>CM014730.1:7061756-7606934 GCA_004329165.1 Spatholobus suberectus | reverse complement strand
AACTTTTTCTTAGAGAAAGTGAATTTAAATATTTGTAGTAATTTTTAATAACACAAGTTAATGTTTTTATTTTATTTTTTTAAATCATTCTTAATAAATTCAAAAAGATATCTATATTAACAAAAATCATTTGTTAACACAAATTTAAGATATATAAGCAACATTTAAATATTTTAGGTAAAAATACATTAATATCTAAAATTTGTGAGAGAATTACAATTTAATTAGATATTTTTAATATAACTTATCTTGATTATAAATTTTTTACTTATTTATTAGTTTTAAGTTATATTAATTTTCAAAATTGTTAACAAAGTAATGACTCTTTAAAATGAACAATGGTATTATAATATATTGATAAAATATTTTTAAATTTTATAGAGGTAAAAATATATTTAAATTTATTTTTTAACAAAAATACAAAATTATATTAACTAAGACAATTATAATCAACATATATTCTAATTTATCTTCTTGATATGCAGCTATGTTTTTACTTATTTTTTAATCATAAAATGAATATTATATTGATTAAAGTAATTATGACTATATATATTTTGATTTAAATAAATTAATGTAATTATGAGTAATATATTATTTTGATTTAAATCAATTGATAATTTTAGATATTATGATTCAAATTTAGACTAGATTCAATTAAGATTATTTAAATTATGGTGAATAGTATTAGAAACTTTTCCACATAGAATAATTTTATATTTTAGTTTGGTCCTATTAATTAAATTTAATGTTCTATAATAATCACATTATATTTTGACCGTTAATAACTTATTTTATTGTTACTATTATTTCTCATGTAATTCATGATAAATGTTAACTAACATTATTAATTCATGACAACAAATTAATAATAATATTTTAATTTAATTAAATTAAATTCTAATCGTATTATTTTATGCTTAAAATCACACATAAATTAAAATTTATATAAATATATTAAAAATATCAATTATTGCGTGGTGATTTATTCTTCTTTAATAGTCGCAAAGTTGGAAAATAATGGGAAATGGACAAGTCTTGTACGAGGGCCGATATTTTTTTCATTTTACGTGCACCGATCTCCTATCTCCTTTGGAAAGGATTACAGTTTTCGGCATAATTTCAATTGCCATGTGAATTTACACCATATAATTAAAGCGCTTTAGGCTCCATTTCAACATGGGAAAGTACGAATTACTACCAACAAAAATATAATTCACTAAAACGTAATTCACACGGTTGCTAACTACAAAGAAAACGAGAGGTAAATAATGTTTTTTTTAATTTAACTTGGATGGGATCTGCTATGTTTGGCTAGGCTCAAATCAATTGTTCTACACTTAAGTCTATAGACATAACATAAGTAAAACACGAGCTAATAGTTTAGTACGTATTTTTTCTTCAAGGGTTTTTTTTGGTGCATGTTCTAATTAGGGGGTTTTAATGCCTCCTCTCACATTGTCCAATCATATTTAGACATGTGTCTTTATTTGTCATGTCAAATAATAGCATTATTTTTAATATTGCTTTTAAGTATTAGGGATCTATTAGCAACTTTTGTTTTATTTTCATTAATATGATACTAATTATCTTTTTGTAATAGTAATTAAATTAATTAAGATGCAAGTTACCTTTTTTAATAGTAATTAAATTAATTATGATATAAATTATCTTTTTTAATAATAATTGAATTAATTATTAAAAATAAATATAATATTATGATTTTATAATTATTAATAAAAATAAAATATTTCAAAACTAACATACAGTCTTATATTTTTTCCTTTTTATAAGCTAGCATTATTTTGTTATTTTAAGGATTTTTTGTTGTTGCATTATTTGCCTTATTTATTTTATTTTATGTTTTATTGATTGGGTTTGTACTCATGCAAGAATCTCTTCATCTAAAATTATTAGTGTTACAATAGTACACCAATAATAATTTTTTTAACAATTTAAACGTTCTATGAAAATTTATTGAATTTATACTATTTTTTAATTTTAGATAGCTAGGCAAAAAAAAAAAAAAAAAAGTTTATTATATGATTTTAGGATAATTTGAGATAAATTTTATATAGTCTTTATTTATTTTTGGATATTGTGTTGGTGGTGATAAATTGACATGAGTTAATAAATAGTTTCATTTAAAAAAAGTTTGTTTTATGATACATTTCTCTATAGTTAAACTCTACTAACACAATAGACCCCGTACCTATTTTTCTTTACACTGTAAGACTTGTAGTATATAGTTAATCAAAAACAGAGATGGATCCAGGGGGAGCAGGCAAGGGCCCTGGCCCCCCTCCTTCATGACTCTCTATATATATAGTATGGACTTTTAATAATTAATAATATGCAAATCAAATATATAGAGTAATTAATGTTGAATTGACAAAGTTGAAAACACTTATATATAATATGCCATAAGGTTATTGAAAAATACCTACAACAATAAACAATTTTTTTAAAAAAATTACTAAGATTAATTACAAAAATTTTGGCCCTCCTTTGATAGACTTATGGATTTGTCCCTGCCAAAAGTCAACTATGACCAATTATAGGACTACTAGTGCATAGTTTGATCATAAAGACAATTTTCTCTAGTTTAACTCTATTAGTATACAATTGACCTTAAACTGTGTTTCTTTACAATATAAGATTTGTAGCATGGAATTGACCATAAAGTTTGCTTTGACCAAATGTAAAGTAATATTCCGAAATTAAGCCTAAAATTACCTTTCTTTACAGTTTAACTCTACTAGTGCACAATTGATCCTAAACCTATGTTTCTTGACAACATAACCTGTATTGTAGAGTTGACCCTAAACTTGTGTCTTAGTACATTTTTCATCACATCATATATTATCACATCACATCACATCAAACAACCCAATTTCTTGTAGTAATTATTTTTTAATTTTAATTTTAAACAATGTTTGTTTTTTGAAGTCTTAACTATTTATAAATTATTTATTTACAAAATTAAAAATATTAATTATTTTAATTTTCAATATATGAAATAAAAGAACATTACTAAATTGAGTAAATAATATAGTTAAATAAAATTTTAACATTTTAAAATATTTATAATTTTTATTTTGTAAATTTATTTTATATTTCAATTTTTAAATTTTTAGTTAAGTTTTTTAATTCTTTACAATATATATTTATTAAATACGTTTTAGATTTTCTTAAATATTTTTTATATATTGGCATTATTAAATGCAGTTTAAATTAATTTTTTATCTTCTATTAAATTATTGAACAATAATAGAGAAGTTTTAAATATTTTATCTTTTTTAATTAGTACTTAACTAGTATAATAACCCGTGCCTTACACAGGTGAAGTTTACAATTTATGATTTTTTATATTATTATGACTTTAATAATTTTATAAATTTTATGTAAATATAAATTAGTGTATGTGTACATAATATTTGAAAAATGTATTAACATTATTATGAATATTTATATATTCAATAATTTTATATTTTTATATGTCGTATATCATTTTAATATTTATAAATATTTATTTAAAAAATACTATCTTTATGAAGATATTTGTATTTGTATATAGCTAAATATATACATAATTTTATTAAAAATATAATGATAAATAGTTTTATTACACTTTGTAATTTTTATTTAAAAAAAAAAAACATGTCTTTCCGCAAAAGAATGAAATGATATTTATAAAAGAAAATTATGGAAAGACGTAGATTGGTAGCTTCTCCCTTAAATTAATTCAATCCATCAAGTTAAAGATGTACACGTAAATATGCGAATTAGAATTATGCAAGGTTTTTGTTCCATGAGACTTAAATCATACAAGATTTTAATTTAAATTTGCTGTAAATTTGAATTAGAACATATATTCGTATCATTAACTAATTTGAATTAGATTATATATTTTGTGTTATCAATTGAATGTTCAAATCATATAAACCACATTGGATACAATTACCTTAATTAATATAATTATGTATTTTTTATGAATTAAAATGGAAAAATTGATGACTGGTAATTAATTACCATAATTACCAAAAAAAATTTGATAAATTACTGTATTATATAAAATCAAAATTTGTACACATTTAATAATTTAATTGATTGATTTAACAAATTATATTACTTTTATCTTTAGAGACAAAATCATTGTTTGTGTTATATTAAAAAAATAAATTATATTACAATCAATCAAAATTCATGAATTAAAATGTAAACATAACATCAAAGTAATATTAAAAGTAAATTATAAATGTCTAAGTGAATTAAACTTTTTAGAAAATTACAATGTTAAAATAAATTAGTGAAAAAAAGTAAGAACAATATTAAAAGCAATAAAAAATTATTCATAATATATTAAAAATTAAAAATAAATTATATGTAATTACCTTATTTATATAAAATAATACATACATTACTTAATTGAATTGAATTTTATACCTAAAAATAATCTAATTATTTTAATTAAAATATTCTTCATTATCCTAATTAGAACATGCACCAAAGAAAACCCTTTTCAAAAGATAAAATTTACCCCAGGCAAAACTACTGGGAAAGCATGGAATTCCCTTGAGATATCATAATGAAGGAATAACAGTATTAGAAGCTAAGTCCCATATTCGGATCTGCATTCTACTCTAGCTGCAAGCATGTAATATTTGGCTCAAAAATTGAGTTGGCTAAATTGAAATTTGGAATGCATTTTTTTGGATTAGAAACCTCAAAACATTTCTGTTAAATTTGGTTAATTTGCTAATTTGCATGATTTGGTATTGAGTACTGATATTGCGGAATTAGATTAATTTAATTCTTTTTAAACATTTTGTTAGGAAAACTCTACACAAACAAGATTGATCACAGGAACATGCACTTCATAAAGAAATAATTAACGAGGTAAGCTATCTATCTCCTACATCTACAAAAATGTTCCAACAAAATATTTACTATCATAACAAACATTACCAATATATATTATGGAAACACGAAAACTTCTCTAAATGTGTATTATCTTACAACCATGAGTTCTCCTCGATAGTGATGGAAATGGAGTGGGGAGTAACTCGGTAGTAACCTTCCATCAATTGTCTTATTATATAAAAATCTACCTCATGCCCACCTCATACGTGCATAGATATCATTAAGTAGGTATTCACGTATTCTATGAATATTCATAAGTATTTATGTTTGAATATTGTTAAAATATAAAAAAAAAATTAAAAAGTAAAAATAATAAAACAAAAAATAAATAACTTTGAAAAATATATTTATACTAAAAATAAATTTCTAATGCTTTTTTTTTATATAAATAAAAATTTGGAAACAATTTTTAGTTTGTAGGATAATTGTTGATTTTGAAAAAAAAATGATTAGGACAACTTACTTTTATAAATAATTAAGAGAATTTAATTGATTTTAAATTATAGGTATTTACAAACACAAGTATCATGTCACTTACTCCGTCCTTGTCAATAAGCAAATAAATTCATTTATTTTATCCATGTGGTACCTTTCTTTTAAAAAAAGAAAGAAATCCACCTGGTACTTTACCCCTCCTCAAATTATTTACACTATGTTTGGTAGCGCCTAAACGAGAAAGAAATGCCAGAAGGGAAGAGAAACGAGGGTGAGTGTATGAACTTCTGTCATTTGGTACTAGAGAAATAGAGTGGAGAGTTTTAAAAAAAAATGTGGCCCCACGCAAAAATATTTCTATGCTGATATGCTTAGAAATGCGTGGAAGTGTGCTAGCTTTTTTATGTTTTACTATATGACCCTCACTTTTTTGTATGAAAGAAATGCCATAATATGCCATGCATCTATTTCCAAATGCCATATAGTCGATATATTTTCAATACAATCAATTATGGCATGCCATATAATTAATTATATAGATAATATAATCACTTATATGGAGTACGTGGTGGTTACAGGTCAAAAAATAATATGCCAACTATGAGCATATATGCAAGGTAAAATAATGTTTTTATTAATAATCTAATTTATTTCATTTCCTTTCTTTCAAATCAAACAACCTCATAATTTTTATTTTCACTTTATTTCTCTTAAACCAAATAATTCATACTTCCACTTTATTTTTTGTCTATTTCTCTTCTATCTATTTTCATGCCTCTATTTCCTTTCTCTCTACCAAACAGAACGATAAATCTAGCTATAATAGATTTTACTTGTACCTAAATATTGTGGGTACAAGTTTTTTTTTTTTTTTTGGATTGATCCCTATTCCTCCCTTATGTCAGTGCTTTGAGCGTGTATAAGGATTGTGATGTGACGTAGACTTAATGTATTTCCTTTACCTCAATACTTACCGTTTTCACCTTATGGAAATTTTATGCTTAACATGCTATGATTGTACCTAGGGATGGTAATGAGTAGGTCTGAATAGGTACTATAGCATTCATTTTCATGCTCACGTTTGAAAACATATCTGTATCCGGTCCTATACCTACTCTGGTAGGCAACTTTAATCCTCATTCCCGTACCCGCTTGGTACTTATATACACATACCCGTACCTTTTTAAGTGCAAAGCAGTGGCAAAAAATTCTAAAGTTTTATGTGAATTTTATATTCAATATTTAATTTAATAAATTTATCGAAACTCATGTTTTTTTTTATCAACTATGAAGTTATTGATCAAAGTTTTATAATTAAATATTTCTAACATTTCACCATAAATATATAAGGACAAATTCATTCAATATATTTTTTAACATAGTTAATATCAAATAAAATTTGAATAATTTTAATTTCAAAAAACTACGTTCAACAATAACAATAATTATAAGTATTGTCAATAATATCTTGAAGCAATGCAAGCATGTGAAAAGAATATAATTTTTTTATATAATTAATATTTTTAGTGGAGTACGAATTATTTTTGAATTTAATTTATATATAATGTTCGTGCAAACTTTTATACAAACTTCTAATAGAATTTAAGTATCCTATATTCATTAATATGATGTTGCGATGAGGTAAATACCTATCGAATATATATGAAAAAAAATATTCGCTAACAATGTATATAAATTAAACTCTTTTTTTTGTTTGTACTTTTTTACAATATTTTTATTTTTTAAAAATAAATTAAGTTATTTAATATTATAATAATCACTAAAATTTATCTTTTCAATATATTATATATGAGATATTTCATCTTTAATATATATATATATATATATATATATATATGGAGTGACTCTAGTGAGAACACCTGTTTATGTGAACATGAGAACAACTAATAATAATCTTTAGATCAAGATTAAAAATAATAAATTGTTGAAATAAAATCCTATAAAAACACCTCTTATAAGACTACCAATGTCGTTGTCGCAGCCCTCAACACTCCTACTACCACCACCATCGTCGCCGTCACTGTCACCACCAACACTATCGTGCCACCACCCCCACCATCATCGTCATCACTACCGTCATCGCACCCCCACCTTCGCCACTACTACACCGCCCCACCATTGTCAATAGTAAAGGTGGCGGTGGTGACGGATGGGGGTGGTGGTAGGGGTGCAGCGACAGCGATGGTGATGGTGGTTGTAGGGTGGGGGTGATGGTGATGACAGCGATGACAACGACATCGGTGATAAGATGTTTTTAATAGGGTTTGAATTTTAGCGGTCTATTATTTTAATCTTGATCTAAGAGTTATTATTAGTTATTTTCATGCTCTCACACAAGCAAGTGTTTTCACAAGAGTCACTCCCTATATGTGTATGTGTATGTGTGTGCACGCTCGGGGAGGGTATAGGGTAGGGTGGGTACTATAATACCCATCCAGCACCCATTCCTATTAAAATTTGTAGGTAAATACCCGACCCCAGCCCCATCTCTATTGAATGGGTATTTACCTTATTCGTTATGGGTATTTTTTGCAGGTATCCATAGGGTTAGGGTAGGATTGTTATTCCTAATTGTACCTAAACTTGCTAGTATATATATATATCCATATTATATATAAGTTTATATATTTATGTTTACAGCAGTTGGTAGAGTATGGTAGAATAGTATAGTAGCGACAGCAAGTCGTTACACTATGGGCCTTAGAGAGCCTAAAGCCCTTTTGTGAGGCTCGGGGGAAAACTTTAAGACACCAAACCCCTGATTTCCTCTCATTTTGCTAAGCTAACCATAAAACTTTCCCAAACTCTCCAAATCTACCTCTCAAATCTTTGCAAGAGTATAGTTCAGACCCATTCCATTCTCTTAAAGTGCGAAGGATTTTACTCTCCTGGAGAATTTGGCTCAAGAGTCTATTTTTCTCGCATTATCCTCTTCCCCATATTCAATTTCGGAAGCTCCAAGAGGTAAGGGAAGCTTACATATGTTGAGTGCTTGTTGTATGAGTGTGGTAGTATGCATATGTTGTTGTGGATTGAGTTAGAAAACGTGATTTGACTGAGTTGTATTGAAATGTTGTTGAAAACGGGTTTATCGAATTCGTGATTGTTTTCAATTGAAATGTTGGATTGGTTGTAATATCCATTGAGTATGTTGTTATGGATTGTTGTTGTGGTTGTATTCAACCTTATGGGGGTTGGTTTAGAGTTTGGGTGAGAGGAAAGTTTGGATTTTTAGGTTTTTTGACGAGAGTTGCTAGCTTTGTCATCTGTTAGTCGCTGAGCAACTAGGGCTCTCGCTGAGCGAGAAAGCCCCTAGGAGTGAAGCAAGGTTGTCGGGTTATAGTTCATTGAGCGACCCTTCGTGTCGCTAAGCGAGTGTTCTTGAGCTATAGTGATGGTTGAGGGGAAGGAAGGAATTCGCCAGTGAAGTTCAGTTCGTTGAGCGAGTGTTCATAGAAATCTGGAAACTTTCTAGAAGATCGTTCACTGAGCGAGTAAGAGCGAATGCTTGGGAGTGGTTTGCTGAGCGAGGGATAGACTTGAGGAGCATTTGGGGCCCTAGGGAGTTGTTTCTCTCTATTCCAAGTATTTCGTTGAGTGAGCAATCTAGAGGCATATGCTAGTTTTGGCTACTCTCTGGAGTGGCTAGTCACTAAGCGAGTAGGTGACTCGCTGAGCAAATTGCAGTTGAGAGAAATTGGAGAAAGTCCCTGGAACGAATTCACTGAGCCACCCTGGTTGTTGTTGAGTGGAGACAAGATGTTCGCTGAGTGAGACTTATGGTTGTTGAGCGAGAACCTTTGTGGGGGAAAGTAGGCCCTCTATAAGCGAGATCTTCGCTGAACGAGCATATAGACCACTGAGCGAGCAGGGTAGTTTGATGTTGTTTTAAATTAAAAATTTTATTTTGTAAAAAGTGGTTGAGAAGGACTCCTAGTGCAATCTAATGTGAGAGTTGTTGGGAGTGTATGAGGGGTGAAAGGTTGCTAGGATAGGACCTTTACTTGTTGAAAACGTTGTTGCTCTGAGTTTTACTCATGAGGTATAGGTTGCTTGGATAGGGCCTTGCTTGTTAACCATGCATGGAGCTGGATTTAGGCTTGCATGAGATTGGTAGTAATTGTCGAGCTATATGTGGTGTTGTGTGAGCCCACTTGGTGTTATTGTTAAACTTTATTGAATTGTTGATGTTGGGTTAATGACGAATAGTGTTGTACTGCATTCATGCATAAGTCCGTAGTGGTGACCGTGTTGTGACAGGCACGTAAGTTGGTTGGTTGACAGAAACTAAGCCTTAAACGGACCTCCAACCTAGTATCGAAAAGGTCGATGGGCATCATTGCACCTAGGACTTGCGAGATAGGTAGACGGACAATTTCACAGGGGGCTAAGGTCATTGCAAGCCTTGTGTTGTGGTGAGCCACTACCCACATATATTTATCCTGATCAACCACTTGGTCTTATCCATTGATTAGAACTGTGGTGTTTCCCAATAGCAGTGGAGGGTGCTATGTTAAGGAACATCTCTGTGCAGGTCGCTCAAGTGTAGGAAACCTCTCAAGAGTCATGTCATCATGCATTGACATAGTAGTGGTGAATTTGTTGTATCATTGAGTTCTGAGTTGTGAACTCCTTACTATATGATTGTATGTTGTGTACATGTGAATGATTGTTGGGAACTGTTGATGATTTCCTTAATAATATTTTATGTTGTTGGTTAGTAAACTTATCCTTGCCTTATTGTTGTGTTGTGGTTGCTCTATTGCTGTTGTTGTTTTGGTTGTGATTATGATGATCATGTATGTTGGCGTGGGAGCAGATGGCGAGGCTTTAGTGGATCCGGCTACCCAGAGCTGAAAGTGGAGCTGCTAGTAGGAGATAATGTGACACGAGGAGTCACACATTCGCTTTTTGATGTTTATCTTCTTTCATTTCTTTTGATGAGGGTGTATAGAGTCACCAGCTATAGGGAGTGTGTTTTGTACCCCTCTCCCCTTGTTGATGTATATTTTATTTATATTGGCAATGGTGTTACCCCCTGGTTCTTTGTAAGTTGTAAAGACAAGTGAGTTGGATGTAGGAGAGATGGATGAATCTCTCAGGATGTGTATACATGTGTTTATATACGTTTATATATTTATGCTTACATCAATTGATAGAGTGCACTGGAGTGGTGTAATAGTGACAGTGGGTCGTTACACAAAAAACCGGTTTGAACCGGTTGCTTTTCAATTTTTTAATTTTTTAAATTTAATCTAAAATGTTTTTAAGATGAATAAATCACGTATTTATTTTATTTTAGTTTTTAGCGTTATAAAGTTATGATATTTTATTTTTAAAATATTATTTTATATATTAATTATTTATTATTATTGTTTTATTAATACTTGTTCGACCATGGTTCAACCATTAAATCTTGAACCAGTGCCTTAATCGATTCAATGATCGGTTTGGTTTTGAAAACATTGGTATTATGCAACAATTGAGATTCATTTGGTTATATTATTATCATACATTGCTACTATGTTTAATTATCAACTTCCCCATTGACTGTTTAGAGTACGCCAATGCCCACGTACTATCATAGCTTTATTTTCATAAGCTTACCCTTCTGTTTATGTGTATATGTATGTGCGATGATTATGGCATGCATTTGCTTTCGTGAAGCAGTTGGCAAAGGCATGTGAGCATATGTGAACCCTTCAAAGCCTCTTAGTAGTGGATGTCCAAAATAGAAGTATGGCTAGTGTAGAGATTGTTTTGTTGTAGTAAGATTGCTTATCCTTCTATTGGATGTATTTTATTTTGATTTCCTTATTATCATGACCTATAGGGCTATATTTTGGATACACTCTTTTATTGGTCTATATATAATCCCTGCCTAATGGATGTAGTGTCGCATGACACAATACTCTTATCATGATTTTATATATGCATGACATATTTCATTTATGTTTTGTTGTGGTTAATTATTTAATTAATTCAAATTATTGATGTAACACATTTTATTTTTGTATCTTGAAAATTTTACTTATATTTTTATAATCAAATTAATTAGTTTAAAATTAAATCTTTCACATTTTTCAATAGTTAGACTTATGTAGCGCCAATAAGGCGTTATAGCACATTCGACACTAGATAAAATAATATTATTTATTCTAGAGTGTCAAAATTAATCCCAAACTTTACAGGATCTTATTTATGATTAATATTGACTAATCAAATTAATCTTCATGGAATATTTGGTTGTCTACTTAAACAAAATAGTAGAAGCTTTTATTGTTTGTTCACATTAAAGTCTAAGTTTCAGTTGCATTAACTGCTGAAACTTATATAGAAATTCACAGAAAATTTATTTAATTAAATTTTATGATCTAAATTATATTTTCACGTAATTATTATCAATCAAGTTGATCAAAGATTAAGAAAAATAGGGTGTTACATCTATACTCCCCTTGAGCAACAACCCCAAGTGGATGTTTCGTGTACACCTTTTCTTGTAGGTCACCATATGCAAGAAAACATTCTTCACATCTAGTTGGAACAAAGGCTAGTGATTACTGGTGATAAGATATATAAGAATGTGAGTAGATGAAAGTTTAGCAACAAGGGAGAAAGTGTCAATATAATTAACTCCGTATGTTTGGGCATACGCCTTAGCGATTAGTCATGATTTAAAGGGAGCCACAATACCACCATAGTTCACCTTGACAGTATAAACCCACCCAATAGCCTACTTCTCTATAGGGAGGGAAACCTCCCAATTTTCATTTTTCTCAAAAAGCCATCATTTCCTCCTCCATAGCCTATCTCTTACCATCATAATGTATGGTATTGAAAGAAATTTATAAGTGATAAACAATAGACTAGCGTCTAAACTTATACATCAGTCTTACTAAGACAAAGTGGTTAGTGAGTTTTTACCCTTAACCAGCTCTTTGTGAAATTGGTTGAAGCCTGAAGAAGCTAAGTGTTCAAAGAATACTTATTTTATTGCTTGGAAAAGCAAGTCAAAGAATACTCATTGTTAAGCTTGAAGAGGCTTGGATTAAAGAATACATGTAACAATGTTGTTGATAGTGGAAAACTTGGTGGGATACCAAGGACTAGACATAGTGTTGGATTAAGACAAACTAGTATAAAAACCTTGTATTTTTATCTCTTTTCTTAACCTCCAATGTCTTTATCTTCTGTTTGTGTTTATAAAAAGTATTGCTTTAACATAAAATTGTGTCTTAAGTTTAATATACATAAAATATAGCATGTCTTTCATTAAGTCTTTGATTCATCCTTTTATAAGACGATGTTTAGTTTGCAAAAAAGATTTACAAAAATCTTTGAAAACACAATTCAACCTCCCTTCTTGTGTGTTCCTGTGGTTTACAACTTTGAATCAAAACCAAAAGACCAACTTAAGGCTAAGTTTCTTCCATTAGGTTAACATTTCTTCTATAGATTTGCATGCTAGAAGATAAGTTAACTCTTTAGTGTACCTCTTTATCTCTAGGAAATAGTCTATCAACTTTTGCTTATTTTGTTTGGGGAAACAAAGCAACATACCCTTAAGAGTTCTACACCCGGCATCCACCCAGATACATTGTTAACTACATGTACGTAAATATAGTTAATTTTGCTTCACAAGTAGTTAAGAGTAATGAACATAATTATATACAATTATCGATATGTGTTTAATAGGGTTGTGAGGTTATTGAAATATTTAATGATAGTTAACTTTGTCTCACAAGTGGTTAATAGTGTCACGAGATTATTGATCATCATAAATGGTTAATTGTAATACCCCTACTTCAATTTTTTAGTTGTTTTTCTAATATTTGATGATTTATTTTTGGAAAATCAAGAAGGAATCTCAAAATTCTGTTCAAAATTTTGAGAACCATCTAATCATGATTTTTTAAAAAAATTTCAAGACGTAGCTCAGAGAAATGAGAAAATGACAATTTTACCCTTATTTCTCAACATTAAAGGCTGGCATGAGAAAAAGATTCAATTGACAATAAAATGTCAATTTGAACTTAGAATCATATCATATATATTAAAATAGAATTTTGAGAATTTTCTAAAATTCCTGTATAAATGATCAAAATGTCTTTAGGTGTCTGTTAAATCAAGTCAATATTAATTTGACATCTAAAAATAGTGAAATAATAATTTCAGTTCATTTTAGATAAAATATTTAATCTTATAATTCCATAAAAATTTGGGTGTTTATTGAATTAAATGGATTTAATATGAATTTTTTAACTTAAAAATACAAAATAAATAAATAAATTTTAAAAAAGTTTTAATAAAAATAAAATTTAATTATTACAAATTAATTTTTGATGGAAAATAATGTATATGTCTACTTTCACACTAAAATTCATTAATTTGATGTTAAAAACTAATTCACCTAAGTTTAGATAATTTTATTGGTTTCAATCAATCCAACTGCAAAGAAAATAAACAATGATATTTAGGGACACCTAGCATGCCACATGTCTAGCCCTAGTCTAGGTGACTCACCATCCTATTTTGTGTATGCATCCCTCTAAATAATTAAAAAGAAAATAAAAATGATTTTATTACATCACTTAATGATGTAATTATATGAACACTTAATCCTATTCTTTTATAAATAGTCCTCATTTGGGACAGATTTTCACCCATCCTTCTCCTTCCTTTGTTGCCTGAAACACTCAAATATAGCTCTCCTCTCTAATCCTTCACCTTCCTTTGTTGGTCGAAACACTCAAATACAGCCCCCACTCTAATTTTTTTTTTTACTCCATTATTATGCCAAAAGTTTGCTAGTTGTTCATCATTTAGCAAACCACTCTTCCTAGGAGCTTGAAACCAACATCACCATCATCTTTTTTCCTCATTTGAGCTATTTAAAGAGGTAATGGAGCGAGTGGGGTTGGTTCTAAATTATGTTATTTTACATGTTAGTAGGAAAGGTGTTCCCCTAAACATTTTAATGCATAAGTTTGATTATTATTCTCTTTATATTGTTATGACATTTGATGTTAAATTTTGATATTTAACAAGTTGTTATGCTGCTAAAATTTAGATAATTAAAATATGATTACTAAGTTATTAGGTTTCTAAAATTTTGGTAAAAATCTTAAGGATGCTAATAAACTAGAAAAGTATAATAAGAATAGTAGAATAAATTTTAGCTAAGATTATCATTACTATTTAGTCTCATGAATTTATTTTTTTTAATAGTAGAAAGATGACAATTTTTTAATCAATAAATTAGGTGATGATGTTAGCCCAAATTAAATTAAGAATTTTTTCTAATAGGCTCACGACCAATTAAAAATAAAATAGTAAATTTTACAACTTTTATTTAGCAAATTGTATTCTATAAATTAAAATTTACACTATGATTATTTAGAAATGATCTAAACTGAAGTTAGTAAATTTTTAAAATTAAAACATAGATTATATACCTTTAACCTTATTGAAATAATGATTAAAAGTAAAAAGTCTAAAGATCTAATTAGATATTTAATTTCTAGAATTACAATTATTTTCTTTAATTGTATGATTTATGAATTGTTAAATTTTTATTTTTTTTAATTATTTACAAGTATGTTATTTAGTCATATATAGAAATGATATGAATTTCATTTCTACAATATAAGAAAGAGATGTTGGAAATGATTGTACTAATGCTCAAATTAAATGAGACTAGGGAAAACCTTTGCTTGAAAAGTTAGAAATTGATAAGTTAGTGAGTAATGTAAAGCAAGGGACATGCAATGACATGACACCCTACTAGGGAAGCTGTAACGACCCGCTTCCCCTACAGAACAACACTACCACTCTGAATCTTAAAAAGAGTTCATTTTATAAAAGATGCTGGATTAAATATTACGAAAATGTGCATTTGTTTTTCTTTTTTCATCTTTCAAGAAAATTGTTACGATCCTTAACCTACCAAAAGACAAACACAATTACATAAAGATATACATGTGTTTACCATGAGGTTCATCTGCCTTAACCAATATCGCTATACAATTATAAAAATCAAGAGGATCAACAAACACGTGTGCCATTACCAACAACCAAGATATACATCCGTAAAGGGGAAGGGATACAAAACACACTCCATATAGTTGGACAGACTATAAATCAAAACAAAGAGATGAAACAGCTATCAAAAGAGCATCAAAAGTGAGAATGCGATTCATCACATCTCACCACCTCCAACTAGTAGCTTTGTCTTCAACTTTAAGTAGCTGGGTCTACTAAAGCCTCACCATTTGCTCCCACGCCTAAACACATGATCATCACAGTCAAACAAGTACAACAACGGTAACAGCAACAACAACAAACAACAACAAAGCAAGGGTAAGCTTACTTAAAACATAATAACATATAGTCAAAGGAATAACCAACAATAATATCATACTTGTCTACCAAATGGGAAACCTCCACATTAATCACCAAGAATTTACATCATCATTTCACATACATATATATATATAGTTCGATAGATAATTCCACGATACATGACCACATGATACATCGATTTCACCAACTATTGTGCCAATACATGAAGACATTACTCTTGGGAGATTTACAACAATTCGAGCGATCAACTAGGTCTCATCCCCTAACATGGCACCAACAATAACACATCACATGCCTCTCACCATTCAGGAATTGCCAAACTCTAATCTACGGATAAGATTATGTGATCTGTGAGGATAAGTGTATATGAGCTGTGGCTTACCACGACTCAAGGTTTGCATTACCTTGGCCTCCTGCGGAATCACCCATCCACTTATCTTTAAAGGCCCATGACAACGACCCCACGTCTCATCCAGCACTAGGTTGGAGGCCAACCAACTTATGTGCCTACTCGCACCATGGTATGAGATCCATTGTCAACTATGTCAGCCGCCAACATATGCATGTAATGCATGTACAACACCAGCATCACCTCAACATCAACAAGTTAACTTATTTCAACAACAACACCATGTGGACTCAATTCAGCACCACACATGGCCAAACAACCACTGCTTACCCTATTTAGGCTCAATTTTGCATCATACAGGTAAACAAGTAAGGCCTATTCAAGCAGCCTTTACCCCATAAGAAACTCAAAACGACCTCATTTATAACAAATGGAGATCCTATCTAAGCAACCATCCACTTCAGCCACATACTCAATGTTTTACAACAAAACTCACGCCAAGAATCCTTTTCAAAACCACTTTGAAACACTAATTTAAAACTCAATTGGGGTAACAAAACTATATGACCAATTCCCTTAACGACCTATATACTCACTCAGTGAAGGCTTCACTTACAAATGCTCTTGCTCAGCGACCATAAGTATCACTCAATGAATGCCCAACTCAAGAAAACTCTCCTTTTTGCCTCTAGGGGCTCTCAGCGAATTTCATTCCAAGGATTTTCACAAATTTTCTAAAACATAACTTGCTCAATGAGTGTCATCCTTGCTCAATGAGAGACCACTCTAGAGAGCAACAAAATCTTAAAATGTTCCTCTCACCAAGCAAACACAATACTTGCTCAATGGGAAACCTACCACAGAGTATGCCAACTTTTCAACCCAAAAACTCGCTCAATGAGTCACCTGCTCACTCAGTGACCTACTTTTTGGAAAATTTCTAGATTCCACATGAATGCTCACTCAACGAGATGAACATTAACTTAGCTAATTACCCTAGTTCTCCTAACTATAACAAGACTATAAGCATTCATTCAGCGACAACCTAGTTTGCTTAGCAAAATTCAAGGTCGAGAGCTTCACTTTGCTCTCAAGGGCACCCTTGCTTAGCGAGACCCCGTGTCGCTCAGCAATAACTCAAAATTAGAACCAAAGGTTCTCTTTGAAAAATCCAAAAATCTAAACTTTTCACTCCAATCCTTCCAAAACGGCCCAACAAGGGTCAAGACAACATTATCTAGCCACAACCAAACAAATATCTGTCAAATTTTCATCACATTATAACATATTAACCAAAATCAATAAATTTTATCAATATACTCAATTTTTACCAAATTGCATCACAACTCATACAAACCATGTTCCTAGCTCAATCCATAGCAATATTCTAACATAGTAACATTCACCAATCAGAAAATCAACAAATGTAAGCTTCCCTTATCTCTTGGAGCTTCCAAAATCCAAATTTGTAGAAGAGGAGAAAAAGAGAAAGGGACTCTAGAGCCAAGCTTCTCGGAAGAAAACTCAATAACGATTTCACCACTTTGAAGTGATCCAAAAAATGGGACTTGCCTTGAAACCTTGTTCTTCACTTGGGATCTTCAATTGAGAGAGTCTAAGAGAATCTTGGAAATGCTTGTCGGAGGGTATATGACAAAATGAAGGAAGGAGAGGGTGTTTTGGTCTTATAAGGGTTTCGTGCGCCTTATAAGGAACCTTAGGCTCACTAAGGCCCAAGGTTACATTTAATCATATTTAAGGTCCAACAACTGGTCTAATATCATTGTTCACTCACCAAACCCAAAACAAATATCATCAACAAAGATATTTAACTCTAACAACATTGCTCTCAATTTTCACAATTCAGATCGGAACTCCAAGACAACACAACATAAAACAACAATCACATAACCACAACTCATTTATTATTTTTTTAATTACTAAATTAAATTAAATTTCCATTTTCAGTTATTTAAATCATTAAATCACATATTAGGAAAGCATAGTTGTTACAGAAGCCACAGTTTGGTGCGCTAAGGAATGAAAGATAGGTACCCATTTGCGGAGGTCTTGGGGGTGAGGTATCAACTAGTGAAGGTCCCAATGGCCAGGATAGTGCCTTTGAACCGGGATATTCACCCAACCAAGCTTGACAACCCTGACAACTACTTAGCATTTTAGGATTGGTGTAAAGTATTATGAAAAGTGGACGTCTTGAACTGTTGTTTTGTTCCTCAATGATGATGAGGGTTGTACCATGAGATGATAAGAAGAGGTATATGTACTCTTAGTCACTTCTTAGTTCCGTTGAGAACTATTACTCACTAATGGGAAGTATGAATTTATACCAAGTCAAGGGTAATCTAGTACAACTTAGAATATGTGCCCTTTATTATCAACTATGTTTTATCTGTATCTTATGGTAGAATTCCTATCATGCATGTGAAAGTGATTTTAGATCAAATCACCTTACTCCATTATTTTTCCTTTATACATATTTGATTGTGGTTAATAAAGATGACCATGCTAGTACTTTTTAACCTACATGTAAAATATCACGACAGAGGAATATGGGAGTATCAGGAGGATATAGACATTTTGACATATACTGGTATTATATCTGTTACTTTTTTATCTCCCATTCCCGAGGCTTTGATGCCCCCGATGACCTACGTGATACCCATCTCTTTTGTGATGACTCCATCGCCAAACTTTGTTTACGCTCCTCCTGCTCCACCACCACCATCAAAGGATCTTGATATTCCTTTAACCGCACCTTATGTTAATGTTTACCCACCGCTACCAGAGTTACATGTAATAGAGGCACTAGCAGCTGATGTACCAGCTCTAGTATCAGTAGAGGGAGATGGATCACGTATAGAGGTGGTTTTCGTTGAGTCTCCCATTAACTCTCCCATGATTGAGTATTAGGTGGGGATGGCCAATGGGAGGCACATCTCTCCATCATCTTCTTCTTCAGGACTTGGGTCACCCCATGAGGTACCTAATGGACAAGCATACCACGCTACTAAGGACGAGTCAGAGGATACTCCTATGAATGAGAATCTGTAGGCCTAGTCTGATGGCTTGAGGGATAGGGTAGACTAACACTGCTTTGTATAGGAGCTTTTTGATGTATATATTGGGGTTAGGTAGTGTCTATCTTTTTGGATGTACTTTTGATCTCCCTATTTTTGAATTGTTTTTTTTGACATGTATTATGAAATCATGATGTACAGTTCTATGATGCATATGTGTGTGTGTGTGTGTGTGTGTGTGTGTGTGTGTGTGTGTGTGTGTGTGTGTGTGTGTGTGTGTGTGTGTGTGTGTGTGTATGTATGTATGTATGTATATATTGAAAGAATGGGGAATGCACAAGAAGAGGGGGTTGAATTGTGTGTTCAAAAATACTTTTTTAAACAATTTAAAAATGAGTTAAAAAAACAATTAATTTAGGCGTATATATGGATAAGAGGAGAAAAGCACACAAAGGATTTTATATTGGTTCACTCAACTCGAGCTACGTCCAGTCCCTTCGTCCTGAAGGTTTTCTACTAACCAACCTTTGGTTACAAGCAAATATTGTTCTCCACCTCTTCAGGCCTTACAAAGAAACCTACCCAGATCACTTAACCACCCAAGTATTCTTTAATCACTAAGCCTCTCCAGGCTTTCACAACGTGAAATAGTTGTTAAGACAAATTAACTCACAATGTGAGGATATAAAAGTTTAAGAGCAGTACAAGAATTTTTCTACAAAGAATTTGAAGGTTTTTTAGAGTCGTCTAGTAAACACAGGGTTCGTCGTAGTTCTCTATCTTTTTTCTCTTCAGTGCTGATATATATAGCCTTTTGAAGTTAGTTGTTGGGATTTCCAGCTTCAGTTTTCAAGAAAGGAAAGTGTGCGTGTATATCGAGTTATGCTAGAGTCAAAAAGTAACTTTTGTTCTTGCACTAAAATGGAAGGTGCAGTACTGTGTTAGATAGCTAATTTCTGAACATTCTTTATTCAGTTTGCTAGCTTGATAGGTTGACTTTCTTTTTCTACAACACTGCACTTATACACAAACATATCTGATTTTCATTTAATGCTCAAACATTTGAATGTTAGATCATTCTAAGAGGTAAAGCACTAGTCTCAATGTATTTGTGAATATGCAGAGTTAAAGCAAGTTTTAAAACTTAGTCGTTAAAAATTTACACTGGATAATCATCATACAAGAGTCTAATGGACACTTGCTATAAACTAGCGCGTTGGGCGCCAAGTATTACAAACGCATTGGACACTTAAGGAGTCTTTTTCCAACAAAAACTTAAAATTTAATAAGTTATTGTTATTTTCAAAACTTGAAAGACTAGACACTTCATACGTCTTTGGTTCCAACATATATATATATATATATATGGTCAGGATCTGTTGACGCTAGGTGTCAAAGTTAATCAAATTACACCTTCAATAACTTTTTGTAGAATGCAAATTTAACCAATCCAACCGTTGAATTTGATGTTCTTATTAATTAGATTAAGTATACAAAATTTCATACAATTCTAAAATTATTTAGTAGTTCATCGCATCACTTTATTTTAACATACAATATAATATTAAAATATATGTAAGTACTCAATGTTAAATAACATATCTAGAAAAGTCCAAATTATGTGAAATTTGATGTACATGATCATGCTGATAATATCACACAATTCAACGGTTAGATTGGTTAAATTTTCATTCTACAAAAAGTTATTGAAGGTGTAATTTGATTAACTTTAACACTTAGTGTCAACGAATCCTGACCCATATATATAAACTTTATCCTTTATTTTTTACTACCATTTTTAGACTCTATTAAATTTAGAAAATTTCTATTATAAAAATAAAAAAAAATTTACTCGCATTTTCAAATTTAACAACTAATAAAATTACTAAATTAATGCTAGTTATTTTCAATGTGAACGGGTGTCACATGAACTACATATATAAATATAATTAACTTGCCCCACAAGTAATTAAGGGTGTAACACACAGGAAAACACAAGAAGGGGTTGAATTGTGTTTTAAATAAATTTTCACAAATCTCTCTCACAAACACTTTATCGTCTTATAAAAGAATGATGAATGTAAAACAGAATACAAGACGTTGATTTTATGTGTTAAAAACTTAAGAAGCAGGTGAGTCTTTTGATGAAGTAGGTGACTTTTGGGCCTTGTTTGACTTTTATCTAAGCTTCTTCAACACACTTCAAGCTTCTTTAGGATTTAGTCTGCTTTTGTTCCTAAAACATCAACCATGCATGTATATAATTGAAAGACTCTACATGCAATAAAATGCTGCTTTCGCTCTTATCATCTTGGTAGGACGATACACTTAGTTTTATAAACTTAAAGCACTTACATCTTTAATTAATAAAAGTTATTTATTTTATTTGTTAAATAAAAAAATTGAGGACTCTAATTCGTCCTTTGCCCTAACAAAGGGTGAATGAATGTCATTGTATACAATTATCGATATGTGGTTAATAGTGTCATGAGGTTATTGAAATGTCTAATAGTGGTTAACTTTGTTTCACAGATGGTTAATAGAATCATGAGGTTATTGAAATGTCTAATAGTAGTTAATTGTGCCTTAAAAGTGGTTAATATTAATCACATTGATAAATATATGCAATCATGTTATTTACTTTTAACCACTTATGAAATAAAATTAATCATATTTACACACATTGTTAGCCACGTTTGTTGGGTGGTCACTGGGTGGAAAAACCCAATGGTATAAGTTAATTAGTACTCTTTGTTTGGGGTGAAAATTTCATGTAAAATTTTTATACTAACAATCCATAGAAATTAAATTCATAAATAATATATGCATTAGCAATGTAAAAAAATTTTACATTGTCAATTAATCCAAACCGTCATATATGATGTGTTTATTGACTTTATAATAATTATTTCAAAAGTCATATAAAAAATAATTTCTAATTTGATTGATAATATAAAAAAAATTTCACCGAGAATACATAATATAATATATAACGTTAAACGATTTGACAATATGTGAAGGAATCTTAGGACTAGAATTCCAATCATACAAGGTGGTGCAATCACAATATTCTAAGAAATAATTGAAATACTTTTATCATATATATTTATTAAATTTTGAATTATAAATTATAAAATAAAAGGTACAGATTTTGTGCAGCTATATCTACAGGAAATCCAAATAATCTTTGTCGCATAATCGACCGCGTTCAAGTCATTATTATCCGTACACAAATTGTGTGGCAAATCAACAATGGTATTCCCGGTATGTGAAAGATGAAAGATCGAATTTGAATTGCAGTATGTATAGTCAAGCACATATCGACCAAATGATAAAGACATATTACCTGCCAAAGACATACTTTATATAGAAAAATGAATGCTAATTTACAAGAGAGGTAATCGACTTTTTATACTTAAAGTTATTTATTGCAGTTAATCACTTATCATGAATTTAAAAATCACAAACAATTATAAAATTTAATTTTCTTAAATATATTTTTAGTCTGTCAAATTTAGGATAAGTTTATTTTTGGTTCTTTAAATTTAAAATTAATTTTTTTAGTCCTTGTAATTTAAAAAAAAACGTGTTTTAGTTTCTCTACCTGTGCTTTATGCCCAAACATCATCAGAATGTATATTTTGAAAAGAAAACACACATGTATTAGGGCGATTGATAATAAAAATGCAAAACTAAAGTGAGTTGTCACGAAAGCGACTCATAATTCGTTAGTCACATAACTAAAGTCTCTAACGATGTTTGGACAAAGGGACTAAAATAGGTTTTTTTAAGGAGAAAATAAGCTATGCACTGACAGTATTATATAACAATTTTATACTGTCATCCAATCACAAATAACCATGTATGGTGAATTTGTTGACTTTTACAATAAGTACCTTAAAAATCATAACAACAATGATTTCTGATTGGTTGACAATGTAAAATTTTTTACACTAACAGTGCATAGCCATTAAACTCTTTTTTAAACTATAGGGACTAAAAAAATTAATTTTAAATTTGGGAAACCAAAAATAAATTTGCCTCAAATTTGAATGACTAAAAACATATTTAAGCTAATTTAATTTATTGAAATTCTTAAGATATTAAAAAAAAAAGTGAATAACCAATTTAGTCCCTGAAATTGTAATGGTCGATTAAATTGGTTCCTAAAATTAATAAAACAGCAAAATGGTCCCTAAAATTGTACATTATCAATCAATTTAATCTCTGAAATTATAATAGATAGTCAAATTGGTCCTTGAAATAAATAAAATGGCAAAGTGATCCCTAAAATTGTAATGGTCGGTTGAATTGGTCCTTAAAGTTAAAAGGGCTTAATTGCATTTTTTGTCCTATAACTTTCAAAATTTCGCAAATTATGCCCCTAAATTTTCTTCTCATGTCACCAAAGCCACTAAGTCATTTGGCTTATTTTGTTTATATATAAAAATATTATAATTATATATATATATATATATATATATATATATATCATTATTGCATCTGTTAATTACACTTTTGATCTCCTAAGTGTATGTTTATATTTGAATGTGAATGAATAAATATTAAAAGTTAAGATGATAAATTTATTTATTAAATAGTTTTATTTTAATTTTAATTATACAAATTTATATGTTCAGTTATATAAAATTATTTATTATTTATGCATCTTCCACCATTTTATTTGTAGAATAGTTATTCAGAAATAAAAATATTTACTAAATAAATTTATAAGATATTGTGTAATTTAATTGATAAGTAATTTTATATAATTTAATAAATAAATTTGTATAATTTATAAATTTATATTATTAAAATAAAATATTTAATAATTAAATTTATCATCTTAACTTTTAATATTTTTTTATACAATAAATTTAAACATAAACTTGGAGAACCAAAAGTGTAATTATCAAATACAAAAATGATATACATAATATATTTTTTATATACAAAACTAAATAAGGAAAATGGCCAAGTGACTTTGGTGGTTATGGAAAAGGAAAGAGTTAAGAGTTCAAATCTTGCCTTCAACAATTTTCACCATTTTTTAAAGGCTTAATTGTGCTTTAGTGGCAAAATGTGTGAATTTTTTAAGATTAGGACAAAATTTGCAAAATTATATAAGTTTAGGGCACGGAAAAACTTTAGAGGTAAAATTTGTGAAAATTTAAAAGTTAGGAGGCACAAAGTGTAATTAAACCACTTTGATTTTAGGGACCAATTTAACTAGCCATTATAATTTAAGGAACTAAATTAATTGATAATGTACAATTTTAGGAACTATTTTGTCTTTTTTATTTATTTCAGAGACTAATTTGACAGTCTATTATAATTTTAGAAACTAAATTGATTGATAATGTACAATTTTAGGGATCATTTTAACATTTTATTAATTGTAAGGACTAATTTAATTGACTGTTACAATTTCAGGAACTAAATTGGTGATTCACTCTATATAAAAATTATCTAATTAAAATAAAGTTAATCCAAATTTTAAAACAAGTGAAAGGGGAAAGTGCATAATTGATTTAAAAACTTAATGTCCATATATAAGATACTTCATCTAAATTTATTTCCATTGCATTTTTGTCCCTCAACCCATGCTGGTTAGTTAAATCTGAAGTGACGAAATTCCATGTTAGTCTAGGTGCATGGAGTTTGGAAAGAGGAGTGTTATCAACACATTTTTTAATATACTTTTTCTTATGTATTTTTTATTAATGATTGAAATTTATTGGAAATTACAAATTATGAGTGTCATTAAATAAGAAATAAGATCTACAAAATTTTATAATTTCTAATAAGTTTCAACAAATAATAAATAATGTGTTGAAAAGAGTGTATTGATAATAGACGCAGGCTAGCGTGCTCCACTTTGGTAAGTGGTTTACAGTGGAGAAGTTAGTATTGAGCATTAGATTTAGTGTTATAATATTGAACGATTGAGATGAGTTCCCTAAATAATTACCAATTGAACCAGTAATTACAAATATATATACTTTTTATTTTACATTTGTATTTGACACATTTGTCCCGATATGTTTTTACACATCTGTCCTTTGTGTTTATGAGTATGGTTAAGGGCTCTGTGGCCTTCTGGTCGGAAAATGGAAAGCTTTGGTTTTACACACTCCATAGCTCTGGTTGTCGCTGTGGAGGTGAAAGGATGGGGCTTTGTAGCTCTAGTCGAAAAATGGGAAGAAATAGTAGTCCATTAACTTTCAAAGAAAAAAAAATCTCAAATTTTATTGCCCAAATCAGTTTACGTTTCCTTCCAATTAAACAATTCAAACTGGAATTTTACTCGAAGGTAAACATTGCACAGAGGATGGTAAACATCAAATTAATTCACATAACTTGTATGTTCAACACAGGATGCTAACACCAACGAAAAAATTTCGAAGGTTACCACCTACATTAACCAACTTAGAACCACGAACATAGTTGTTAAGATCCAAAGTTCCTGCTCTTCTTGACCACATTAGCAACAGGTCCACCGGAGCATCCGTCTTGATAACATTTCTTGTTTAGTAAATATCAAATAGAAACCTTCGTTACCTACTCTTCTTCGGCCTTGCCTCATACTAAATTTCATGCACCTTCGTAGTACGACAAGAATATTTTAAGTCAAGCATATATTATGTTAATTAATAATATGATTCATCAACCAAGACAATATTTCTAAATTATAAAGTTTTTCTATTCACAATCTAGAGTACAAAGCAACATTTTATTTTTGTTTTACATTCACACACTTGTGACACTCATATCGTTGCCGTAGCACTGTAAACAAAATAAAGAAGGCAAGAGTAATGGTTACTAGGCCGAAATATGTAAACTATACTGCACTCTAAGCATCACAGTGGTAGTAGCTACGCCTGCACCTCTTTATTTAACAGATACTAATTAAGTATACCTCTTAATAAAATATTTGATAATCAGAAACGAGTGTCATCTATTGGAGGGTGCTTTGGGTGAGGTGGCTTGTGAATCGGTGGCTTACGAATTGAGCCTCCTGCACAGGTGGCTTACCATGTGGTGGCTTGTGAAGTAGTGGCTAATGAACTGGAGGCTTTACATATTGAGCTTCATGCACAAGTGGTTTACCATATGGTGGTTTGTGAACTGGCAGTTTCTCAACTGGCGGCTTCTCAACTGGTGGTTTATAAAGTGGTGGTTTCTCAATTGGTGGCTTCTCATATTGAGATTCATGCACTAGTGGCTTCCCATATGGTTGTTTGTGAATGGGCGGCTTCTCAATTGGTGGTTTCTCAACTGGTGTCTTGTGAATGGGTGGTTTTTCAATAGGGGGTTTGTACACAGGTGGCTTCTCAATAGAGGGCTTGTGAATGGGTGGTTTCTCCACTGAGGGCTTGGCATAGTCAGCAAGTCCTTGAGGGGATAGAGTCAGTGCTGCAAGGAGCAACACTAGGGAGCTTAAAGAAGCCATCTTACTCATCATTTTTCAGTTGGTGAATAACACAACCAATGGTCGGTTTTTATAGTAGTTGGGGGTTTGGTGAAGGTCTCAATCCAATAGTGTTTTATGTAGCAGCAGCACCTCCGTTAAAGGTCCAACGTTCGTGTGAATTTTCAATTATAGTAGTTGGGGGCCTCTTTTAGTTAGCAACCGTACGGTTGCTAACTATTACTAATGAAGGAATGTAATTAAATAATTGTTTTAGAAACAAAGGCCCATATATGCGCATCTGCATACTACTCTGGCTGCCAGCATGCAATATTAGGCTCAAAAATTGAGGTAACTATATTGAAATTCGGAACATTTTGTTAGATTAGAAACCTCAATCATGAGGCTTTAATTTCCTGTTAGTTTTGGTTTGCTAATTTCCATGATTTGGTCTTGAATACTGATGATGCTTTATCAGATTTAATTCTTTTTAAACATTTTGTTACGAAAAAACTACACGTACAAGATCGGGACATGCTTAAGGAAAATATCGGTACCTTTTCCCTACATTCACGAAAATGCTTCAACAAAATCTTCATTATTTCAACGAGGTTACAAATTTATGGAAACTTGAAAACCTTTTTCCATATATGTATCACCCTACAAATACGAATATAAGAATATCACCCCACTTATGCCGGTATTAATGTTTGAGCATGTATAAGGATGTCACGTGATGTAAGATAATGCATTTCCTTTGCCTCAGCAAGTTAGACCCACCATGTTCACGTTAATCAGATATTTTATGCTTATATACATCATCGATTTTGAGTTCTCTGTGTTCTCGTGACTTTTATAGGATTTTCTTGACTGTTGTATTTATTACAATTGTCTTCGATATTTTTCACGCATCTAATCATATAAATAACTATTGGTATCTCTAATAATGGTGTCATTGCCTAAGAAGGGACCCATTACATGTTTCCATGTGTGTTTGGTTTCATATTTAGTAAAATATAGATGTTTAGTTATTGTTAGGTAAAATTGATTTTGTCTCAAAATATCAGTTTGATTAGAAGTGATAAAACATAGTTTTTGCCTTGAGTTTAAAAATTTCTGTTGAGTTTTACATCAAACTTGCTTTCAAGATAGAAATATTCAAACATAAATCACTTTATTTCAAAATCAATTTTAATTAAAAACAATTTTGCAAATGCTTATCCAAATACACACATATACATCTATGACCTAAAGTAGGTCAGTTGCTCTTAAGATTGATCTTGAAAATGCTAGTGAAAGAATTAAAATTGAGGATTTCCTAGAAATTTCTCTTCTGGATTTTTGTTTTCCTCTTATTTCAATGTCGTTGATTATGCATTGCATTTGCTCCTTTAGCTCGTCATTATTGTGTGTGAAATGACTCAAAAGTTGGCAAATTTTCTCCTTCTAAAAGTTTGAGGCAAGGAGATGCTTATCTTTATGGAAAAGGTTGTTGTTTTGATTCAGAAATTAAAAAGTGTACAATAACTGCTTTTGGCACCAAATCCCTGTGTACTCACGAGGATCTCTTACACTCCTATGCATTCTTGTCTTCTACATAGCATCTTTTTCTCACTCTCACTATCCCACTTTCTCAATTTCTCACTTTGCTCTCTAAGTTTTGTCACCATCATCAACCTCCCCACAATTGGTTACCTAGTTTATCGAAGATAAGCCATGTGGCTAGCTATTGTGATGGTGTTAATATCACCATTTTTCGAGGAAATCGAAAAATGGTCTTTCGAGGATATTTCGAGAAAATCGAAAAGAATGGCCATTTCGAGAAAACATTTTGACTAAGTGATGAAAATTGATATTTCAGCATACTATTTTGACTAAGTGTCAAAATATAACTTTTCTACCAATCTCACTTTGACAAGATGGTAACAGAAAAATTAAAGATACGGAAAGCATCAAAACCAGAAAAGTCATCAACGGTAAAGATTGAAGACAAAAGTCATCAACGGTGAAAATTGAAGACAAAAGCCATCAACAATGAAGATTTAGTAGAAGTTTGTAGCGGTTATTAGTAGTTAGGAATCATTTGTCTATAAATACTAGTTTGTACTATGTAATAAGGGTTGGACATTGTAAACACCCTACATATCCTAAGTCCTCGACATTCACGGATCAACAGGTTACTACAATATTCTCAACCACCATTTTAATTCCGGCAATTTACATTTATGCAAATCTACTTCTCTTCTCAATTTCTTCTACCGATGACCTTTTCTTCTATGGATATCTCCTTCTTTGTATTTTAATTTCAATCTATCTATGATTTTTTCTTCTATTTATAACCCTTTCTAACAAAATTAATAAAAATTTAACTATAGACCCAGGGTAAAAGGGCCTATAGAGGAGGTTAAAAGCCCTCCAAAGGGAGTACATGCCCCCTTCCTCAAAATCTAAAATGGGATTATGTTTGTTGACAAAAAAGGCGCAAAATTTCACTATCAACAAAATGGCGCGCTAGGTAGGGGGCCAAAAAATGGGTATCGTGTGTTAAATTTTTAGTTATGGCCATCAATTATTGGCCAACTTTGTTACGGTGTCAGATCTCCTCTATCAATATTTTTAATGGTCAATATAGTTTGAATTAATTGGCTTCGAAGGTAAATCCGTTCGTGATTTACGATGCTACAATGCATCACAATATTGCATATAGCCATTTACAGTGTTTGTTTGTGGCCAATGGTGGGTTGACAATAACCATTCCAATTTTAAATGTCTTTCAATTGATTTTGAAAGAAGATTATTGATGAATCAAAATCAAATCGCAATTTTGAATGGCCAATGGTTTGATTAAATTATTATAAAACAACACTTGCAAAGAGGCCTCAAAAGCATATGCCAAAGAAGAAGAACAGAAGATGAAGCGGTTAGCCTCTGAACATGTAACCGTAGAAGTTAAGGCCCAAACTTTTCAAATTTTGAAAACGTCAGATTGTTAATGGAAGTTAATTATGGCATTTTTTTTTTTAAAAAAAAGATGGCTTAGGCCTAAGTGATTCAAAGGCCCCTGATTGTAAAGCCATATAAAGAAAAAATCGACTGTGCAAATGTCGATTCTGATTCAAAATTTTTGATGGCATTTAAAAAAAAAAAAGAATGAAATTATCGAGTCAGACAGTTAAGCCATTTTTAAATAATTGGTTTTGACTAGCAGGAATAATTGATTTCGACTTAGAGGAATAAAAGGTCCAAGTTTGGTGGAAATAATAGGTCAAATTTATTATTATTATTATTATTATTATTTTAAAAGTTAGTTGGCCAATGCAAATTTCGAGTCGAAGTCGAAAAAGAAAAGGTCGAAACAATTCCTTTAAAAAAAAATGAAATTGATTGCGGCAACTTCAAAATTGAAAGTGTAAATTTCAATTATCACTTCAATTATTTTGAAAGTGGAAATTTCAAGAATAGAAATCGAAAGTGTAAACTTCGATTATTTTGGATGACATTCAACTAGAAATATGGTTAAAAAAAAAATGTCGAAGTCAAAATTATTTGAGAAGCAAGGATCGCTCCATATGGTGAAGAGAATTAAAAGAAAATTTTCTTTTCGAAAAAAAAAATTGGCCTAAGGCCTGAAGCCATTAAGAAGAAATTTCAATTATTAAAATTGATTTATAGCTTGAAGCCATTGGAAAGTCGATTATTGAAATCGATTATGGCATTAAAATAAAATAATAATAAAAAGAAAATTTGACCTAAATGTTTTGAAGAAGGCTATGGCTTTGAATGTTCAATCAAAGGTGAAATTCGATTATCAAAATCAATTATGGCCTCCAAAAAGAAAAAAAATTTAGGCCCAATTATTTTGAATTACGCTTTTCAACAAAAGCATTGAAAGGTAAACATTTTCGATTATAAGTCAAAATTCATTTTGGCATTTAAAAAAAATCGAGAAATGAAAAATTCGACTATCAATCGCAATGATTAAATGCCATTAACATTGAAAAGGTCAATTTCTCAACAAGTCAAAAAGTGAGATGACTTAGCATATTTCCACCAATTCGATATGGTTGTCCATATATCGAAAATTTAATACTGATATTAGATTAATTCTAGTCAAGCAATGGTCATCCTTGTATTAATCAAAAATTCAATGCTGATGTTGGATTAATTTTAGCAGAATCATGATTGATGTTGAATGAATTTAAGGTTCATTATCAAAATATTATTCGACCAAATACGCCAATCCAATATTGTTCATCGAAGTAAAAAAAAATGATTGAAGTATGGTCGAAGTCGGGAAAAATTCGAGGAAATTCTTATTCAAAATTTAAGAATTTGCTGCAAGTTTGTATGGCATATGGTATTTTCGACCAAGCATTTAAAATGTAAATCTAATATTTTTGGTCGAAGTCAAAATATAAAAAAAAAAAAGTAAAAAGGTCAGAGTCGGAACCTTGCAGTGAAACCTTTGATCCTTATTTTCTCGATTGAAAATTCTCAAAAGGTAATTCTCAGGGATGGCTAATATTGTCTTATTATTGAAGTTCAGTGATTAATGGCCAATAGTAAAAAAAAAAATTAAAAAATAGGAGGATTTAATGAATCGAAGATCTAAGTCTAATGCCCCACATTACTTTTCACTTGGTTTTCGATTTCATAATTGACAATAAATTTTAGTCAAACAGTGGTTGGCCCAGTGTTGATTGAAAATCCAACACTGATATTGGATTAATGCTAGTCGAAAAGATTTTAGTATTTATCTTTTTCATATTCAATCAAAAGACAAATACTGGGGGGCCTCTATTAATATCACCATTTTTCGAGGAAATCGAAAAATGGTCTTTTGAGGATATTTCGAGAAAATTGAAAAGAATGACCATTTCAAGAAAACATTTTGACTAAGTGCTAAAAATTGATATTTCAGTATACTATTTTGACTAAGTGTCAAAATATAACTTTTCTACTAATCTCACTTTGACAAGATGGTAACAGAAAAATTAAAGATCCAGAAAGCATCAAAACCAGAAAAGTCATCAACGATAAAGATTGAAGACAAAGTCATCAATGGTGAAGATTAAAGACAAAAGCCATCAACGATGAAGATTTAGTAGAAGTTTGGAGCGGTTATTAGTAGTTAGGAATCATTTGTTTATAAATACTAGTTTGTACTATGTAATAAGGGTTGGACATTGTAAACACCCTACATATCCTAAGTCATCGACGTTCACGGATCAATAGGTTACTACAATGTTCCCAACCACCATTTTAATTCTAGCAATTTACATTTATACACATCTACTTCTCTTCTCAATTTCTTCTATCGATGACCTTTTCTTCTATCGATATCTCCTTCTTCATATTTTAATTTCAATCTATCTATGATTTTTCCTTCTATTTATAACCCTTTCTAACAAAATTAATAAAAGTTTAACTATAGACCCAGGGTAAAAGACCTACAGAGGAGGTTAAAAGCCTTCCAAAAAAAGTACATGCCCCCTTTCTCAAAATTTAAAATAAGATTATGTTTGTTGACAAAAAAGACACAAAATTCACTGTCAACATATGGCAACCTCCCTGTACCTTCATAGGCACAGCCCCACTATTGATAATGAGTGCAACTTTATTATCTACCGTAGAACCATAGCCATTATATCGTGAGTTCTTTGTTACCCACATGCACACTTGCTTGAGTATTTTGCAATCTTTAAGTTCATAAAGGTTTGAGACATGAGTTGATTAATTTGCTAGTTCTAAATTACTTGTTGTGAGATTGATCATTGATTTTAACTATTACGTGTTGCTTGTTCTTATGATTAATGATTTAAGAAACGAAGAACAATAAGTTATGAGAGTGGCTAGTACAGTTGTATTTTGGGCCTTAAATTTTATAAACAAAAGTTAATTTTTTTTTTCAAATGTAAAAATAGTTTATAAAATATTAACAATTCTTTTTACTGTAGCTTTAACAAAAAATTAAAAAAAATTATATGCATTTAAAATTAAAATGTCTGAAGAAAAATTGAATAATAAAAAGTAGCTGTTTAATTAAAAAATTAATTTATAAACTCAGTTAAACAAATTGAATAATTGATTTTATATTGCATAAAACAAGAAAAAATAAATTTTTAATAATTTTTTAAAATATATATCCTATGTTATTGACGAATTTTAATGTAATTTTTATTTTAAACTTCAGATATTTTTTAGCTGACCCTTTGGCAAACGGACGTACAATGTGGCTTTGTGGTCCTAGTAAACGCATACTTCAAAATGGCGTGGATTTGGGTGGAAAGATGAAAGAGATAGAAGGAAATAAAAAATAAAAAAATAATAATAAATGTAATAAGTGATATGATAAAAAGGAAAGAAAAGAATAAAAAGAAAATTTGATGAAAATAAAAGTAAACTGATGATTATAATTTTTTTTTGGCTTAATTGTACTTTGTACCATTCAAGTTTCATCATTTTATGAATTTTGTCACTATGTTTTTTTTCGTATTTTGTCACCTTATTTTTGAAACCTTGGAAATTTTGTCCAATTGTCAACTATTTGTTAAATGACAAACAAGTGATAACATATTAATGAGTTGACATTAAACATTCACAGCAACTTTTTTTTTTTGAAAAAATTATTTTTCTAAAAAAATAAAAATCGTTTGAAAAAAATACCGAGTTTATGTTCCACGTAGCTTTTAGGAATTTTTTTTTCAAACAGTTTTTATTTTTTTAGAAAAGAAAAATTAAAAAAAATAAAATGGGTGTGGATATTTAATGACAACTCATCATTGACAGATCATCACTTTGTTTGTCATATAACGGATAGTAGATGATAGGGTAAAATTAATAAAATTTCAAAAATAGAGTGACAAAATACAAGAAAAAAAAACATAATGACAAAATCTGAAAAATAATAAAACTTAGGTGACACAAAATGCAATTAAACCTTTTTTTTTTTAATTAATGCTTAAGCATGTACAAGAACGTGACATGATGTGAGATAATGCATTTGCTTTGTCTCAGCAAGTTAGGCTCACCTTTTTAACTTTACTCTTAATCAGATTTTTCGCTTAGCATCCTATGAATGTACTTGGACTTGTCCGTGTCTATATACATGCATCGATTTTTCACGTTTAGCATCCTATGAATGTACTTCTCCACAATGCTCCTCCTGACCACTATGACCACTGCGACTTCGATTTTTGCAGTAGGTTGTGATTCCTCAAGAAAAGACTGCATGACCTAGGAGAAGACATAAGTGACATTATCTACTTGCTTACTGTACAAAATGAGACCGAACTACCTCCTACTCCGAATCAAGACCAGAAAGTCAACTTAAGGCTATGAGTTTCTTTTGTTGGATTAGTATTTCTTTTATGGATTTGCATGCTAGAAAATCAAGTCTTCAAAATACCTTTTGAGCTTCGGAAAATAGTCCATCAACTTTCGCTTATTCTTATTAGAGTGAAAAATCTCTTGTAAAATTTTTTATATTTATAATGTACAAAAATTAAACTCATAAATAATATATACACGGACAATGAAAGTTTTTTTGCATTGTTAATCAATCTCAAACTGTCATATACAATATGTTTGTTGACTTTTATAATAATTAAATAATTATCTTAGAAGTCAAATTAAAGATGATTTCTAATTTGATAAACAGTATAAAAAATTTTATACTAAAAATACATAAAATAATTTAAAAAAATGAATTTTAATCAACTATACTTTCGATCAAATATGATCAATATTTTTGTATTTTTATATCAATGAATTTGGTTTTCAAACTTTAAAAAACATATAAATTTAGCCTCTCTTAACTTTAAAAGACATGATAAACTAGAGGGGAGACTAAATCCACATGTTTTTTAAAGTTTGAGGACTAAATTCATCGATATGAAGATACATGAACCTAGATCATGTTTAACTTAAAGTATAGGGATTAAAATATATTTTTTCCAAAATAATTTAAAACATTAAATAATTTGACAATATGTGGGGGAATATTGGGACTAGGATTCCTGGGTGGTACAATCACAATCTAAGGATTGAAATAATTTTTATCATATATATACACTAACAATAGAAGTTTTTTTACATTGTTAATTAATCTCAAACTGTCATATACGATATGTTTGTTGAATTTTATAATAATTAATTAATTATCTTAAATTAATTATTAAATTTTTAATTTTAAAATATAAAATCAAGGGTGCAGATTTTGTGCAGTTATATCTATAGGGAATCCAAATCCGGGAAATTTTGTCGCATAATCGACCGCGTTCAAGTCATTAATTATCCGTACACGTGTGTGGCAAATCGACAATGGTATTCTTTGTGTCAAATATGAAAGGTGGAATTTGAATTGCAGGACATATAGTCAAGCTGATATCGACCAAATGATAAAAACATATTAACAGCCAAAGACACAAATCTTTATTTATTTTTGCTGAAAAAGACACAAATCCATTATATATTATAAAAGAATATTGTATAATATGAAAAGATGTCATGTAACAATACTATATTCATTATTTTTCTGTCTAAATTTCACATATTTTTTTTGTTTTTTTTTAATTCATATAAATACAATATTATATTTAATTATTGTAATTAAGACATTTATAATTAAGGCATTTATAATTAAGGCGTTTATAATCTATTATATATTCTACCTAAATTCATCAATTAAATAATTAAATCTTAAATTGATCTTTTCAAATAAAAAGAAATTAATTTATCAAATTTTAATGTTACTTACAATCATTATAATTATAATTATGATAATTATGGTAATATTTTTATTACGATAATTAAAACATTTATAATACATAATAAAATCTTTTTAAATTGATTGATTGATTATTCTCAATACAATTATTAAATTATGATTTTTTATTGCAAATAGAAAACAAATTGTTCTACAAATTGTAATACGAGATAATATATTATTATCATGTTTGTAAAAAAAAGATATGACTATTTTTTATTTTTTTTTGTGATTTTGATGAATCATTAAATCTTAAACGAATTTTTATTTTATATAACAAGATAATCAATATTCAAAATTTATAAAATGTTATTTATAATTATAGTAATTAAGACGTTTATGATTAAGGTATTTATAATATTTATATATACGAGTATCTATGAATGACAATTTTGCACTATTTACTTTTTCACTTCTATTTGTGTAGAATCTTCCTTCTTTGGCACACATTCTTTCCTCTTATCTTCCATATTTTGATTGATCTTATCTTTTTAGCTCTTATTGTCCCTTTAAATTGACTCGTCAATTATTTTATTATGAAATCAACTTCATTGCTTTCTCTATGCTTTGATTTGTGTTTTTTTTCCTACAAATTAGTTTTTTTTCTGTTAAAGATAGTTCTTTCATTAATAATTCTTCTGTTCATGCAATTATAATCCTTTTCTTATGTTTCTTTTTATTTTTTGGTCATTTGTGATGGAGTTGATCATTATTGGTTGGTATATATTTGCAAGTATGCAAGACTTTTTTGTGTATCATAAATAATTTCTCAATTTTTGTATTACTTTATAATTATTATTTATACATTATTGATTTCTGTCCCTTAAATTTTTTCATACTATAACTTTTTCTCATCTTATAAAATATCTCTAACATGTGAAGTTTAATTTAATCTATCCAACTTGATATTTCCCATATTTTCATATTGTTTTATTTTATTTTATTTTTTTGCTTTTACTTTGTTATTTCTTCTGTACTATTTTCTTCAAATAATTTTTCTTATTTTCTTGGTAATACGAGAGCCATATAAAAACATATATCGCTTTCTTTCCAATTTTTTCTATGCAATTAAAGAAGTCCTAATAATGCATCAAGGACTGGTTGAAGACATAAAAGGTAAAGACATCAAACATAAAAAGATATATTCCCTATACTAAACAATGAAAGACAAGTGTCATGTACAATGAATTAAATTTCTTCTTAAAGAAAGTGAATTGAAATATTTGTAGTAATTTTTAATAATAAAAGTTAATGTTTTTATTTTATTTTTTTAACTCATTCTTAATAAATTCAAAGATATCTATATTTAACAAAAATCATTTGTTAATACAAATTTAAAATATATAAGCAACATTTAAATATTTTACGTAAAATACATTAATATCTAAATTACTGTAATAGAAATTACAATTTAATTAGATATTTTTTAATATAATTTATCTTGATTTTAAAATTTTTGCTTATTTTATTTAGTTTTAAGTTATATTAGTTTTTGAAAAATAGTTAAAAAATAATGACTCTTTTAAAATGAACAATGGTATTGTAATATTATTGATAAAATATTTTTAAATTTTATAGGGGTAAAAATATATTTAAATTTATTTTTTAACAAAAATACAAAATTATATTAACTAAGACAATTATAATCAACATATATACTGATTTATCTTCTCGAAATGCAACTAAGTTTTTTTTTATTTTTTAATTCATAAAAATACATAATTATATTAATTAAAGTAATTATGACTATTATATATTTTGATTTGAATAAATTAATGTAATTATGAGTAATATATATTATTTTGATTTAAATCAATTGATAATTTTAATATATATTATGATTCAAATTTATACTAGATTCAAATTAAGATTATTTTAAATTATGGTGAATAATATTAGAAACTTTTCCATATAGAATAATTTTATATTTTATTATTTGTCCTATTAGTTTAAATTTTAATGTTCTATAATAATCACGTTATATTTTGACTGTTAATAAATTATATTGTTATTGTTACTATTATTTCTCATATAATTCATAATAAATGTTTAACTAAAATAATTAATTCATAACAATAAATTAATAAATAATATTTAATTTTAAATTAAATTAAATTCTAATCGTATTATTTTATGCTTAAAATATCATACATAAATTATAATTTTTATATAAATAAATAAAAAATATCAATTAAATTTAATATAAATAAAGTAAAAATATCAATTCATAAATTAAAAATAACAAATATTTTTTGAAAAAATACATGAAAGTCGTCGATAATTATTAATTATAGTAATGTTGAAATTTAAATTAACACTAAATTAAAACTAATTTATATAAGTATATAATTTGATAATATGTTATGGTATAGATATCATTTTTTTAGAGTATAATATATAAATCACCTTTTTATGTGGTATTAATTACATTAAATTATAAAGAGAAATATTAATTAGTACGAAACACTTTTTGTATATCTACACAAACCTTTTTGTATTTCGTCAAATCTTTTTTTTAATTTTTAATTAAGATTTATTTTAAAAACAAGGCATTGGTTCACATTGTCACTTCGTGGAATTCGTGTCATTTTTTTTCACAATGTATAGTACTATTGAATTATAAATAATATATATTCTCATATGATTTTGTACACAATATTTTCAAATTTATATTGAAAATCAAATCAATGTAAAAGAAGACGTATCATTATCATATTCATTTTTTTTTTCTAAAAATATTTTTTGTTTTATTATCTTTTCAATAATTAATAAAAGAATACTTTGACAGACTAATAATTTAAATATCATTAAAGATTATTTTTAGGACAAATAGTAATAGTAATACTATTACCAATACTAATACAAATACTAATACTAATACTAATAATCTGTTACAAAGATTGGTTTTCCAAGTTTTATATTATGTATCACTATCATATTCATTTTTTCCTGTAAAAATATTTTATTATTAAATCTCTTATTTTATATCTTTTCTAAAATATTTATAGACATAACTACTAACATTTATTTATATAAAATAAAAATGATTGAAAAATAAATTAAAATTATAATAATATAAAAAATTTGTAGATCGTATTCTTAACACCCATGCAAGGCATGGGTTATTATACTAATTATATATAAAATTGATTGTTAATTTACAAGAAGCAAGGTAATCGACTTTTTATACTTAAGTTATTTATTGCAGTTAATCACTTGTCCTGAATTTGAAAATCACAAATAGTATATAAAATTTAATTTATTGAAATTTTTAAGATATGAAAAAAGAGAAATTAACTAATTAAAATAAAGTTAATCCAAATTTTAAAGCAAGTGAAAGGGGAAAGTGCGTAATTGATTTAAAAACTTAATGTCGATACAAGATACTTGGTCAAATTTATTTCCATTGAATTTATGTCCCTCAACTACCACTTACTTAAATCTGAAGCCACGAAATTCCATGCTAGTTTAGGTGCATGGAGTTCTGTAAGAGGAATGATATCATACATAATCTCTTACACACTCCTTCTAATACATATTCTCTTGTTAATTAAAAGTTATTGAAAATTACAAATCATAAATAAGATTCCTTAGATAAAAAGTAAGATTTATAAAATTTTGTAATTTCTAACAAATTTTAATAAATAATAAAAAAAATGTATTTAAAAGAGTGTATTAGTAGGAAATATCAAATAGAGACCTTCGTTACTTACTCCTCTTTGTCCTCTACGTCACAGTAAGTTTCATGCACCTTCGTAGTACGACAAGAATCTTTTAAGCCGAGCATATTATGTTAAAGTAATTTAGGATTAATTAATAATATGATTCATCAACCAACACAATATATCTAAATCATCTTTTATTCATAATCTGGAGTACAAAGCAACATTTTTTCTTTCTATTTTACATTCACGCATCCATGATATACTCTTGGCCATGCCGTAGCACTATAAACAAAATGAAGAAGGCAAGAGTAATGGTTACCAGACCGGAACATGTAAACTAAACTGCACTCTGAGCATGACAGTGGTAGTGGCTACGCCTACACCTCTTATTTAGCAGATACTAATTAAGTATACCTCTTAATAACATACTTGAGAATCAGAAACGAGTGTCATCTGTCGGAGGGTGCTTTGGGTGAGGTGGCTTGTGAATTGCAGGTTTCACATCTTGAGCCTCCTGCACAGGTGGCTTACCATGTGGTGGCTTGTAAACTGGAGGCTTAACATACTGAGCTTCATACACAGGTGGCTTACCATGTGGTGGCTTGTAAACTGGAGGCTTAACATATTGAGCTTCATACACAGGTGGCTTACCATGTGGTGGCTTGTGTGGCTTACCATCTTGAGCCTCCTGCACAGGTGGCTTACCATGTGGTGGCTTGTAAACTGGTGGCTTAACATATTGAACCTCATACACAGGTGGCTTACCATGTGGTGGCTTGTAAACTGGAGGCTTAACATACTGAGCTTCATACACAGGTGGCTTACCATGTGGTGGCTTGTAAACTGGAGGCTTAACATATTGAGCTTCATACACAGGTGGCTTACCATGTGGTGGCTTGTGTGGCTTACCATCTTGAGCCTCCTGCACAGGTGGCTTACCATGTGGTGGCTTGTAAACTGGTGGCTTAACATATTGAACCTCATACACAGGTGGCTTACCATGTGGTGGCTTGTAAACTGGAGGCTTCACATATTGAGCTTCTTGCACAGGTGGCTTGTGTACTGGAGGCTTGTGAACTGGTGGTTTACCATATGGTGGTTTGTGAATCGATGGCTTCTCAACTGGGGGCTTGTAAATGGGTGCTTTCTCTTCTGGGGGCTTCCCATGTTCAGCAAGCCCTTGAGGGGACAGAGTCAGTGCTGCAAGGAGCAACACTAAGGAGCTTAAGGAAGCCATCTTACTCATCATTTTTGAGTTGGTGATGAATAATACAACCAATGGCCAGTTTTTATACTAGCTGGGGCTTTTACTGATAGGTATAGGTGCCAATCCAATAGTGTTTTATGGTGGGGGAGCACCTCTGCTGAAGGTCCAACGTTGGTGCGAATTTTCAATTATTGTGTCGGTGATTTTGTCTTCTTATAGTTGCAAAGTTGGACAATATATGGGAAATGGACAAGGATCAGTGCGAGGGATAATTTTTTTTTTTCATTTTACAGCGCACCGACGTATACTTTCTCCTTTGGAAAGAAGTTTACAGTTTTCAGCATAATTTCAATGCGAATTCACACCAAATAATTGAATCACTTTGCGAATTTCAATGCGAATTCACATCAAATAATTGAATCACTTTGCGAATTCAATGCGAGCTTGTCCCAACTAAAATATAATTCACTAAAACATGATTCAAGTTTCCACTCACGATTAATTAAGTGCTAACTATTACTCATGAAAGGAATGTAACTAAACAATACTAGTATTGGAAACTAGGGCCCATATATGCGGATCTGCATAGTACTCTGGCTGCAAGCGTGCAATATTTGGCTCAAAAATTGAGGTGACTAAATTGAAATTAGGAACACTTTGTTAGATTAGAAACCTCAATCACGAGGCTTTAATTTCCTGTTAATTTTGGTTCGCTAATTTCCATGAGTTGGTCTTGAATACTGATAATGCTTGATCAGATTTAATTCTTTTTAAACATTTTGTTAGAAAAACACTACACGTGCAAGATCTGAACATGCACATCATAAAGAAAATATCCGTACCTTGTCCCTGCAACCTTTAAAATGCTTCAACAAAATATTTACCATCTCAACAAGATTACAAATATTATGGAAACTTGAAAACCTTTTCCAAATATATATCACCCTACAAATATGAGTATCTCCCCACTTGTGAGGGTATATACATAATCGATTTTGAGTTCTCTGTGTTTTCGTAAATTTTATGGGATTTTATCTTGATTGTTGTATTGATTGCAATTGTCTATATTTTTTACGCGTCTAATCATGTAACTTTAGGTGAAATTAGCGGTTTAAATTAAAGTTCTTTAATAAATAATTATTCACACCATTACAGGTCAAACGAAAATAGTAAATAAAGAAAGTTCACATAATGTTACAGTGTATCGTTTCTGTAACAAAGGTTAAGATTAAAAATAAAGTTAATTACTGTAATTTAATTTGATTTTAGTTTTATATATGTGTGTGTAATTAGTCTCAGTTATGTTATCGATCTTCAAAGTTGTGACTAAGATGATGGTTAATAATTTGTGTCTTTTTCTAAATATTGTGAGTTCTTTGTTACCCACATGCACACTTGCTGTGAGATTTGAGACCTGAGTTGACGATTAATTTGGTGGTTCTAAATTGCTTGTTGTGAGATTGATCATTGATTTTAACTATATATTACGAGTTGCTTGTTCTTATGATTAATGATTTAAAAATGAAGAACAATAAGTTATGAGGGTTGCTATGGTATGTACACAAATCTAAGGGTTTTGCTACAATTGTTTTTTGGGCCTTAAATTTTATAAACAAAAGTTAAATTTTTTCAAATGTTGTAAAATATTAACAATTCTTTTTACTGTAGCTTTACCAAAAAAAGTTGTATGCATTTAAAATGTATCAATAAAAATTTAGCTATTTAATTAAAAAAATTAATTTCTACACTTAGTTATAAAAATTTAATAATTGATTTTATAATGCATAAATCAAGAAAAAACTGATTTTTTAATATTTTTTAAAATATATATCCTATGTTATTGAAGAATTTTAATGTAATTTTTAATTTAAAATTTCGAATATTTTTTAGCCTACTCTTTGGCAAATGGACGTACAAATTCAAAATGGGGTGGATTTGGGTGGAAAGATAAAAGCGATAGAAGGAAAAGAAAAAAGATAAAGAGAAAAGGTGATAAATATGATACTGGAAAAAGAAAGAGTAAGATTAAAAAAAAAAGTTAATAAAAATGAGATGAAAATAAAAATGAATAAATGATTATAATTTTTCTTGTATTAATGCTTGAGCATGTATAAAAAAGTGATGTGATGTTAGATAATGCATTTGCTTTGTCTCAACAAGTTAGACTCACCATTTTCACCTTATTCTTAATCAGTTTTTTCACGTACGTTTAGCATCCTATGAATGTACTTGGACTTGCCCTTGTCTATATACATTCTTCGATTTTGGGTTTTTGTGTTTTCATAAATTTTATTTATGGGATTTTATCTTGAGAGTTGTATTTATTGCAATGTCTTCAATATTTTTGACACGTCTAATAATATAACTTTAGGTGAAATTAGAGGTTTAAATTAATTTCTAACGAAAATAGTAAAATAAATAAAGTTTGTTACTGTAACAAAAGGTAAATTAAGATAAAAAATAAAGTTAATATAATTTTGATATTAATTTTGTCTTCGAAGCTAAGTTAAGTTTGCGCCAAAGGTAATGGTATCATTGCCCAAGGAGTGATCAATTTCATGTTTGCTTCTATAAGCCGAAGTGGATTGGTTGCTTTTAAGATTGATATCGAAAATGCTTTTGACAAAATTAATATTGAGCACTTTCTAGAAATCACTCTTCTGGATTTTGGTTTTCCTCGTATTCAGCAGAGTTGATTATGCATTGAATTTGCTCCCCTAGCTAGTTGTCACTACTGTATGTGAAATGACTCAAAATTAACTTCACATTTTTTTCTCCTAAAAGTTTGAGGCACCGGCATTTGCCTTTTCTGACGATGTTATCCTCTTCTGCAAAGCTTCTATTTGTCTAGTTGGTAGTCTACTCTAGTCTCTACCCTTTAGGAGTTTTCTGTTGTGTCGGTTTGAAAGTTAATTTACGACTTGTTTGGTATGTGAGAGAGAAGAGGAGAAGAGAAGAAACTTTTAAATTTTTTTAAAAAATTTGGTTTGGTTCAGTTGAAATGGCAAAGAAATTTTTAAAAATTTTGTAGGTGTTCTGAAAGTTACTCAGACATACAGCTCTTGTGTTCACCACACGACATTGGCGCCGTTTGTGGGAATCGCTTTTGGATTCTCTTTATTTTCTTCGTTACTTGAAGATCTAATCGTAATGGTTAGCACAAGAAACCGTAAGTCCGCCGTGGCACCCTCGCCACCGAAGCTTCCACCACCGTCGCCTAAGGATGGCAAAGCTGCTTCCACCACGCCTGAAGCGGCTCCTAGCGCGAACAGTGTTCCGACACCGTCAGTCACCATGACAGACCTTGTTGCGCTACTGCAGCAACAGAGAGAGGCATTGAAGGAGCAGGAGAAGATTATCACAGAGCTTCGAGCAAAGAGAGAAAGTAAGAAAGTTATGGAGAACACAAATAATTATACTGAGAGGTCCACTGCATCAGCTCTGAGACTAGGTCGTGTTGTGCCGATGATGCATGACGCGCATATGGCAACGAGGATTGACGAGGATGACAAGATGGTTCCATTCAACCTCCCTTTCTCCATAAGGATTCTGAATTTGTAGGTCCCGAAGCAACTGCAACAGTTGCCTTCATTGGAGTTATATGATGGATCTGCTAATCTAAATGACCACCTTTCAGTGTTTGAGTCCGCCATGTCCTACAAGGAAGCTTCAGCTTCATTGACATGCAGAGCATTCCCACTCTCGTTGAAAGGAATGGCATTGAAGTGGTTCCAATCCTTGGAACCGAGGTCCATTAATTCATGGACGATGTTAAGAGAGAAGTTCAAGACCGCCTTCGCGACTAGCAAGGCTAGGCATAAGACTGAGGCCAATTTAAAGAGGATCTGCCAATGCGCGGATAAGCCATTAAGGGATTACATAAGCAAGGGTGGCTGAAAATTTGCAACCCGGAGTGGTTTTGATGTTAGCTAAGGACGGGGTAAGGCTAGGCTCACCTTTCTTCATGTTAATCGCTAAAACACCTCCGACTTCAATGGAGGAGTTTCTGAAGAAGGCGGAGAAATACATTAACTATGAAAATGTGTTGGAAGTCGAGAAGGTGAAGGCGATCGAGATCGCACCACAAAAGAAGAATCCACAATCAAAGGTTGACAAACCTCCGCATCATGAGGATTGAGGTTTGTACAAAAGAGGCTGAGGTTTGAAGATTATACGCCGTTAAATGCCTCTAAAGCAAGAATATTGAATGAAGTATATACTATGGAATTTGTTGAAGAAGGGATAAAAGCCCCGAAGCTAGTAAGAAATAGAGAAGGATGAGATCAATCCAAACAGTGTCGATATCACAAGGCGTTGGGACATGACACTGATGAGTGTTACCAGTTGAAAGATGCAATTGAATTGTTGCTCAGACGAGGAAGACTTGACCGCTTTGTCAAGAAGAATGGGGGTCGTAGTGATAGAGGACGACATCCCCCACCACCAAGGAGGGAGAGAACAAGGAGCCCTAGGAGGGGGCGCTTTCCACCCCGGAAAGATAGATCACCACGTCGACACAGTCCCGCGAGGAGCCACTCCCCACCTCAACCATCACAGGATGATGCTGAAGTACTCGCCATCTGCTGCCAGTCTCTATGACGATCGTCATCTCGGTAACCCACACAATCTCCCGACCATTCTCCCACATGGAGTCATGAGATTATACATGTTATTGTGGGTGGATTTTCGGGAGGAGGCCTGTTGAATAATGCTAAAAAAAGGCATGCCAGAGAAGTATTGGCAACCTTTTTGGGGATTCGTGCTGCTAATAACCCAGTGAAGAAGAGGGCACCGACTTTAGTCTTTATGACTCTGACTACGTCGATGTTGTGCCAAACCATGATGATCCCCTAGTGGTGAATGCTCTTATGGCAAACAAGGAGGTCCACAGGCTGCTAGTGGACACCGGTAGTTTCGCCAACGTTATGTTCTACGAACTCTTCAAGAAGCTGAGAATTCCAGAGTCTGAGTTAATGGCTTACAATGAAGATCTGATAGGATTCTCTGGACACCACATTACGTGTAACGCCTAGTCACTTTCAAGATAAGTGATTGTCCTCACAAACCAACACAAGACTTTTCAACGTGCTTTGTCCTCACTCACACGCTTCCTAGGAAACTTCCCAGGAGGTCACCTATCCCTAAATTGCTCTAAGTCAAGCACACTTAACTATGGAGTTCTTAAGTGATAAGCTACCAAAGAGTATATGCATCTTGTTGGTATAGGTAGCACTTATTAATTTCTTTTAAGTTATCCTCAACTGTATAGTGTCATACTTGCACAGCCTCTAAATCCCTCTCATTTCGGTGTGTATTCGATTCATTCATGTGTCCTAAAGCTTGCTAAGAGCCGTTCTTTGTCCGTGCCTTATCTCTTTTCCACCGGCGATCACTCCCCACACTCGTCAACGCCCGGGATGTTACATTACGCCAATGGGTTACGTAAAATTACATATAACATTTGGGAAATCGCCTTGCACAAAAACTGTAACTATGCGATTCATAGTAGTGGACGCAAAGTCCTCCTACAATGCTATTTTAGGTAGACCGACATTAAATGCTTTAGGAGCCGTTATCTCGATCTCACACCTAGCTATGAAGTTTGTCAGCAATAATATGGAGGTAGTCACCTTTCGGGAAGACAAGAGAAAAGCAAGGAAATGTTACAAAAAGTCCCTGAAAGTTTGCTGCAATCCCGATAAGGATTACAAACCCAATCCCGGAGAAGGTGACGTGCTTCTGACAGAGTTGGACTGTCAAGATGAGATAAAGTGAGATACCTAGATACCCCATCCAGTGCCTAAAGGGGAGTGCAACCCGGTCCAGATTGGGAAAGAGAAGGATCAGGTCGTTAGAATTGGTACCGACCTAAACGGGAGGATGAAGGAGGATCTCTCGATGCTTATGAAGAACAACACCGCTTATTCACTTGGAAGTCGACAAACATGCCTGAGATAGACTCCAATCTCTTTTGCCACCAGTTAGAAGTGTATGCCTTGGTGAAACCGGTATGCCAAAGGAGGAGGAAGATGGTCCCTGAACGCTTACAGGAGATTGACAGGCAGGTGGAGGAATTGTTGAAAGTAGGATTCATCCGAAAGGTGAAGTATACCACCTGGTTAGCTAATGTGGTGCTTGTAAAGCAGCAAAACGGTAAGTAGAGAATGTGTGTTGAGTATATTGATCTCAACAAGCATTGCCTAAAGGATTTGTACCCTCTCTCCTACATTGACAAGCTGGTAAACGGTTCTTCCAGATTTCGCTATCTGCCCTTCATGGACGTTTATTCTGAATACAACCAAATTCCTCTATACCCCGGTGATTAGGAGAAAACAGCTTTCATGACTGAAAAGGCCAATTATTGTTATAAGTTGATGTCCTTCAAGTTAAAGAACGCCGGGGCCACATATCAGAGGATGATGAATAAGGTGTTCAAGCCACAGATAGGGCAGAATTTAGAAGTATACGTTGATGATATGATTGTGAAGAGTACCACTCCTGCGACACATCTTCAAGATTTAGAAGAAACCTTCACCTAACTAGCAAAGTATAACATGAGATTGAACCCCAACAAATGTGTGTTTGGCGTCTTGACAAGGAAGTTTTTGGGGTATATGCTATCTGAGAAGGGGATCAAGTTAAACCTGGAGAAGTGTCGGGCTATATTGGAGATGAAGAGCCTTAGAATGTAAAGGAGGTTCAGAAACTAACAGTGCGTTTAGCTGCGTTGAGGAGATTTATAGCTAGATCGGCACAAAATACTTTTCCTTTTTTTCGAATTTTAAGGAAGGTCAAACCTTTTGAATGGACGGAAGACTATGAAGCTACATTCACAAGGCTAAAAGAGACTTTATTAGCTTCTCCCTTACTGACCAAACTCGAGTTAGGTGAAGTTTTATACTTATATTTAGTTGTGGTCAATGAAGTGGTGAGTGCCGCTTTGGTACGAGCGACGCTAAAAGGACAAAAGCCGGTCTATTTTGTAAGCAGGGCTCTCTAGGGAGTTGAACCGAGATATCCCAAAATGGAGAAGGTTGTATTCACTTTGGTGATGGCGACAAGACGATTAAGGCCATACTTCCAGTCGCATCATATCATAGTAAGAACAAATCAGCCAATCCAGCACATTTTGCATAGGCCCGAGTCAGCAGGGAGGATGACGACTTGGGCCATAGAGTTGTCAGAATACGGGATTCAGGATGAACCGAGGCAAGCACTGAAAGCCCAAGCGTTGGCCGACTTCATTGCAAAATTGACTCCAGCAGAATCTTCATCTAGAATTTTGACTTTGGAATCTTTTTGTCAATGGATCATCTAATGAGAAAAGAAGCAAAGCTAGCATAATGTTGGAATCCACGAACAGGGTTGTGCTGGAACAGTCGTTGACTTTTGCATTCCCCTTTTCTAACAACCAAGCATAATATGAGGCATGCATAGCCAGACTTATTATGGCAGCCAACATTGGTGTCACGTCATTGCACTTATACAACGATTCTTAGTTGATGATTTCGTAGATTAACTGAGCATATCAAGCTAAAAAGCCGATATTGCAAAAGTATCTGGCAAAAGTCGAAACTCTCCTCGCAAAGTTTAATAATATAGACTTTGTCCACATTCCTAGAGAAACGAATGTTAGGGCAGATATTTTATCCAAGCTGGCTAGCACAAAGTCTTCCAGTAATAACAAGACGGTCATTTAATAGAAAATCCACAAGCCTAACCTTGTAATGGCAATTGAGTCGAAGTAGAGTTGGATGTCTACTATTATTAACCATCTAAATGAAGGCATCACTTTGGAAGACAAGAAGGAAGCAAGGAGGTTAGAGCTATCTACAGCTTATTTTTGTATCATTAATAACAAACTATATCAGAGTGGTTTCTCCCAATCGTTGCTTAGATGTTTGAGAAAGCCGAAATTTGAATATGTGAAGGTGGAAATACACGAAGGATGCTGCAGCCAACATTTGGGGGGCAGAGCACTAACCAAGAAGATACTTAGAGCAGGCTATTACTAGCTAACATTAGAAAACGATGCTATAGAGTTTACCAAAAAGTGTGATAGGTGCCAAAAATGCTTTGACATTCATCTCACGCCCTTGGAAGATATGAGTATAATCACTTCCTCGTGGCCTTTCATATGGTGGGGTATTGACATACTCGGCCCCTTTCCAAAGGCGCTCGGTTAAGTAAAATATTTGGTAGTAGCGATTGACTACTTTACCAAATGGATAGAAGCAGAGGCATTGGCCACTATCACGACAAGGAACGTCGAGAACTTTGTATTCCGACAGATTATTTGTAAATTTGGAATACCTGATGTTCTAGTGTCAGACAACGACACGCAGTTTACGAATAGAAACTTCCAAGAATTCTTGGTTGGGTTAAAGATTAAGCAAGCACTTTACGTCAGTCAAACATACCCAAACGAACAGGCAGGCAGAAGCTGCAAATCGAGTCATCCTTAGAGGGCTCAGACTACGTTTAGATGAAACGAAGGGATGTTGGATTGGGTAACTACCACATGTCCTATGGGCACACCACACAACCCCTCATTCTTTCACAAGAGAGTTTCCTTTCTGCCTTACTTACAGCATGGAGCAATGATCCCACAAAAATTAGAGCCGACATGGAGAGTGGCTAACCTAAGACTCAAGGATAACGTGGATTGCTACGCACAGAGTTAAACGTAGCAGAAGAAAGGAGGGAAGTTGCTGCCATAAGAGAAACTGCTTTGAAAAGACAGGTTATGGTGAGATATAACAAGAAGGTTGTACCCCGTGCCTTCGAACCCGAAGATTTGGTTCTAAGGCATGCCGACATAGGGGGAGAAACGCCAGACAAGAAAAGCTCACCGAGAAATGGGAAGGCCCATATCGGGTTACCTCAAAAACCGTCACAAGTGCATATGTGCTAGAAACATTACTTAGGATTGCCATCCCGCAAACATGAAATGCAAACAACCTCAGACGATACTACAGTTGAGGCGTGATTGGTAACTCTAATTTTGATTTCATAGTTTAAGCATGTAATATAGATGGACAGAGTCGTATACTATAATTTATGGCTCTTGTAATATTGTTTGCCCCACGTGATTAATAAAATTAGAGTTTTTCTGGCCTAGAAAGCTAAACACAAGATTGAACAAATATACAGAAGAAAAGGGGCAATGAAAGTGATAAAGAAAGCAAACTACCCCGTGTACGTGGATTTGCTCCAGTCGAGGTAAGAAGATCGCTCTTGCCAAGATAAAGAAAGCGAACTACCCTGTGTATGTGGATTCACTCTAGCCGGGGTAGGAAGATCGCTCTTGCCAAGATAAAGAAAGTGAACTACCCCGTGTACATGGATTCGCTCTAGCCGGGGTAGGAAGATCACTCTAACCGAGATAAGAAAAATCTCCACCTCGCGTATGTGGATTCACTCCAACCGAGGTAAAAGGGAAACCACCCTGTGTACATGGATTTGCTCCAGCCGGGGTGGATTCAAAAAAGACAAAAATCGAGAAGCGCGGAAAAGCAAAGTTAAGCAAATAAAAAGCACGAAGAATAAAATATTTACGAGAGAGTGGAAAACTAAAGCATGTATCCAAGGCATGAGACATTAAAGGAAAATATTGAAATGTACACTTTACGTTCAAACTATTCAAATTGTATACATGTGTCGCAGAAACATAAACAAAAAGTTACAGGAAAACCAGCATCCCTGCCCTTCATCTCCGGCGTTGGTTGCACTTTCATTAACATTTACAAGGTGAGAGACAGCAGTGTCTCCGGGGGCAGGATCATCACCTAGAACCTCAACCTTGCTTGAGGGAGGGATAGTCAACGTCACCTGTGGGGTCAATATGAAGTTGTTTGCATGTTGTCCTTCGACATCTTGCTTGTCAGTGTGAGATCCAGAATCGACCTCGGTCCCCAGATGCCCTAAACCAGCTTCAACCTCTCCCTCGGCAACATCATCAACATCAGAATCAGCGACAAGGATAGCAAGATCTGTCGACATCATCTCATTATTCACGTTTACATGCCAAACGCCGTTAATAACTTCATAGTCAGGCTGGGCGCATCCAAGGCCCATGCCTCGCTAGAGGAGGTAGCGCACTTGCTCCATGGTGTTTTCAAAGGAGAGCTGGACGAACTCTATCCAACGGCGGCGCATCAGATGAGATTTCTCTTGGGAAGTTACCACGCTGGTTTCTAACTCTCGCACCCTAGCTTTTAAATCTTTAACTTTGTTTTCCGAAGCTTTGAGTTGAAAAGATAAATCCAAGTCAAGCTTAGTACATTTAGCATTAACAACAGACAACTTCACCTGGAGGTTAGCTTCAACCCTTGCCAACCGCAACTTCTCGGCTTTTTCCTTTGCCGGCTGCCCCTTTAAAGCTTGCACATCCTCCTCCAGCTTGGCAATGCGACGACCGGATCCTTTTTTGGCCATACGAGCCCTTTCTTCGGCTTGCTTTAGCCGGGTTATGACTACGTCTTTCTCGGCCAGGACATCCGAGGGTTTTGGTTGTCGTAAGCCTCCCTCATCAACATATATTGAGTGTAGCCATAAAACATGTGGCTGAAGAGAGAGGCTAATCCCTTAAGCTCGTTGTGCATAGCGTCTAGCTCGCTCCGCATGGTGCTCACCTCGCCCATGATTTAACTGTCAAAAACAGTTGCATTTCCAGCCAAGATTTGTCTATCAGCCATCTCCTTTGCTAAAAGAGAAGGTCGATCATCCTGACGCCTCTTTGAGGGCAGCTCCTCCCCTCGTGCATCATCGCTCACAGCCCTTTTGTCAGCAGCTCGAGAATCACGGGGCACATTGGTAGGAATGACTTTAGCAATCTCGACCTCCACTTCAACCTTGGGGGCAGCCACCTTGGCAGAAGCTGGCTTAGCAGGAACGAGCGCATCTCAAACCGCAATGTCCCGGATGATTATTCCTTTTGCCATCAGATGACTTGGAGGGAGACGCCTTTACTTTCTCAACAGTAGCCGCCTTCTGCTTCCCCTTAATCCTTCTCGACTCCTTCGGCTTCGCCGCCTTTTCTTGTTGTAAAGCTAGGGCAAAATCAGTCATCTTGGATTTCACCATTTTTCTACAAGAAAACATATGAACTTGTCAAGCAACACACAAAATATTAAGACAACCAAAAAAATAAACCTACAAAACTTTTACACAAACACACCAAAATTCTTCCAGTATTCAGAGGGAGTGTTGCCAATCAACCATTGACATGGAATCTGGTCTTGTAAATTCTTTATCATGTCAAAAAAATGATCCCGGGCTCGTTTCTCCTCCGAGGTCAAGTTGTTATCCCGAACTAAAAACCTGCTTGAATCCAAGCCATAATGGTCGTATGACCAATATAATGGAAATTGGGGTTCAGTCACGTTTTCCCCAGCATCATGAATAATGAAAAGCATCCAAGCTCTTTGCTAGGAGGCGAAGGAAGAAAAACTTGTCCTTTTATTCCTTGTAGGAATCTTGGAAGGGCTTCAGTAGGGTTTGACCCCAGACACTTTGAAAGGAGATGGAAGAAAACTTCTTGTCATAAATTTGTTGGATGGGAGTAAAATAGTATCAAAAACAAGTTACAGGTACATACGACCCCCTCCCGACTACACAGGTTTTCAAATGCCACAATGAATGCCCAACTATTTGGATGAAGTTGCGAGGAGGCGACATTAAGAAAATTCAATATGGAAACTTGGAAGTCAGTGAGCTGTAGCCTAACTCTAAGATGTTCAAAGAACGTTAGATACATGGGCAGAAAATCAGGGTATAAGTACCCAGCCACTGTCGCCTCAGCCTTATTTAACAGGGTCCCCATATTGTCGTTCTGACCCTACGAGCAAATCCAACCATCATCCCTAGGGGCCACTATGTCAAAGGACATATCCACAGCGTCCTGGCTCAACTCCAGCCGACCCGTAAATGCGTCTAACACCACTTGATTGAAGCATGACCAAGTCTCGACCACCTCCTTATCTACCTAATCCACATTTAGATTTGTCGCATCGTAGTAGTTCTTCGTAGTGGTCTCCACATTTCTAACAGTTTTTCCCATCTCCCTGTTAAAAATATCGGAAGAAGGGTCAGAATTGGATGATTGGGACTTTAACTACAATCCAATCTCAGCGCTAGCTCTTGCCAACATAGCTACCCCAGAACTATTCCCTGGCCTAAAGGGAATCTTCATCAAATCCGGATACTATACCCAGGCTTTAGCATATTGCAACACCTCGTTTAGGTCGTGCGACATCCCTATGGCTTTTAGGTGACTCCAACATTTTTCTAGAACCTCAGGGTAGATAATAATTTCAGGTGGCGAGGGTTGCTTTGGGTCGACTGTTAAAGGACGCTCGTCAGTTCTCGTCGTGGACCTTTGTTTACCCTCCCTACCTCGGACTGCTACCCCCCCATGAATAGCCACAGGAACAGCAGAAGAGCCGGTGTGGCCAGTGACATCCTCGCAACCTTTTGTAGACCTTTGCTAGCCAACACGGTAAGATGGAGGCAACGCTGGAGACTAAAACAACCAATTAGCGAAAAAACCTGCTGCACGACTACCACAATTGTTGCGAGAAGAAGACGAAGTGTTGCATCTACGTGGGTCCATCTTTGACGAAACAAAGGCACACAATATAGTACAAGAAAGAACATAATATAAAGGACCCATTTAAAACGAAAACAGGAATGACAACATTACCTTAATACGAGAAATGACCACTGCCAAAAGATGAACGATGTGGGCAGGAAGCGTCATCGCCCTCGTCAGAAAAAGAAGTTGCAGGAGAAAGAAAAGAGCTCTCACAAAGAAGAAAGAAGGCCACAGTAATAAAATGAGAATAAGCGTAGTAAAACAGCCAGAGCTAAAGCTTATATTATATGGGCTCGTATCATGATCAAGCCCAAATCCACCAATTTGAAAGCAAGTGTGATAGTTCAAGTAACTGCCAAAATCTCTTGGAATTTGAAGCGTTGCTGACTTTAAGATATTGAATCATTATGCATTTAATGCGCCTTGGTTACTCCAAAGATACGGTGTAGTTGTCTGAAAAATGAAAAGACATAGAATCAAGCCTTTTGACTCTAGAGAGCTTAAAGTCGACAAGCTTTTTCTACTGGAAAGTTTTACCGACTTGGGGGCGACATCATCCCGGACCCCTTTTTAAACTCTTAAGCAGATGATGTCTGTTGCAAGCATCACTAGCTTGGGAGCAACTGTTCTGGAGTCGACTTAGGCTCTTAAACCGACGATGCTTTTTCTAAGCATCACCGGCTTGGGAGCAACTGTTTCGGAGGTTACTCAGACATACAGCTCAAAGCCGGCTTACATGCTGCCTATCCCGACTGGCACGACCACAGGTACCCTAAATAGCAATTCCCCGCTATCTCAGACCGACTCCACTTCTATCCCGGCATAACACGTTAAGCGCCTAACGGCAAGGAAAGCATGTAATAAGGCACCTAAACGCATGCTACCACGTGGCACCTAGCTCTAACAAAATTTTCCTCCAAAACACATTATATAAAGGACTTCACACTCATCAAGTACACACACTCTCTCTCATTCTCACTCGCACTTATATCCTTACTGACGTAAGCATCAGAGTCCTTGTAGGTGCCACCACTAGAGACTCCAACAACTACCATGGGAGCTCATCGAAGATCTACTCTTGTGTCACCACACAACAGTAGGTCTCACTACTTATTTTTACTTTATTTCTCACCTACTTTTATTCACCTATATATCTCTCTCTTATTTCTCATTTATTTCTCTCAAACCAAACAACTTAAAATTTTAAATTATTTTTTATTTATTTCTCACATTTTAACTTATTTCTTACCTATTTTTTTCCTATATATTTCTTTTCTTTCTACCAAACAAACCATTAAAGAAGCTAAGAAGGATGCTTTCACTACACCCCTAGACAAAAGAAGAACTACAAAAGAAGTGTTTATAACATTCCTTTGGTCAACACTTGGGCACTTAGGGTGTGTTTAGCAAGAAAAAAAGGAAATAGATGTAGAGGAAGGGAGAAGGTGAGAAAAGAAGAAAAGAAAAATATGTGAGAAATAGAGAAGAAGTTAAAGTTGTTTGGTTGAAGAGAAATATAGTTGAAGTTAACTTTTTGAGATTATTATTATTTTAATAATAATAATTATTATTAATATTATTTATTTTATTATTAATAATATTTATTTTTATTATTAATATTATTTTTACTATTATTATTATTATTATTATTATTATTGAAACAGAGGAGCCTTCCGCTTAGGCAAGCAAATCAATTTTTCCTGTAAAAAGGGCCCCCTAAATCGATTATGATGAAAAAGAGGGACAACAGAGTCTACCAAATCAATTTAGTAGCACAACTAAATTGATTTGATAGGGGGTGCATTACTTCTACGCATTTCTTTGCTCTTTTGTGCAATTTTTTTGTTTGTGGATTCCACATATTTTTTTAAATACTTCTTCTCATTTTCAACATACTAAACAACTCACTTTTTCACACTTGCACTCTCTTCCATCATCTCCCCTCTATTTCTACCATGCCAAACAAATCGTTAGGATTTATCGTTCTTTATGGTAGAGTGAAATCGAGTAACTTTCTCCCCTAGTTAAAAAGCTTTAGGTTGTGTTTGGATGAGAAATTTTAAAATTTCAAAGAATTTGAAATGCTTGAAATTTGACTTTCTATAATTTAAATTTCCTTCATTTATTAAATGCTTTGTTTGGATAAATCAATTCAAAATTTTTAAATTTTAAATTCTAAGTTTGAATATGACATTTTAATTTTCATCATATACAAAATTTAATTTTTAAATATATATATTTAAAAATTAAAATTTTAATATTAAACTTTTCCGAAAATAAACATTAGGTGAGAGAGAAAGAGGAGAGAGGAGAGAAGAAAGAAAGAGGAGAGAGAAAATAGATATAAAGGTGAGAGAAAGTAAGTACAAAGAATTTCAAATTCTTACTTTTTTGATGGAATTTGAAATTCTACAAGTTTAGGTAATCAAAATACCTTCATAAATCATTAGAATTTCAATTTCTTACTAAATTCTCTATCTAAACAACATATTTCACCACAAGGTATTTTAAATTCCTTATAAGAATGAATTACCCTCTTAAAATTCCTCATCTAAACACAAGGTTATGGTGTATTTGGTAGAGAAGAAAGAAATAGAGGGAGAAGAATAGGAGAGGTGAGAAAAGAAGAGAAGATAAATAAGTGGGAAATAGAGTGAAAGTTAAGGATGTTTGGTTAAGAAGAAATAAAGTAGAAGTTAACTTTTTGATATTATTATTATTATTTATTTTCATTTTTAATATTATTTTTATTATTAATAATAATGTTTATTTTTATTATTAATATTATTTTTATTTATTATTATTTATTTGCATTATTAATATTATTTTTATTTTTATTAATTATTAATTATGTTTATTTTTATTATTAATATTATTTTTATTTATTTATTATTATTATTATATACTGAAACATAGCAGATGCCAAATCAATTTTTACTCATGCAAAGAGGGGACGGGGGAGCTACCAAATCGATTGAGTATAACAACTAAATCAATTTGGTAGCTATGCGCGGAAATATTTTTGGGTGGATCCCACCAATTTTTTAAAACATTTTCTCACACTTTCACTCTATCAAATAACTAACATTCTTTTAATCTCTTTCTTCCTCTTCCCTTTTATTTCGTATCTACCAAATGAAGCGTTGGACACATTTTTTTATAAGCAAATGAGATATATTAAAAGGAATAAGAGAGTTTCTAAGCAAAATCTAGGAAGTCAAAAGATGATTTCTACCTATAGAAGCTTTAGCAACATTTAATTGGTAGGAAGCAAAAGATGTTGAATAATTAAGACTGATCATTTAAGTTAGGCGAAATAAATAGTTTTAAATTCTGTTCTTTTATATATATATATATATATATATAACAGTTTTAAATTCTATTCTGGTTTTTACCATTGTCAAAATTTTGATAGAATGACACACGGAGTCTTAACTTAGCTATCCGGAACACTGTCACTTACCCTATGAAGCATGAAGGCCTTGGGGTTAGAGATTCTCTGCCTTATTGGTTTGAATTGTCCCCGTATAATTCTCTAATCTTAAAATTACCATCTTATAATTCTCTGCCTTATGTCTTAATCTTAAAATTACCATCTTAAATTGGATATAATATTTTATTTAAATTTGACTACAGTTATGTTTTAAAACAAATTTTAAAAGAGATTAGCCCAACCATAACAAGATGATCAGATGACATTAATATAAATATGTTACATTAAAAAAAAATTAATAAATATATCCAATATATAAATTTATTATTATATTTCTATGTATATCGTCCGTATCCTAATCTTTTAAAACTTTATCATACTATATGTATCAAATTCCATATCCTTATGTTTATGTCTAGGATTCCGCGCTGTGTTAGAGATTTATGGAAAAATGGTGTGTGGGATTTTTCTTGTATTGAGAGTCCTTGTGGAGCATCTCAAAACTCCTTTGCTAACGTTAAAGATGGTTGGACTAACAATATGACCTCACTTGAGAGGAAGGCCTCCTAATCGTACAGTACATGAAAAGAAGAAATTAAGGCTCAATTCATTTTTCTTAGGTGACGTTTGTAAGAAGAAAAGTTTAGTTTTCTAAAAATCTAAGGGTAGGAATGTTTGTTTTCCATGTTTGATTTATTATTTTAAAAATAGCATTTCCAGGAAATTAAAATTCTTTCTCAGGAATCTCTTTTAACTATTTTTCTCACAAAATTGTTCTCATAGAGGATGTGAGAATCTAACTTTTTCGAGTTGAGAAAAAAGTTTACTGTGATAAAAATATCACCTTACTTTTATTAACTCATTTAATATGATCAATAATTAAAGTTTTTGAGAAAGTTTTATTAAAACTAAATGTAAAAATATTTAATTCCTAAGTAATAAATATAAATATTCCTAAGAATATTTATGACCAAACAAACAAATTTTAGTCATTCCTAGGAATCATGATTCTTGGGATTCATCATTTTCAGGAATCATGATTCTTGGACATGAAAAAATTTCTCTTCTACCAAACGCATTCTTACTATCATTAGCTCACAAATTTTACATATATTTTGGGTGACTCAAGGTATCTCTTGAAATAAGAAAAAGCGCACAAGAAGGGGGGGTTGAATTGTGCGTTTAAAAAACTTTTCGAAAAAAGGTAGATCAGTCTAAACAAAACTCTTTTAAGCGTAGGGATAGAGAGAAGAAAACACAGAAAGCTTTATACTGATTCACTCAACCTGAGCTACGTCCAGTCCCTTCACCCAGAAGGTTTCTACTAACCAATCTTTGGTTACAAGTATTGTTCGTGGCCTCTTCAGGCTTTACAACGCAATCTACCCAGATTGTTTAACTCAAGTATTTTTTTTTTTTTTACACTAAGCCTCTCCAAGCTTTCACAATGCTCAAAAATATTTTTGAGGAAAGATCGACTCACGTAGTGAGGATTTTAAAACTTAGACTCAGGATCACTCTGAGAATTATTACAAACAAAATGACTATCGTCCACTGGACGCTCTTGACAGAATATAACTGAAGAAAGTATATGTTGTTGTTTTAAACAAAAATCCACCTATCTCAGTTCTCTGTTTTGCTTTTTGTTGATGCGCGTATATATACGATCTTCAGGAAAGAGATCCGTTACAGATATCTTGTCTCTTCACGTGATGAGGTGCGTGCAGACTATCTTTTCAGAAAAGTCAGGCGTGGCAATTGAAAACTTGCACTACAATAAAAGTTTCAGGGCTGCGCTGACAGTCTGTTCTTCTAAACTTTCTTCATCTGTCTTGTCAGCTTGATAAGTTGACTTGCTTTACCCATTCTGCTGTGCTTTTGTACTGACTTGATGTTGATGTTTCAAACCATTTTGAACGTTAGCTCATTGGAGTGGTACTATGTAGGTTTCAAGGCGGATAGACATGATTGATGTTCATAATGAAAAACTTAGTCGTTTGAATATATGAATACTGGAGATTTAGACGATCGCCTTCGGTCTGTTCATCTGGATGGTCTTTGATCGCGTCTTACTGGACGGTCTTCAAAGTGTCCACTGGACGGTCATTGTTGCATCAGCTGGACGGTCCTTCTTGGCGAGTCTTCGTCTTTCGCTGTGATAGGGTTAGTTTATACACACAAATATAAACATTAATAAGCTTTGTTATCTTCAAAACATTGAGGTTTAGACGCTTCTACGTCTTTGGTTCCAACATCTCTCAACTGAAAGTCAAGTACTAATTTCTTAAGGTACTGAGATCTATTTAAAGGACTAATCTCTCCCAATAGATGCTTTTTCATATACACAGATGTGGAGATCGAACCGCTGACCACATGCTTAAGAAGCAAGGTTATTTGCCAATCATGCTATACATGTTGGTAAATTTTACATATATAGCACCCATTATGTTGGAAGCTGTAACCAACTTGGTACAACACAAAAGAGCCTATTATTCTCTAAATAGTAAAAAACCCACTGAAGTCACTGTGGTTATAACAACCTAATACATCCATTTCCCATACTACCTTCTGTTGTACTCGTTGTCTATAATGACAATCTCTCCATCAAAATTGAACCCATAAATTTGAATGACCACGAACCACGATTAACCATGAACCCACGAACATGAATATTCACGAACAAATTAAGGATGAGATGTGTGATCTCACATTGTCCTCAAGGACTTATCCGCGTGATGCACAAGTCCCCCAGGATATAACGGACTCATCCTAACAAAGGTTGAGGCAACAAAACTAGCAAACCTTTTTAGAATAACCCAGATAGTCACAGAGGAGAGGAGAAAAAGAAGATGTGGGAGAGAAAACTCTACTCTAAAACCCTCTTAAATATAGATATTTATAAAGAAAAGGTAGAGTTTCTAAAACTACCTAAGACCAAGTTAAAAGACAAGGTTAGACTCGGTTTAAAAGACCAAGTCAACAAAACTAATTTAGAGTAAAATATCTATTTTGATAAGTCACTACATTAATTTAAAATAATTTTCTAAATTTAATTAAATCGCAATTTTAACCTTTTGAAATACCCACTTAGAATATACAACAATCCCCCATATATTTCAAAAGGTTAAAGAAATTGTGAAAGAAAATGTAATTCCTGGGTTCTTATATAGGATGTAACGCGTCAGACTTGGTGTAGCAAACTATTGAACCAGACCTAAATTGGTAAGACTTAACGCACAACGTATTTGGTGTAGCAAGCTATTGAACCAAAAACACTTGATGTGTGTTAATGGTCTACCAACCACATTACAACCCCACAATTCTTACTGTTATCGCTATTATGCGTTACTAAGCCATGCGTGCACCTAGTATTTATGAGTGTTCTAGAGATCTTGCCAAGATTCCATACAAGCGGCCCCACTTGACACTCATATAAGTGATTTCATCAAGTGTACGCTGCAAATCATACATCACCCACAAGGGATATGAAAATTATTTAAAAGCTTTATAAGCTGTAAAGCTTTCTCAATCACATAAAGCTTTACTATAAAGCTTAACCTCTCATTAATGCAGTATCTAGCACTTTCTCACTCCATAAGAAAGGACTAAAATTGAAATCAATTAAATTGATTTTAGTGCTAGCAGAACTAATAAGTGACTTGTTTTTCCCATTGAACCTTCTTCATGAGATCTCTAATCACAAAGGTTAGGTTACCATCAATTGTTTGTTTTCAAGTGGCTTAAGTCTCATTCCGCTCGATGTTTTATATAATAATATCATCCCTAGGGTTTAAGTTAGAGGATCGGCCGAATCCATTATTGACTTCACATAAATTTCCATCTTGTAAGCAATTGCTTTATCACATTATTTCTCAATTTATATTCCCAAGGAACATTTGCTAAAAGGTTTTTATCCAGTTAGCCTCATAATCAATCATCTCCAAAGTAATAAACTCTGACTCAATAATATTTTATTTGACTAATCTCCAAGTAATCACACTACAACTAAGTGTAGTGACATAACCATTAGTGGATTTTGTCTCAATTAAATCAAAAGTCCATTTAACATCACTATATTTTCTAATACAGTGGAAAATTCACCATGTTGAATAACCATAATTTATGGTATCTCTCAAGCATCTTATGTTATGTAAAATGTTATAATATGGAGAACATCACATTTGACACTATAACAAAATAAGCTTAGAATATTGCTAATAATCCACTTTTTTTTTTAACCATGAAGTCAATAAAATATCACTTCTAAAAATTAATAAAAACAAACCAAAAATTTACTCATAAATATTATAAGGTCAAAACCTTAAGGAACATATTAGTGAGTCTCATTTCATTTACATGGGACATGGTGCTCTCTGTGTCATAAAATATATAAGTTCTCCTTAACTCAACACATATATAAAGTCTCTCTATGAATGCAAGCCATGAATGTCAACCTCCCAAACATATATACAAAATGCAAGAATAACCTGTTGGAGAATACATACCTGCATTCGTTATTATTATTATTTTTGGTTTGAAGAAGCCCCAAAAAGAGACCTAACACTCAGTAAAACTAACGCAACACCACATCCACTTACTCCTCATTAACTCCGAGTCTCTCACGGAAATGTCGCCCATCAATTGCTGCTGCTGCCTGTAGAAAACCTTAATTTTATTTTAGGAATTTGTTGCAACAAGATATAAATCGAAAACCAGCTTGGCCATGCAATATCTCGTGCCGTGATCAGCTGCAACCCGTCCAAATCTCGTCAACCGCCACATCATATGTAGCACAATCAAAATGACAATAACCGATATTGATGGAGTTGCGAATTAGGTCCTTGATTTCTTGTCCTTCCATGCGCCACACACCCAATCCAACGATGGGCATCTTGAAGCCATTGTTGAGTGTTATTGCCATATTTTTTTTCTTTGAATTCAATCAATTTCTTTTTACTGTCACGTAAGTTTCTATTCCACCTTCCATACCAGAATTTTGTTCACGGTGACGCTGTTGCGTTTTTCAATTCCCCTAGTCTTGTTGCCTTTGCCTTTTCTCTGTGTTCCTTTTTCTTTATAAAAGAAAAAAACCCTTAACCCCAATTTGGGGTTAATTGCAGAAAAGATATCCGTAATGCCAAGTCCTTGAGATTGTTATACTCGCTGTCTATAATGACAATCTCTCTATCAAAATTGAACCTATAAATTTGAATGATCACAATCACAATTAATCACGAACCAACAAACATGAATATTCACGAATAAATTAAGCCTGAGATATGTGATTTCACACTGTGCTCAAGGACTTATCTGCGTGATGCACAAGTCTCCCAAGATATAACAGACTCATCCAACAAAGGTTGAGGCAACAGAACTAATAAGTCTTTTTAGAATAACCCAGATAGTTACAGAGGAGAGAAAAAAAAGAAAATGTGAGAGAGAAAACTCTACTCTAAAACTCTTTGAAATATAGATATTTATAAAAAAAAAGTAGAATTTCTAAAACTATCTAAAACCAAGTCAAAAAATAAGGTTAGACTCAATTTAAAAGACCAAGTCAATAAAACTAATTTAAAATAAAATATTTATTTGATAAATCACTAAATTAATTTAAAATAATTTTCTAAATTTAATTAAATCGTAACTTTAATCTTTTGAAATACTCACTTAAATAGTACTCCATCCATTTTGGTTTGACACGATTGCGCTTAGCTCTAACACGTGGAATCTGACTTTCTTCCCCTTTGGCAATATGCAGCATCCAATTTCTTTTGGTCAGCATTAACATTCATGTCAATTAACGCTTATTTGTTTACCTGCGTACCAATGGCTACTTGCGAGGCAACGTGAGTGGGATTTTACTTTCCCATTGCAATGGTTGGAGAAACCCTATTATTCTGATAAGATTAATTATTTCATCATTTATATACTGTATATATCTTTTAGAGTAAATAGTCTATTGAAAAGAATTTTATTATAACTCTCATTCAATTAGAAATCGTTATGTATAATAAGCTTATTGACTTTTATAATAACTAGTTTAAAAATCATATTAATGGTAATTTCTAATTGGTTGATTTTAACTTATTTTACCTTTCAACTGTTATTGATATATTGTAATTGCACATGTTTTTAATTTTAGCTTCCTTTTTTAAAGAATGGTTCTTATTCTTCCCATCTTATTAAAATATAAAAAAAGACATATACTGTTTTTCTGCTAATCTATATAAAGATTTTTATCAACTAATTAAAAATCACCTTAAATATAAATTTTAAAATAATTATTACAAAATTTAAAAATTTTATTATATATAATAATATATAATTAAATAATGGTATAAAACATCCTTACACTAATTAAATTCTTCTTCTTTATAAACTGTTGATAGTAGATACTATAATTCTTTTGGGGGCCTGCTATTTTCATCCTAAGATTTGTTTGTTGATTGTTTTTCGAAAATACCCCTTAACGGAAATGCGTTTTATGTTTTCGTTGTGTTAGGAGGTGCGCCCTCCATACTCAACTGAAATGCATTTTCGTTGCCCACAATATACAGGGAAAATATGTTTCCGTTGTGTATTCAATTCATACACAATGGAAACGCGTTTCCGTTGTATTAATTTTTTAAAAGAAATTGAAATATTAATTAATTACGTTAAGTTGCCATTTTTAAGAGTAATCGAAATAATTATGATGCAAAATTTCCTTTTTAATAATAATTAAATTAATTATGATACAATTTTAAAAATATATGATATAAATTACCATTTTTAATAAGAATCAGATTAATTATGATGTAAATTATTTTTTTAATAGTAATTAAATTAATTATGATACAATTTATGATACTATTAAAATGGTAATTTGCATCATAATTTATTCGATTACTATTAAAAGGGTAAATTACATTATAATTAATTCGATTCTTATTAAAAATGGTAACTTATATCGTATATTTTTTAAAATTGTATCATAAATAATTTGATTACTATTAAAAATAAAATTTGCATTAGAATTATTTCGATTACTATTAAAAATGTTAAATTGTATTGTAATTAATTTAATTTTAATTAAAAAAGATAATTTATATTATAATAGATTTGATTAATATTAAAAAGGATAAATTATATCATAATTAATGTTGTAATTATTTTTTTTCAAAAATTAACATAACGAAAACGTGTTTCTGTTATATATCGAAATTTTGATACATAATAAAAACACGTTTCCGTTATGTATTCAATACATAACGAAAAACACGTTACCGTTAATAAAATAGAGGTGTGAAGAAGAGAGAAAAAAAAAAAGTGGGAGAAAAATAAATATTTTACACTTTCTTATAAAAGTAAGTGGTGAAAAGTGCCAAAAAAAATAAAAGGTGGAAATAGCAGCCGCTTTGGCTTAACGCAGTAGAGTGTTGTGGCTTTCGTTAATTTTTAGTTTTTTCAAATTCCAAGATTGTCCTTACCTAATTTTACTTTTGGTACATTGGAGGGCAAAAGCCCAAAAAACTAAACTAGCCATAAACAAAGGTCATATTACGAGCAACACCCCCACAGGTCCCACACCCAGGAAGTGGAGCATATAACAGGCCTGTCACGCGACAAGTTAGCAATGCAATCCGCCATCCTTTTTCCCTCACGAGACCGTGGCAAAATTTCACATCCCACCACCTCTTCAATACCTTATACATACCTCTTAATTTTGTTTCATCTAGTGGGTCCTCAATTTTTACTTACTTTTTTATTAAAAAAATTTAATATCTATTCTTATTTTTTTAAAACCTGTCTTTATCTTTTTCACTTAAAATATTCTGAACTAAAAACATTATTTTCAACTCAAGATTGTTCATACTTATTTTTAATATTTAATGATAAATGCTTTTAAATTTAAGATAAAGCATTAAGAGTTTAATAAACATGCACTGTCAGTGTAAGTTTTAACACTATCAAACAATCAGAAATCATTTTTATTATAACTTATACAATAGTTATTATAAAAATCAACAAGTTTACTATACATAATAATTTATAATTGGATGACATTGTAAAAGTCCATTTATACTACCAGTACATATATTTTTATTCAATTATTAATAATTAATATAAAAACATCCTTTAAATTTTCGTTTCTTTATACATCATATCATGTTATCTCAAACAAGTTGTTTTTTAGAGAAAACAGGCCATGCACTGACAGTATAAAGAAGTTTTATACTGTCGTCTAATCATAAACTACTATTTATTGTAAGTTTGTTGACTTTTGTAATAAATACTTCAAAAGTCATATCAATAGTGATTTCTAATTGGTTGACAGTGTAAAATTTTTTACACTAACAATGCATGACCATTAAACTCAATAAAAAATATAGAACATATTTATCAACAGTTTCAACATTTGATACTCTCTTGTTTTAGACAGAATTGTTTACATTTGTAAAAAATAAAATAAAATAAAACATGATAATTGGAGCAACATATTAATAGGGGTGGGCACAGTTCAATTGGATCAAGTTTAGATATATCCAAATCTTTTATATTAATTGGAATGGGTTCTTTAATTCTTTTCAGCAACCCGAATTGAATCAACCCAATCAAATTCAAGTTGGATTGGGTTGAATTATCAAGTCTATTAATAAAAAATAATAAAAGTATGAAAAAAATAGAAAAATAGAGAAAAAAAATGAAATCATAATAAAGCAAAGGAAATTGAACAGTCTCAAATGTCAAAATTATAGAACTATACCACATAAAAATTATAGAATTACATAGTTATATAACATAAAAAATAAAAAAATTTCAAAAATAATATAGGTTCAAGTTAGTAATTGGATTCTATGTGCCCAAATCCAATAATCGAACCGATATCATCAAGTTTATAATGTTAAAATTCGAACCAAACTAATGGTTTGAAGTAACTTTGAGTTGGTTTGGGTTGACCAAGTCATCGAGTCGACACAAACCCACACCCACCTACATATTAATAATGGGTAAATAATGTATGTATCAACGGTGCAAAGAATTTTTACACTATCATCCGGTCACAAATCACTTTATATGATAAGTTTTTTGGTTTTTATAATAATTATCTTAAAAATCATACTACCGATAATTTCTGATTGGTTAACAGTATAGAATATTTTTACATTAATAGTGCATAGAAATTAAACTCAGTACTAATAAAAAGAATTAAAAAAAGTTTAATTTTCATAGAAAAGGAGTGTAAATTTTTTTACATTATCAACTAATTAAAAATTACTCTAAATATAACTTTTAAAATAATTATTACAAAAATAAAAAAAATGTTACAATACATAACAATTTATGGTTTAATAATAATAAAAGAAAAACTTTTACATTACATTCTAATTAAATTCTTAAAAACAATTGTAGATTCGTTTAGCAGTGAATTTATAAACGTTGTGCTAGTTTTAATTTTAATTTCAAATAAATCTTAATTCGAACGAGAAGAAATGGCGGGTTGTGCATGTTCCCCACTAACCGTCAAAACCGTCACCATTGCAAAGTGGGAGCAAGAATCCTCTGCGTTGCGTCCACGTAGATCAGAGCACAAACCAAGCCGCCTACTGCCACGCGACAACATCAGAAAACAAAAACATTGTAACGTCCTCAGCGTGCGCAAGTACATCGTGAATCTAACCACACACGAGAAAAACCAAACATTTTCCGGTGGCACCATAAATAAATCAGAACCTTGTATTTGATGCCGAGAAAAATCAAGGAACAAGCATTGAAATGGAAAGAGAGTTTGATGGAGGATACATAAAGAAGGGGCCATGGAGTAGTGAGGAAGATGAGGTGCTGTTGAGACACGTCAGCAAGTATGGTCCAAGGGAATGGAGCTCCATTCGATCCAAAGGCTTGTTGCCTCGAACAGGAAAATCTTGTCGCCTTAGATGGGTTAACAAACTTAGACCCAACTTGAAGACGTAAGTTGTGTCACCTTTTTATGTGACACACATTCATTTTTGTATTTATTGTTTTGTGTTTGTTGTGTGGGGTTATCTAACTTATCTCAAATAAAAATAGGATTAAACAATTTCATCAAAAATTATTGGTATAATTTTCTATATACTTAAAGATAGTTGGTACAATATATAAAATTGCACCAATCATCTTTAATGAAGTTATTTAATCCCATTTTTATTTAGGATAAGTTAAACAACCCCTTGTTGTGTTATCCTATGTGGTCGTAATGTAATTAAGAGCATGTGATGTGGGAGGATAACAAATTTTTAGTACTTCGGTTACTACTATTGTTGTTCCAAGTATTGATGTTCGTACTAGTAATAACGTACAAAACTTGATTGTTTCGTTTAATGACGAAATTTTGGAACGTGTAGTGGGTGCAAGTTTACAGCAGAGGAGGAAAGGGTGGTGATAGAGTTACAGGCAGAGTTTGGGAATAAATGGGCCAAAATTGCAACGTATTTGAAAGGGAGAACCGACAATGATGTGAAAAACTTCTGGAGCAGCAGGAGAAAAAGGTTGGAGAGAATGTTGAAGAGGCCACCAACGTCAAAGCCGCAGAAAAACAAGGGAAAAACTCCTCTTAATCAAGTGCAAGTGGATCAAAAGGTGAGGTTGATGAGTACGTAATCCTTTAATTATTGTGTCCCCGCGCGCGCATCTGTTCTATACCCATTACTAGAAAGAATGCAACATAAATACCACAGCATTTTTTTATTTTATTTTGGTTATTAGACCCTCCTAGAGTTTATGGGAGTCCTTACTACTATAATGGTTCCTATAAGGGAGAGGAAGAAATGGATTCATTGTAGTCAGAAATTATAAGCATTCACGCAGTCTGTGTTTTGTAACCATTTGATAAAGATTGGACAACTCATATTTTATTTTGATATATCGAATTTAAAACCTGTATTTGAGATTTGAACTGTCCAACATTCATCCAACTGTTACAAAATACTGACCGCGTGAATGCGTGCAATTTCGGTGAATGCGAAAAAATTGACCGTAGGCAATTCGGATCTGGGAGGGGGAGGGAGGAATGGGAAAGTAAAAAATGTTCTATCTTAAACTTACATGTCTCAACGATTTTATTGTAGTACGTTTTTAATATCTTTTATAAAACACTCGATTTAATACACAAAAGGATCACAAATTTATGAATTGGTGGTGAAAATATATATCTATTTCTCAGGTTCCTCCATGCAGTTCCAATCAAGTGGAAGAAATCCCTTCTTACCCTACTTCCTACATGGGAAACACCGAGGTGTATGAGATGGTCAACCTACCAGATTTGATAAAGCCGAATTACCAACATTTTGAAAGTGATCACCTCAGTGCAGTTGAGGTTGAGGCCACCCCACTTCACACAGTACCATCGTTTGAGTCTTCATCAGGGTACAACTTTCCTCTAGTCCCTGAACCACTAATGGACTTTCCACTATTCCCAGAGTGCCAGGACCTTGTTCCGGAGCCCTTTGATCCAAGTTTTATTGATGGGTTCGAAGAGAAAAAATGTTCAGAATGTGTATGCAGCCAGAAGCTTGGGACCAGGTTGCCAAGTCTTGGATTGGAAGGAAATTCTCAAAGTACAAGTTCATATGGCTTATTTAACGACTTCCCAACTGAGATTTTTGAATACTTTGAGCACATTCCGACCTCATCAGAACAATGAACTGCTTATTTTTAATTAAACTGCTAGCTGCTATGCCCGGTAATCATTTTGCTTCTATTTTACATGTACCATCCTTTTGGTATACAGTCGATGCTAAATTACTGTAACCTGCATTTGCAATTTGCCAGTGTATGAACTTGTATCAGGTTACTTCATTTGATCAAGAAAAAACTCAAGCTGCCCAATATCTAATTAGTTGAGGAACTTAATACCTGCACATTTGAGTATTTCCTATATTTATTATATTTTGTAGATACTTCATTTTATCGAGCAGAAACAACTCTTTGAAACAAATAGCAAATAAAAGCTGTCCGTGTTCCTCAAAGGCTATACCTATACCACACAGAACACCCAACGGTCTCCAGAATCTTTTCTTTTATTTCCAGATTTATACTCTCCCTCCTGAGTTGCAATACGAACAGAATAGCCTTTAACGATCCTCCAGTATGGCCCCCCAAAAAATTAGTAAATATGAAAACTTGTGGCTGCACCGTACGTACACTATGAATTCTAAGATTCTAAGGTCCTACGAGTAAATAAATTATAAGCCTCCAACTTTTATATATATACAGGAATTTGTTAACGTACACCCACTTCTTTTCTAGTTAGAATACATTAACAAGCTACACTATAAGTATATTTTAAGATACATTATAATCATATCTTGCTAACTTACTCCAACTAAAATAAGTGTATACATTTGCAAACCCCACAAGCATTTGTTAACATACACACATTCATTTTTTAGTTGAAGTACATTAACAAGCTATACCGTTAGTGTATTTAAAGATACTTTATAGTTATAACTTACATACTCCAACTAAAAAATAAATGTATGTATATTAACAAATCTCATATATATATGGGTGAAGATCAAGTTACTTTAAGAGTAACTTTAACTAGAATTATTCCACTCAATAACTGTTGGAAATTTATAATTTATTTACTCTTGCAAGGACAAGATTTAAATGATCCATTCTACTAGTAGGTGTACCAAATTAACCTTATGTGTATATGAATATGAACACTTGACTCTACGTAAAATCTATAAACAAAGATCACATCATCAATCCAAGCGAAAGACCACAATAACACAGCACATTAGTGACGAGAATTTCTGCAAGCAATACATAATAGCTGTACAATACTTTCGCTATTTATAAACCCCCCCCCCCCCCCCCGAAAAGAAGAAGTAAAAGGGTCACTCCCCCCTAAATGCAAAAGACTTCGAAAATCAGATACCCTTATCACTAAAACTGGACCAGTATTCAACATCTTTCCGCAGCGTAATGATTGTGGATAACTTCAAATATAGCTTCTAATAATGATCTTCATGACCGGATTGGGAAAAAAAAATTATTCCAAGTCCAATATATCCAAGTCAACCAATAACTACAGGATGAGAAGTAAAGCAATTCATTTCCAGACCGTCTCATTTGCATCTGTGAAAATTGCATTATGATGTTCTATAAGCAACTGAACAACCTCAATTGCACCAAAGTCTACTGGCGTGCCATCATCCAAAGGAATAGGAGATGATGCATCTATGGCTTCACCATCATCTGCAGCAAAAGAAACAAGAAAAGAAATGGCAATCTCCAATCAGCACTAATTCTATAATCTGCATTAATTTCTGCAGACAAAGTTTAGGTCAATCGAAGTAAAACAATAGCTGTCAAACTAACTCTGGCACCCTTTCAAAAAACTCTGCAACTGACTCGTGAGTAGAATGCAATGTCAATTGTGAAATCCACAAGTTCAAAGTACAACTTCAAGCAATTTTTTAGATGTTCAGCCTCATGCCATAGAAAGATAATCCCAAGATGAAGATAAAATCAGTTAATTTTAGAAGTAACTAACTTGCATCTATAATATTGATTCATTTAATCAAACTGTTGTAAAAATATCAGAAAACAGTGCCCACCCTCTTAATGCATTTTCAGGTCAAATGATTATTCTGATAAGCAAATGTTGAACAATTCAGTGTCACCCACTTTTGAGGTTTTATTATTTAAGGAGTATGGCACAGCAACTCTTTTTATTTTACTTTTTAAGTTTTAGCACTAAACATTAAAAAAAAAATATATGCTTACAACTACAGCAGCAACAAGAGCCTTTTCTCACAGTTGGAGGTTGGCTACATGGATCAAACAATGGGACTGTGCACAATCAAAAACCAAGATTTTGGAAAGGCCATTTAATATAAATCAGGGTCTTCAATTTTCAGTGGTTTCTCTTACGGGGTGTTAACTTGGAATCATAGGTTCCTATGTTCGGTATGAATTTTTAAAAAATGCTTTCTAGGCAACAAAGATTCCTAGGTATTTTTCTTAACCATATTTCCGACCAAAACATTCCCATGAGAGGGGGGGGGGGGGGGAATTCAATATTTTCATGGAAGTGAGAAAATTTGGGGCGTACCAATGAAACATTGTCTAACATTCTCAAGAACATTTGGGCATACCACATATATTATAACATTATCAAAAATCATGATTCTTAAACAAGATTCCTAGAAATAAAATTCCAAGGAACAAAAGAAGACTCCATACCAAACACCCCCTTAGGATTTTCCATGGTCTACCTCTACCCCTATTTAACTAGTTATCTCTCATATGATCAATTCTTCTTATTTAGGCCTTTTATTGGTCTTCTCCTCACATGACCAAAATAAAAGTTTATGTTTAGTGAAGATTATTGTGTATAGAACATTTTGACTTAGAAAATCCCCATTGCCTAAGACTAAAGTATGATTTTAATTTCATGCAATATCCCACATGGTCATCATCCTTTTGGCCATAGCCAATAATAAATAATATTTTAAGTTGATTTGGTTATCTTCAAAAATTTAGCATCACTTTGCCTACCAGCAAGCATGTCCCAGGCAGTATATGAACCAGGTGGTGGATCCACACTCATTTTGGAAGGATTTTTCGACATCTGATTCCAATATTGACGATAAAATTCAGGTCTCCGTTCCTTTTGCCACATAATAACAGGTGCCATTTCCATAGCAAGGCTCCGAGCATCCATCTGGAGAAAATCAACAATCTTGAGCATGCTACTCAAATCCAATTTGTATATACTAACAAGCAAGTAATGACTGTGATTGCTCTTAAGGTCACCCAACTGATGGGAAAACAAAAATAGTAAAGCATGACAATGACCATATTGCAGTGACCAAGGAAAGCTACTAACTATAACAAAGATAGCAAGTTATGCATCTAGGATAATAGTGATGTTTTCTTTCTACTTTTAGATTAAGAGGTGAAAATAGTGATATTAGCAGAAGAAAAGAAGATTAGAAGAGGAAAAAAGCACAAAAAACTGACCACTGCAAATCCTTCAAGAAGTAAGGAAGAAGTACAGAAACGTAGAACAAAGACAAAAGGTATTAAGATACATAAACTTGTTAGATACTTGAGCTCTCCAATCCTTCTCCAAATTGTACAACATAACCATCAGCAGAAAGCCCAAAGTAAGTTAGGAAACAATCTTATATAAAAAGAAAAAATACACCAACTGAAAACACTGGCATTTTGATGTAGCCAAGTACACCACATACAAACTGATTAAGCACACACCCACAAAGCATTGCAGTGCCTCTTTTCCCTATAGAAGCTAAAGAGCCAAAATAAGGCCTGTTAGAAACCTTTGGTGAAAGTCTAATGTTAGTGTTATATGTTGAGTTTGGGCAAAGCAAAGGCTAGACCTCCTCTTTTTTGCGTCTTCATGGATTTCTAGGAGTAGTGCTTTTAGGAAACACCCTTGTTAACATTCAAAGCCATACAGGGTTCCAGAATTGTGCTAATTATTCTTTTCCATGTTCTATCTTTTTCTTTTCCTATTTTATTATTAGGATAGTTTACCCTGATGATTACTCTTGTTCCATTATGAATAATAAAATTTAGGCTAAATTGCACTTTTGGTCCTCCTATAATTCTCAATCCATGATTTTGGTCTCCCTATTTTTAATTTAGCGATTTTAGTCCTCTAATTTTTAAAAATCCGCAATTTTGGTCCCCCTATTTTTAATTCCTCGATTTTAGTCTCCTAATTTTTAAAAATCCACAATTTTGGTTCAATCGTTAAATGTTCATCTATTGACCGTTAATGCCTCAACGTTAACTGTGATGTGGCATTAGACTGAATACATGACAAATAATATTTAGCAGACTAATGTCACGTTATAATCAACGTTGAGACATTAATGGTCAACAAATAGACATTTAACGGTTAGACTAAAATTGTAAAATTTTTAAAATTGGGAAGCTAAAATCGTGAAATTAAAAATAAAGAGACCAAAATTGCAGATTTTTAAAAATTAGATAACTAAAATCGCAGAATTAAAAATAGGAAAACCAAAATTATAGATTTTTAAAAATTGGGAAACTAAAATTGCAGAATTAAAAATAGGAGGACCAAAATCATGGATTGAAAATTATAGGGGGACCAAAAGTATAATTTAACCTAAACTTTATCATTCCAATATAAATATATTGGAAAACAGTATGCTCCATTTACTGCATGAACAATATATTGATCAAACAAAAAAATAAAAATAAATAAATAAAAACATAAGAAGATCAAGAATAAGAATATGAAGGTAAGTTGGTGTCTAAAATCTAAACAAAAATTTTAGAAAATAAAAAACTGTCAAAAGCAATGCCTTTTTAAATACAAGGTTTAATATATGGACACAAGTTAAATATCATAAAGGAAATCAACAACTTTAAATGATAATGATGATAACAAAACAACAAATAAAATGCATAGATTCAATTCCTTTTCCATACATGTTTTAAAAGCTATTTGCATAGCCAAGGAAGTATATTGTGTGGACATTATTTATAGGAGAGAAAATTCATATCAGATAATCAAAGGGAAAGAAATGTGTCATAAGATTCCACCATACATAGTTCATTAATCAATATACAAGTGTAAGTTCTCACCAGGCATATGAACCCAATCTCCCCACCCATCCCTGCTTCGACTAAGCAAACACACATGCTCACAAAGAGAAGTCTCCTACCTTATTGAGAAGTGACTTCTGGCTAACACGGAGTAGAAGTGCTGTTATAAACTCCAGAGTCATGTAATTTACACTGGAAAGCTTCTTGAGTATGTTTCTCATGGAATATATACTGGATCGAGCACTTATAATCTCATTATAAAGCTCCAATGTGGTAAGTGGCTCAGGAAGGCTAGCAAGATAATATTTCGCAACAGCTGCTACATCAACAGGATTTGTGCCTTCTGGCACTGAAGCAGTAGAATCTGCAATGTGCAATTATAGTAGCAAGTATAACATCATCCAAATATAATATATAATAACTAAAACATACCCATTGCTGAAAGAATGATTGATTTACCTTGGTTGTACAGGGAAACCAACTGGTGAATAACCTTCATATCCCCTTCAGATTTAAAAAGATAAGGCGAGTTCAATCCTGCTTAAAATAAAAATAATGAAATTACTATTGAATCAAAATAAAACATCAAAAATAGAAAAACATAGAAACATAGACTGATGCAAGGACGTGTAGCCTTACTCTAGAAACAGCTACCTGAAACTATAAGATAATCTGCACAGTTGACCAATATCTGAGGAATAGGCTTGCTGCAATCTTGCCTCTGTACAGTCACCTCAATAGGAACTCCAAATACTGGTGTCAAGATAATGAATAATTAAGTAACATTATGCAGACACTAGACAGGTAACAAATTTTAAATTAAGTAAAAAACTGCAAAGAAACAGAGCACGCTACACTGCTATATAACTTAATAATCAAAAGTGTTACTGCAAAAGTGTCAAAACGGAATTCATCCCAAGATGCCATGTGTGAACAATGATGGAACTTGTTCTACATAGTCAGCAAAATACTGTGATGCATGAAAATAACTGCTCACTTTATCAGTCAAGTGGTTTGAGAAACTTACCATCAGTGCTTGCAACTCCCTGCAAAAGAAAATTAAAGTAAGAATGTTTGCAAAAGATGTATACTGGTAAAAATAGATCACAGTTAGCCCAATGTCATTTACCTTTTGCCATCTTTCAATATCTGTCAAAATAGTCTTACTTTTTTGTGCTGTTATTTTTGCCACCTAAAATAAATGAACATGATGGTAAATCAGCGAGAGAAGAAAGTAAAGAATATGAGCATGAAATTGGTGCAGTAAAATACATTGTGAATGAAATTGGAACAGTGAAAATACATTGTGAAGAAAAGGATAGAAGAGACAAAAACAAGACAAAAAATTTGAAAAATCCATTTGATTAATACCAAGTTCAGAATAACAGCTTTAAACAATCTACAACCAAACCACAAGTTATCCAACATCCAATTGACAGAATTATATAATCCAAAATCACTTTGGATAAGGCATTCCCTTTACCCAAAGGAAAGGATTACAAGTAATAATAAAATAAAATCCCCATAATAAGACAGTGTTTGGTTTGTTTCTCATTTTCATTTTTAGTTGATATATTTTCACTAACCTTTACAAAAAATGCCACATTGTACTCATTTTGTTTCTTGTTTTCAAAATTTTGAGAAAAAAATGGAGAAAACAATGAAACCTAGTCAATCTAAATTTATGCCTTTCTAAAAAGTTATTCATCATAGTCTCAAATCATTTACTCAACTACATTACCTCTTCAACCTTGGACTTTCCCACAGCAACCTTATCCTTTGTCCCTGAGAAGCCTCTCCTTAGGAGTGTACCAGTTGTAGCAGCTGCTGATATCAACCGATCCTGCACAGCATGTCTTGTGGATGGCTGCTGAAGAATTGCCCAACGACTCTTGACCATCGATCCCACTCGTCCTGCCACTTCCGTCACATTACTCTTTGTATCTTTTGTGACCTCGCCAACGAATGTTCCTGCTGATTCCTTAGCTTCTTTAAGCTTGACCCCTACACCAAACTCATATTTGAACAAACAGAGACTCGAAAATAAATAAGAAAGAGAAAAGTGCACCGATTTAGTGAAAGATACCCGAGGAAGAAAAGAAACCAGCAGCCTTGTCTTGCCACTGAGGTGACATGATAGAAGGCATTGAAGCAGAAGCTAAGAACAAAATCAAACTCAATGGAAAACAATCAGCTGTTACTTGATCCTGCATAGAATTGAACCCATAAAAGACGAGTCAACATTAATTGACAAAATTCTAGTCATAAATACGATCCCAAGTTCTCAAGAAACAGAATCAAGTTAGTTGTTTATTTCTTAGATGCTTGTCGGGGAAGATCATCGATTTCTTCAAAAATCAAAATCATCGATCAAACCCATAAAAATTTCTTTTACATATAAACACAAACACATAATACTCAAATCACACCAACAATAGTCTCTGCAGTAAAAGCCAAACAAGAGAATCGATCAGCCCACTATGACTAGAACTATTGAAAAATAGAACCAAACAAGAGAATCCGATGAAAAAAGGGAACAATAAATGATGGAATTGAAAAACCCTATATGTTACCGTAACGAATTAGACAGAATCAGATCAAAAAAATTTACCTTGCTTCTACCTGCGAAAGCTGAGAGAGAGAGAAGTTAGAAAATGGAGTTTTCAAAAAAAGACGGCAGCAGATGACATAGATATGATATGGGAATGCGAATGGGACTGCTCTGACTGAGTCCGAGGATCAACTTGGCACCAAACTAAAACGGTACTTCTTTTGTCTTTCACTCTCACACTTCTTTTATTTTTATTTTTTTTCCTGATATTTTCATATTTTAATATATTTCGAAGTGATTAATCGAAATTCTTTTTTTGGGAGACTAAAATTTAGGAAGAGAAGATGGTGTCTTAGTCCAAAGCAGAATGGCTCATTTATAGAAATACTTACATTTTACCTCACTCCAAGGAGACAAACGAGAGGTCGAACCTGCTACCTATCAAATTATTTGGTTAATCTTATGGTTAATCGAATTATTTGGTTAAATTAACTTGTGGTCAACTATGAATTATTAATCCACCCTATATATACCAACAAGGTCTAGCACAGTTGGTAGATAGTTGGGTTTTTTAAGCATGCTAATAGGGGTTCGATTTCTTGGTCGTGCGTATAGAGAAGACTTTGTTAGGAGAGGCAAAACCCACTTCGATGATCTTTATGCCTCGAAAGGAATTAGTCTTCGTGTAACAACCCTACTTTTATATATTAAATTATTGTGTATGTTTAAAATTGTTTTAAAGTCATCAATGTATTTAGAACAATTAATAATAATTTTAGAAATTTTTCTAGAATTTATTGAGAAATTTTTGTAAAATGACAAAAATACCCTTGGTTGACTGTAGGAACCAACCAGAGACTTTTTGACCTCAAAATATTTTGAAAATTTTATATTAAGTATCTCTCATTATAAAAACCTTATTTTGAAAGAAAATTAGTGAAAAATATAACAATCCTATTTCAATTCTTCCACTGTTTTTTTTTTTTAATATTTGATAATGCAATTCTGAAAAATCAGAAAGGAATTTCAAAATTCAGACTCCCACCATTTTGCTCAAAATTTCAAGAGCTATTTAATTGTGATTTTTAATAATTTTTCCGAGCCGCAGTTCGGAGAAATTAGAAAATGACAATTATGTCCCTATTTCTCAACATTAAAAACTGACATGAGAAAAAGATTCAATTAATATTAAAGTATCAATTTGAACTTAGAATTATGTCATATATATTAAAATATAATTTTGGAAATTTTTTGGAATTTTTGTGTAAAATGACCAAAATGCCTCTACATATCTAATAAGCCAGCCAGTACTGGTTTGACATTCAAAAAGGGTGAAAATTATAATTTTAGTTTATTTATGGGTAAAATATTTAATTTTAGAATTTTCATAAAAATTTTGGTATTTATTGAATTAAAATGGATTTTCTATGAATTTTCTAGCTTAAAAATACAAAATAAATACATATAATTTGAAATAAATTAATAAAAAGTAAAATATATTATTATAAATTTATTTTTGATGAAAAATAATGTATTTGTCCATTTTTGCATTAAAATGAATTCTTTTGATATTAAAAGCTAATTTTTCAAGTTTAGGCGTTTTTATCGGTATTGGTTAATTCACCTACAGATAAAATTTGACACATGGAGGCTTGGGACAACTGGTGGAGCACGTCCCCAATCCTAAAATAGGTGATTCACCACCTATTTGGGACATGTGTCCCTAAATTGGATTAAAAATAAATAAAAAGTTGATTTATAACATAATGCTTACATAATGGATGATGTAAATCTCTAGACACCTAACCCCCCTCCTTCTTCTATAAATAGGCCTCAAAGTTTTCAGATTTTCACTCATCCTTTCCTCTCTCAAGCTAGCCAAATTCTTAGAGAGCTTCTCTCCTTAGAAAAAAATTTATTTTACTTTGTTTTTATGCTAAAATTTTACTAGTTTTCCAACAACTAGTAAAGTTCTCTTCCTAAGAGCTTTGCATCAACAATTCCATCCTCTTCATCAACTATCTTAGAGGTAATAGGGGGAGTGGGGTTGGTTCTAAATTATTATCGCTTTGCATGTTAGTAAGAAGGGTTTTCCCCTAAATCTGTTTAGGATTAAGTTTTATTATTGTTATTATTGTTTAATGTTAAACTTTGATTTTTGCAAAGTTGTTACCCTGCCTAAATTTAGATTATTAAATCATAATTACTAAATTGTTACTCTGCTCAAATTTAAATTATTAAATTTTACTTGCTAAGCTATTACTCTATTCAATTTTAGAAAATTAAAATGCATTTGTTAAACTGTTACTCTGCTCAAATTTAGAAAATCAAAATGCTTTTATTTAGTTATTATTTTGCCAAAATTTTAGTAATTAAATTATAATTACTATATTGTTATTCTGCTAAAATTTTATATAAGTACTAAATTGTTATTCTGTTAAAATTTTGGTATTATACAATTTCTGCAAAATAAGACAGAAATGTTGATTGTACTGGTGCTCAAATTAAATGAGACTAGGGAAAACTTTGCTTGAGAAGTTTAGAAATTGATAGTTTAGTGAGTAATGAAAAGTGAGTGACATGTAGTGGCATGGCACCCTGCTAGGGAAGCTACAGTTTGGTACGCTGAGGAATGAAAGGCAGGGACCCACTTGTGGAGGTCTTGGAGATAGGCATCGAGTGGTGAAGGTCCTAATGGCCAAGGTAGCACCCTTGAGCCAAGATATTCACTTAACCAAACTCGATAACCCTGACAACTGCTCAGCATTCCAGGATTGATTTGAGAGTATGTCTCTATAAATGGATATCCTGACTGTTATTTTCCTTAATGATAATGAGGATTGTACCACGTGATGATGTTGAGAGAGGTATATGTACTTCCAGTCACTTTCCAGGTTCTGTTGAGAACTATTACCTACTAATGGGAAGAATGGATTCATACCTAGTCAAAGGCAGTCTGATACAACTTAGAATGAACCTTAGGATCCCTTGTGTTGTCAGCTGAGTTTTATCTTTGTTTTATGGTACATTTCCTACCATACATGTAAAAGTGATTTTAGAACAAAACACCTCACTCCATTATTTTCTTCTGTGTATGATTGATCGTGATTATTGAAGACGAAATTAACGCTTCGTGATGCTGAGTACGAGATAGAGAACATCTCAACGGGGGAGGACCTGAAGACCTATAGTATTTTTCTTTTTGTATGAGGGATAGGGTAGATGAACATTGCTTTGTATAGGATCTTTTTGATGTATATGGTGGACTAGGTAGTATATGTCTTTCAATATACTTTTGTTTTCTGACTGTTATATATTATCCTCAAACCATGATATACCGTTTGATATATATACATATATACATAAGCGATTTTTATCATTTCACTTCTATTTTTAAATTCTGTCAAATTTAGAAATTTTCTATTGTAAAAAAAAAAAATTACCAACATTTTCATCAACTTAAATTAATAATTAAATTAATATGAATTATATGTAAAATTAAAGGAGTGTTACACTTTGACCATCAGTTGGGGGATAATCCTTGGTGCAAACTGAAAAAAATTCACCCTATATATTAAATGAGAACAACTATCTTAAATGAGAGCATTGTTAGCTGTCATTCTTCAATGATAGTGTTTTTAAGGATTTTTTAACTTCTTATCTTTTTCAATCTAACATTTTCAATATCTTTAGTTCTAAATTGAATTTTAATTTTTTTACAAGAAAGTATCAATAATTAAAAGTTAACATTGTATTACAATAATATTACAATAATTGTTTATTATAAATTTAAAATTTAATCTATATGTTCAAAAATATTTATTTATTATAAATTTTAATTATAATATAATTTATATATTTAAAAGTATTTAGTTGTTATAAATTTAAATTATATAAAATAAATATTTATTATGTAAAATGCACAAATTAAAATACTAGTTAGTTAAAAATATATTCATTCTGGTGGAGGGGACTTCATCCTCTCTCTGAAATTTTTATAATTAAAATTATTTATTCTTTTAACATTATTATAAGTTTATATATTCTTAAAAGAGAGGATTTTTATGATTTATTTTTTTCTTAGTAAATTATATTTCATATTTTATTTTATACAACAATGGTTGGATAAGATAAAACGTAAATTTCATGATGTGAAGATGAATATTCAATAGTTGGTTTCATGTTAAAAAAGTTAATTTAATGATTAGAAGGTTCAAATCTTCTGATGTATGCAACATATATATGTAATGATTTCATAGAATTACCATTTTCAATTTCAGAAGTTTTGTAGTTAAGACATAGTTTCATAGTGTGATTCACAAGTTTTATCATTGTAGTTAATACAATTCTAAATATTTTTCTTATTCTTAAATATAGAAACCAAAGTGGCATTCCTTCACCCATATGATATTTTCTTAGATATCAAAATTTTATTAAACACATAGTGAGCTAAATGATACCTTGATTACCTACATACTTTCAAACTTCTATAAGAATATCATTAGAATTTTAGAACCAACAAGTTTATCAGTAGTCATCCTCTTATAAGGCTTCCTTTACCCCTCCAACTTGAATATCTATTGGATTTTTATCCTTTTTACATCACAAGTCGATCATTGCCCATTATTAAAAAAAAAAAACTTATAAAATAATTCTCTTATCTCTCTTAATAATAATAATAATAAATCTTCTTATCATAGTTATGGCAAATATAAAGAAACACCTTTAGGTATTCCACAAGATATATAATAAAGGTTAGATTAGGTTTGTATTGAGAAAAAAAGGGAGAAGAATTATATTTGGCAAAATTAGCTGAAAAATTAACTAAAAGCTAAAAAGCTATTTGGTAACTAAAAACTGATGGCTAGTAGCTGAAAACTGTTAAGTTAACTTATTTAATTATAAGTGTTTGGTAAAATTATCTATTAAAGTAGCTGATAAATGTAAAATGACAAAAATTGACATGTTTTTATGACATTTTTATATAAATTTTAATTCTATTTTATTGATAAAATGTATTTTAGGATAATTATAATTATAATTTTTTAATTAATTTTAAACTATTGTAATTTTTATTATAGATTAATTATTTTGAATTATAATTTTTAGTTTCAATTATGATTTTTTTTCATATTATGCATTCTACTATTAATTTTATAGTATATCGTAAAATATTCCTAACCAAGTTTAAAATAAAATAAATTAGCATACACTTAAGTAAATGTTATACTTTCATTATGTTGATTAGGATAATTGTTAAAATATCTTGAAGTATAGTGTTAAAATAATATAATAAATAATGTAAATAGTGTAATGGTTAAAATAAGCAGTCTAAGAAGAGTAACAAAAAAATAATAAAATATTACCTTATGTAAAAAAAAATAATAAGGAAATTTAATAAATATTTTAAGTATAACAAGAAAAATATATATAAAAAGATGGAAGCTAAAAGCTAGCGTCTCAAAAAACCTGCAGGCTACTAAAAAAAAGTTTATTTGCCAAACACTATTAATAAGGTCAAACAAGCTTTTCAGCTAGTAAAAAAACTTAGAAGCTAGTTAAAATGACTTGCCAAACATAGCCTATGTTGATGTTGTGATCAATTAAATTTGAGATACTTATTATTGTTTTGTTCTTGGCTTTATTAGATGTTTAATATACCTAATGTTAGTATTTTAGCTGAATTTTATGTTCTTGGACATCATTGGGTTTTAATGTAAATTTTGATTACTTTTTAGATTTTAATGCATTTTGGCCTTTTTTCCTTGTTTACATCATAACTTCAGCTTTGATGATTTGATTGAGGTGATCTTGGTATTTATGAAAAACTTAAATAAAGACCTACACTTTTCGTGTAGAATTTTTAGGCAAATTTAGCATGAAACATGGACAAAATTGGTCTTGAAGTTAAACACGGTGTTTTGTCCATGCAATCTGACATAGGTGCAGTGTTATGTGCATATCTTAAATTGCAGAGATCAAAATGACATTGGACTAGTGCCAAAATTTTAAGGACAGATTTCTCTATAACTTTCATGAAGATACCTAAAGCTAAATCAGTCAATTAGAAGGTCAAATAATTCAAGAACATTGACATAGAAGTGTGCCTATTTCTCACCTAGTCTTTATGTGATTAATTATAATTGGACTAATTAGCATCTAATGTGCTCATAATTCAAAAATTTAGTTAACCTAGAGAGATTTATATATATGTTTTTTTAGACCTAAGAGAAGCACTTATCCTTTAATTTCATATTTATAACTTGGCTTAAATATGTTTTTAGTCTTTATAAAATCGATGAGTTTTGATTTTGGTCTTTGTAAAAAAATTTCTTTGGTTTTCATCCCTCAAAAATATAAAATTATTGTTTTTTCTTTCTATTGTCATATGAAACTTATTAATTGCTTAAATGTTTAACAAAATGTCAAGCAACCATCTTAAGTGACACTCACTATTGTTTGTAGTATTATGTTAGCACGTGACACCTCTAAAATATTTTCTAGATCTCTAAAATAAATGTTATTTATCTATCTTAAAATGAATGTAAGGGACCAAAAATAGTAATTTTAGATTTTTGAGAGATGAAAATCAAAGAAAAATATTTTTTAGGGACTAAAACCAAAATTCAATCATTTTACAAGTACTAAAAATAATTATTTAAATTTTTAGAGGGATGAGAAACTAATTTTTTTTTACGAGAACCAAAATCAAAACTCGCTCATTTTATAGGAACTAAAAACATATTTAAGCCTTATAACTTTGATATTACTTTTGTTAAAGGGTAATTTATTCTTTATTAGGGTTTCCTTCTTTCTTCTATTTTGTAATTTTCATGTAAAGCCTCTATGAAAGACTAAACTCTTTAGAACCCATTAGGGTCGCCCTAGTGGTGAAGAGATTTGGATAGTTTGCATGAGATTTTAAGTTCTACCATTAGTGTTGCCATTGTACACCAAAAAAGACTAAACTCTTTATATCAATTTACGACAGATTCTATGATGGTGAACCTACTTATGTGAATCATGGTGGACCATTTTATTTTACCTGTTGTAAGAGGTTTTTTTTTAAATAAATCATTTTTTTTTGGAAAACTGAACTTCCGATAATGCCCTTTTTAAAGATATGAAGTGACATTATTTGTTGGAACCAAAGATGTATGAAGTATCTAGTCCCTCAAAATTTTGAAGATAACAAACTTATTAAAGTTTAAGTTTCTGTTTTAGTTAACAAACTTTCAACGTCCAAATCCGTGGCATCCAACGCGTTAGTCCTAAAGAGCGTCTAATGTACTCATATATGACAACCGTCCAAGAGTAAGTTTCCTTTTATGGACTAAGTGTCTTAAGCTTAGACGCTTGTACTAAACTAGTCCAGACGCAAGCCTTTAACAGCTAAGTACTTTAAATACTCGTCCAATCTATACGTCCTTCATATATATCTCGAGACTAATGCTTTACCATTTTAAGAGATCTAACGTTCAAATAATTCAAGCATTAAATGAAAGGCAAATACACTTCAATGCATAATCGTAGCATTTCAGAAAGAAAAAAAAAAGTCAACTTATTAAGCTGCCAAGCCAAAAGAAGAATGTTTAGAAAAGCAGGTCACCAACGCAATCTTGCGCTTTCCATTTTGGTGCAAGCTCAAAGATACCTTTTCTGACCTATCTAAAAGCTTGATACCTGCGCCTCTTTCTTGAAAACTGAAGCTAAGTCATCTTCAACTGGCTCTTTTATTTTGAAGACTATATGTACCAAGAAAGAAGAAGCAAAAAAAGAACGTAGAGATACACAAAGACGCTGTCTAGAAGATACTTTGACAAATTGTTCTCTTGTGTCCACTAGAAGATCTTTAAATATCCTTTAAGAAAATCCTGCATTGTATTAGAACTTTCATATTCTCACATTGTGAGTTGAATTCGTTGTAAACAATTGTTTTCGTTGTGAAAGCTTGGAGAGGCTTAATGAGAAAGAATACTTGGGTTGTTAAGAAATCTAGGTTGATAGCGTTGTAAGGCCTGAGGAGGTAGTGAAAGAATACTTGTGTAACCTAAGGTTGGTTAGTGAATACCTTCTAGGTGAAGAGACTGGACGTAGCTCAAGTTTGAGTGAACCGGTATAAATTCTTATGTTCTTGTTCTCTCTTATCTTTTCATTAAAACCATTTTGAACTTGTTTTTTGTTTACATTAAAAGTTTTAAAAAGCACAATTCAACCCCCCTTCTTGTGCTATTTTTGCTCTTTCATTATTGCCCGTTTTAATATGGCAAAACAGAAATAATAAGAAATACCCCAAATAGGATTCAGGAAAATGCATTGTCTAGATCTCCAATTTCCTAAAGCATGTCTGAAAGTCTTTGAAGCTTGACACATCTGTTATTTTGATGTTGTTAAATTCAGTAGAAAGTGGTTTCCCTCACCCACTTCAGCTTGTCGTCGATGCCGGCGAGGTGGCACTTGTTGCAGAGGCTGAGGATCTCGAAGTGCAACTAGATATGCTTGTTCGTTATTGTGTTCTAGGGTGAACATTCTAGCCATAATTCCATTTATTTTCCTGGAAGTATATTTTGAAAAGGCATCTACGATTGCGAAAGAAAAATGGATGTAAAGTAGCAATAGGAATGTTTGTTTGACAAATTAGTAATATACAATAGTGACTTAAAGTTATAACAGCACCATCACAGTACTCCTCAACCATGCACAACCTTCGACTACAGAGGACACCACCAAAGCCGTAAACAATAACACGACACCATCGAAACCTAATGGATAATTAACAATAACTTAAAAATAACTATTAACTAAAAGGGGCAATTGTGGAAAATAAACATAGGGCAATTTTGTCAATTACATAAAAAATTTAAAAAAGTAAAAAATAAATAACTGTCTTAAAAAGTTGCACGTATTTAATTGCAACGATTGAATATTTTACTTGTAAATCCAATGGTGATCACGTTATGGTTCACCATAAACCACTTCTACCAATGGTTCACAGTAGCTTGACCCTTAATTCATTGGTATGAAAATCTCTTTTATGAATTTTGAGGTTTGGTGTTAATCTTGAATTTCAATTCTTGAATTTCTTTCTTTTCCTTTTATAAATCCCTTTTATCTTCTCTTGGATCATAATTGCAATTTTTTTAGTTAGTACTTGATTATTCAAATTCGAATTTGCATAATGGTTGAACGTATTGAATTCTTAATTTGTTATGTTTTAATTTGAGATTTGAAGAAGCAAGAAGAAGATTACTCTTGCCCCAAGGAAAATTAATATAGTTTTGATGATTTAGCCTCTTGATGAGTGTAAAGTTGTAATGTGTGTTTATGCATGTGTGTGTGTTTGTGGTCTTGCATGATTTATCTCTATCCTTAATGGTTTGATGGAAATGAGCTCAAGATTTAAGAATTAAAGGTTAACAAAGTGGAAATATATTTTCTATAAGTCTAAAATTGGATAAAATTATGTTTTAAATTGATAAGAAGTGAAAGCCATTGTATTAAAACCTTAGAACAATTCAATCCTATATTAAAGAACCATTTAATCGGTTAAGTTAGCTTTGTAATCGATTAAAATCGTTTAATTTCGTGTAAACAGTGAAAATATGCACTGTTTTAACTAGTTAAATCAATATGTAATCAGTTACATGTTTTTTGTTTTAACTAGTTACAACATTATGTAATCAGTTATTTCAGCAGTAACCAATTACATAATTCTGTAACTAGTTACATAATATAAAGTTGTTTTGTCCTATATGAAAATAACTGGTTACAAAGTTATGTAACCAGTTATTCCAGTAAAGGCAAATTCGAATGACCTCTGTTTTAACTAGTTATAAATGGAAATAACTAGTTAAACCCATTCAAAGTTCATTTTCCAGATTTCAAATAACAAAATAACTTATTACAAGTTTAAATAACTAGTTATACTAGTAAACTCTTTATATAAAGTGAACCTTTGTGAGTCTTTAAAATTACTTCATATCACTTCAATACAAATTCACTTTTCTAAAATTGAGAGAGAACTTTTCTAGAGAGAATTGATATTATTCTTCTACTTCATTACAAGTTTTGGATCAAAGATCAAAGGGCTCATCATGGATCAATCTTGAGCATAAAGAAAAGTCTTTACTTAGGTAAAGTTGATTAGTTCTTCATTGTTTTCCATCTATCACAAACCAAGGTGATATCTAACCATGTTCTAAATTGATTTTCATTTTTAAGATGGTGTCTCTCATATCTTCCTTGTGGTAAGGTTTCACAAGAAAAGGATTCAAGTTTTTCTTGATAAGGTTCAAGAAACTTGATTGTGTGGTTTGTTTAATTGTAATTCTTGTGTTTGTGCATAGTATTTGTAAACATTTGAATTACTTAGTGATAACATCAATCGGTTTGATTGGAAATTGGATGTAGATCACAGTGGTGGTTATCGAACCAGTATAAATCTTGTTTGCTCTTTTCTTTCATCTATCCTCTTACTAGCATATTGAATCTTGATCACTTGCATTTAAAATCATAAAGCTCTTTGCATAGAAAAGTTCAAGACAAATTGATCCAATCCTATTTCATTTCTATAACCAAATCAATAAGATTCAAAGTTTTTGAAAAATCTAGTTATTCATTATTGAAAAGAAATTAAGGATCCTTGAAATTTTTGAAAGATCCAATTCACCCTCCCCTCTTGGATCCAGCCCTTTTGTTTAACAAGATTAATAGAATTTGTGATGCTTAATCATAGGCTTGGTTGAATTTTGGTTGTTGATTTTTTTTTTATGAGTAAGAAGGATAATACAAAAACCTAGGGACAGAGAAAATAAGTTCCTGTAGCATTAACTAAAAGAAAAGAGCAAAGCTGAGATGGGTATAACTCTAACACAGACAAAGGATGATGACTCTAGGCTCTAGTTTTTGCCTACCAATCAACACAAAAATTGCCTTCATAAAAGGTGTGATTGAAAACCAAGTGTTACGGGTATGACCTGAACTCTCGGATGGAGTTGACCACAACAGCATGAGGATGATGCAAAGAGTTCCATCCATAATTAGCTTAATAGTTGTGTTAAAGTCAGACTCACAACCAACATGACTAAAGCTAGCTTAAGGAGAAATTATTAGGTAATCCAGGACTACTAAGTATCCATGATCTCGCCCAATGTATATATAACACATATTTAACTTTTACAATTCATAAGAAAGAATTAATAACACTTGATTATATGCATGTGGAGATTCATGGGGACCATGATGGTCCAAGATCACCTAATAATTTTCTCCAACTTAAGACCATAATAGATGGCCACGAGTTCTACAATCATGTTAATTGCAGAACCACAAGAACTTGTATAACCAGCAATCCATTCTCCAAAGCAATTTCAAATCAATCCTCCATAACCTGCACTACTAGGATTGCCAAATGCACTACTATCGGTGTTGAGCTTGATGAAGGCGAGGTTGGAAGGGACCAATGAACTGAAAGAGGTTGATGATTGACACTCTTTCTCGGTGAAGCTGCAACAGTTGTGTGAAAGACTGAAATCTGGTTGAGGTAGAACCAGACTATCCACTCCTTATCATTGATGACTGCTTTGTTGCTAGCCTTCCAAATGATCCAACAAGCAATTCCAAAAGTTAACCATGGGTGCACATGTTATTCATTCGAAGCCAAGAAGCATCATCAATGTCCAAGAAAGAAGGGTCTGATTTGAAGTGTAAGATAACCAAATTTGCTTGGCCTTTAGACAGTCACGAAGCGTATGAATCCAACTTTCCTCCTAGGCGTCGCACCTGCAACAAGAAGAATTGAAACAAACATGTCGCTTAAAGAGGTAAAGATTAGTAGGTATGGCAACATGGTTCGCCGGCCAAATAAGGTGTTTAACACTGTCTAAAAGACTCATAGCCCAGACCCAGGTCCAGCTTCTTTCACAAGAATGCTGAATGACTATCTCACGGTTTATCCACTTGTAAGTAGGAATGGTAATGGGTAGGGTACTATAGTACCTATACTCGCCCCTATACCAGCACGAGTAGTAACTTTAATCCTCATTCCCGTACTCGCTAGGTACTTATATACCCATACCCGCTACCCGCACTTTACTTGTGTGAAAAATTAATAACTTAATAAAAATATGCTAATTAAAAAAATGTTACAACTAAATTGAAAATTCACTCTTATATCATTCAAACATAACTTTAAATCATCCAAATATAACATTAAAAGCATTCAAACATAACATTAAATCATTCAAACATAACATTAAAATTATCCAAACATAAGCTTAAATCATTCAAACATAAGTTATAACTTAACAACATTAGAAACATAATTATCTAACATAATCATTCTTCAATATAATGTTCTAATTATTTAACATAATTATTACAAACTTGGACATCATATACTAGTACTCTCTAAGACTGGCCAAAAAATAGGACATTAGCTCTAATTATCTTATAATTATATTGTTATGATAAATAGTTACAGATTATGGACAACTAGTATATGGACACCCAAAGTTACACTCAAGCACACCCAAAGTTGAAACTTGTATATACCATAAATATAGCAAATAATATAATGGTTTCAAACAATTTATTAAGCACAAATAACTAAATTATTAACACATAATTAATTAATGTCTTCAATAATCAATACTATGCTTTAGTAATTAAATTAATAATTAATATAAAGTATATATATATATATAAAAGATATTTTAATTAAATTATTATATATACAATAAGTACGAGTATGGGGCGGGGTAGGTACTATAGTAACCATACCCGCACCTATTCCCATTAAAATTTGCCTGTAAATACCTGTCCCCGAACCCATCTCCAATAAACGGGTATTTACCCTACCCACTTGTTGATATTTTTGTAGGTGTTTATAGGGTTCGGGTATACTTTGCCATCCCTACTTGTAAGTAGAGCTCAAAGTGTATTGTCCAAATGTGGTGGCTTCCCAAATGAAGGTATCAAGCAGACTATCATCAAGGAAGAGGCTCAAGATGCGCCTCTTAATATCAAGAGGAAGATTAGTGGCCTGATTATGAAACTGCCACGACCTTTAAGTGAAAATATCCTTGAGTTGGAGCTGCGAATCAGAGATGTGGACATAGTCCACCTTCTCACAAAGTTCCTACATCTAGTCAAGCATTAAACCAAAGGGAGACTTCACCTTTGCTAACCTGAAAAACAAATCCATCCTTCAAAAAAGGGAAGGCTTTTAGCATGGAAGCCCATGTATAAAAGGATCTTTTTTTAAAAGAGGCTTGAAGGATGTGAGTGTGCTGCAAGTACTTGGATGAGAGAATCTCTACCCAAAGTTTATAAGGTTCGTTCATGAGAACCCAAATAGGTTTGCCCAAAAGAACTATATTAGCTTATCTACACTTCCCAAAGCCTAAGGCCCCTTTCGTTTGGGTTTGGTGATAGTTTGCTAGTCCAGCCAAGGAGAGGGGGTCTTCCCCCAAATAAAACTCAAAATGGAGGCATCAACTTTGTTACAAATTCCCTCTAGAATCCAAAGGTTCTACATTGGATAAACTTGAATGGCAGACAGGACATAATTTGCCAAGGTTATCCTCCCAGCTCTATTAAGGAGATTCTATTTCCAACCCAAAAGTCTAGAAAGATCTTGCTCAAAGATGAAGTTAAAATCATGATTTTTAACCTTCCTAAACAAAAAGAGGGAATCCAAGATACTTACCTGGACTCCATGTGTATTGAAAATCTAGGATTGAAGAAAAAGCTTCAATTTTCCTTCCAGAAACATTGTTGGACACATAAAACTTAGATTTCTGAATATTAACTTTGAGCCCGAAAGCAAGACAATACTTATGAAGTACATCCTTAACTAATCTGAGAGTGGCTGGCTTTTGTGAAGAGAAGGCAATCATCTACAAAGAAAAGGTGAAAGATCTTAGGCTCATTGGTGGAGACAGAAATAGGATCCCAATTACCATTTTGAACATGTTCCTAAATAAGGATGGCCATCTTTTCCATGCACATCAAAAATAGATAAGGGGAGAGGGGATTTCCTTATCTCAAATCTCTTCTAGGAGCAAAGGATGGAAGCTTCTCATTATTCCACTTCAAAGATAAGGAAGTTGCAGTGGTACATTTCATAATCAAATTCGTAACATCTTCAGGAAAGCCAAAGTGAAATAAGGTTAAACGAAGAAAGCCCTAGTTGACTCTATCATAGGATTTTTCGAAATCTATTTAATAAAGAATGTACCTAGTCTTACCAACCTTCTTATGCATGTGGTGGACAATCTCTTGAGCAATGAGGGCATTGTCACAAGTACCCCTACTAGGAATAAAGTTACCTTGAAAAAGACCAATAATGGCATCCAAATGTGGTCTAATTCGGTTAACAAGGACCTTAGAGATAAGCTTGAACAACATTGCATAAGCTAATAGGCTTGAAATCTTTCAAGGAAGTAGGGCAATCAATCTTGGGAATAGGGATGATGAGTGTTTCAATATGTTAGTTTTAAAAAAATATGTGTAAAAGTGCTGAATGATATAGAAGTAGTTGAAAGTGAATGATAGTAAAGTTTTATTTAATATCTGGAAGTGTTTGCTTACAAATGATAATACAATTGTCTATTTATAGACATGCAAGGATAGTTCTAGAGATATCTAGACTTTATTATTCTAAAGTTATCTCACTTTTTTCTTAGTTTTTTTACTTTTTTCTAAAGCTATATTTTTATAAGTTTCTAGATTTATTTTCTATATTTTTCTAAATATATTATGAATATTTTACAAGAGTATTTTAGAAATTTGTATCACCTTTTAACACAATAAGATGTGGAGCAAAAATACCAGACTGATAAATATTGGCAATCAAATGCCAAACATCATCACCAACGAAAGACCGTAAAGTCTTGTAAAAAATTGCTTGAAACCGGTCGGGGCCAGGAGCCTTGTAGGAATTCATAGCAAACAAAGCATCAGTTACCTCCTCGGTGGACACAGGGAACAGTAAGCTCTGCGCTGTATTAAAGGAAATCTTGGGAACAGCTGCGAATTGCAATATATGAGGGACCCATCTGGCAGTTGACTGAAATAAAGTCTTAAAGAAAGTTTGAGCTTCTCTTCGGAGAATATAAGTATCTGAGCACCAAGAACCATCAATGAACAGGCCGGTAACCTTATTCCTCCGACGTCGAATAACAGTTTGAGTGTGAAAAAATGTGATATTTCTGTTACCAAACTTAATCCAGTTCTCCCTAGACTTCTAAAACTACAACATCTCCTCCTGCACAAGGACTTGATTATATTGAGCCTGAAGAGTCTTCTCAAATTGAATCAAGTCAGAAGTTTGAGTGTTTTCAAGCTGCTTGTGCACTCCTTTTATTTTGGCTACATTTATTCCGAAAAATATTGCCAAAAATATTCTTGTTGAAGTTGATAGATTCCTCACAAACTTTATTCAATTTCAACAACACATCACCCTAGGTTGGGTAACAAGATTCCTGTAGCTAGGGTGGGTAGTTCATGCTGCTCGAAAGTGAAAGGAGGGGCATTTTTCTCGTCTTGGATTGAGGAAAAAAAAAAGAAGCAAGAAGGATTGTGATCAGCATTATGAAGAATGAGAACCTCCACTAAAGCATGAGGAAATAGAGGTCTCCAATTCGCATTGCTGTGCAACAATCTAACTTCTTTCAAACATGCCCACCAATCTGAATGTTCTTCCTCCAATTAAACTTGCTCCCAACATATCCAAGTCAATAAACCGCACTGTGATACCACACAAGAAAAGGGAAGGGCTCGAGAAGGTTCAAAGTAGCCACCAGCAACGTTAGGACTTAAGCATAAAAAGAGAGTCCAATCCAAAGGACTAATCCACTAAGTGAGAGAGCCTCTTGACTTAAGTACCACATTAAGTTTTTTATTCTATTCAATATGAGACTCCTAACAAGCAACTTCAGATGAATGGAGAATCTCATTCATATCCCCCATAATAAATCATGGACCTAAGATATAGGAGTTGATATGCAACAAATGATCCCAAAGAAGTTCACTCGCCGTAGGGGTTGGAGACGCATAAATAGCAGAACATGTCCAGGTAATATTGACCTTCTGAATAGAAAAGGTAACACATGGATACATAGAGTGCAACAACAGGCTGAAATTGATGTCCTCCCTGCATGAAGGAACCCAAATTCCTCCCATGTGCCTTCTAGCCTCTTGGATGAACAGAGGCTTATATCCAAGTGAGTCCCAAAACTTCTCCGCTTTTTGGAAAATGACACGGGTTTCAAAATCCATGAAGAGGGATGGGTGATGGACCTTTATAATCTAATGGACATGTCGTTTAGTAAAACAACCAATAGCTCCTCGAATATGCCAAGAGATAATAGTAAAATCGTGGAACATATTCATGGAAACATTCTAGGAGAGAGAAAGGGGCAAAGCCTCTATTGTGGTACAAGTGGAATATTTGGATCGGGCTCCAAATTTGAGGCATGCTGCTGGCCTTGCTATGTGGCAGGGACAATTTCCATATCATTATCATCAAGAAGGAGCGTGTAACGTGTTTGGGTTATTAGGGTAATACTAAAGGCTGACATAAAGGCATGATATGGCTTATTAGGTGTGGGTTTTGAAGTCGAAGACGGAACCGGTGGTTGGCCACTAGGGGCAGAAATTACGGGGTTTTTGGCTAAAGGCTGTTTATAAGGGCCAAACTTTGGTTTGAAGGAAAGGGAAAGAGAGGTGAAAAAATTATTAAAGTTTATACAAATTTCACTTATTTGTTACAAAAGAAATAGATATGAAATTCTGTATTATAAGAGTGGGTCTTATTGGGTCTCACTATTTATTTTTATTTTATTTTTTACATACTTTCATTTATCTCTTTATTTCTCTCTTATTTTTCATCTATTTCTTTTCTACCAAACAATCTAAAATTTTAAATTATTTTTTATCTATATTTTACCTCTTAACTTGTTTCTTTCCTCTGTACCAAACAAAAGCTTAGGGTTGGTAACAACATTTTTAACAAGAGGCAAGGTTGGGTTATCATACTCCTTGCCTCACCAATGCTCTATGATCCACACACAAAAATCTATATTAATTTGTAAGAAAATTGTTTTTTAACAAGTTTGGTTAACAGATATTTTATGAATATTATTTATAAAATATTTCATATATTTTATTAAATAAATTTAATTATTTAAAATAAACATAAAATAATTTTATAATTTTAATATAGTAAATATTTTAAAAGTTTCATTTTTTAAAGTATCAATTATATTATTTTTTAACTAAAAATGTTTTTAACGGTAAAGTTTTTTGTAAAATTAGCTTTTTGAATATTTTCCTGTTGAGAAACTTTTTTGCTTCTTTATTTAAATTCTAAGATTCATTTAAGGAATAAAATTTCAATAAACACGATCTATATTTTCATAACAAACTTTATTTTACAAAATATAAATTATATTTTTTACAGTTATAGATTTTAGCAATAACTTTTTTATTTTTATTGTTTGGTAATGAGAAATGTTGATTTTACATAAATTTTTACCATTAAAAACATTTTTAGTTAAAACCAATAAATAATATGACCGGTATTTTAATAAATGAAACTTTAAAATATTTGTTATATCAAAACTATAAAATTATTTAAATAAATAGTAAATGTGGTCAACCAAGTTTTCTAGTGGAATTAATAATCGATAAAGTCAGTGAATATTTTGCAAATATAACATAGTAACAAAAAAAAAACTATTTTTATATATAGTTTTAAAACATTTATTAAAGTAAGTTTTAGGGGGATGTATTGAATTAGGATTTTAAATGACTTTTTTGTGAGAAAAAAGTCTTGTGGTATTCAATCAAGACCTTTAAATAATATAAGTAAGTCTTGTGGTATTCAATTAGGACTATCAGGACTTTTTTAAGAGGGTAACAAAATCCGATGATATTCAGTTGAGATTTTTTATAACTTATAAAAAGTCTTTTGGCATTAAAAAAATATACAAATTTTAATGGATTCTTTTGTAATGTGGATTTCGTGTAACTTTTTAGTAAGATATATAAATACCATACCATCCAACAATCTCACCCAAACCCTTGAGACTTTTTTACTCTTTTGTTCCTTTTTTTTTTTCATTTTGTTGTCAGACCTTTTTTTCTCCCATCAAACATAATTTCTTTTCTCTTCATTGAAGGCTGTGTTGGTATAGTACCTGATCATCTCTTTTTTCTACTCCCACGGGTCTTTCTCTACAATTGCAAAAAAGATCTTTCTACATTTTTTTTTTGCCTTTATCAACTTATTTAGACGAATTCATTATGTACATCACCAAAAAGACAATGTTAAAAACTCATAAAAATTCCAGTCACTATCATATGTGTATTGTAATGCTCCTTTTTGCTTTTATTTGTACCTATTGCACTGATTCAATTACTCTACCTAGGTTAATTGCTTATTCTAAAATAATTGCTTTACATTATCTTGGTTAATTGCTTTATGCTAATATCAAATTATTTAGTGTTCTTATTTAAAGCTAAGTAATAGTATCAAGTTCAAATGCTAGCCTGATCTTTATCCTATGTTGCAACCGACAATAGCTAGAGAGCTTTGAAAGGATTCATGATGACATCGTTTATGAGTTCGTATTCTTTAACTTCTTTTGCACTTGTGAAAAAATAACGGTTTGCGTCTTGCTTTATTTTCTCTCTCTCTCTCTCTCTCAATAAATAAATAATAAATAAATAAATAAATAAATATATATATATATATATATATATATATATATATATAAAGACTTTATGTTGAATATTGAATAATATATAATAAAACTGATTGGTTTTATACATAAATAAATTTTCTAATATATAAATAATGCTTGCTGGTTTTATATATGATACTTATTTGTTTTGTAGAGCTAGCGGATGCCTCTCAAGCTTTTTTTATTGCTTCAATGATGGAAACATTTTGCATGGAATCTGGATTGAGGGTCAATCTTCAGAAGTATACATTTATGAGTTCTTCGAGTGTTAGTAGGCGGGCTAAGCAGGATTTTTGTTCTATTTTGTGGCATCAAGGAGGTGAGTGATCTTGGTACCTACCTTGGTTTTCGCTTGTTGAGAGGGAGAGTTAAGAGGAATTCTTTTAATTTTATTCATGAGAAGATCCACCGGAGGTCAGCTTCTTGGAAGGGGAGGCTTTTGAATAGAGCTAGGCGTATGTGTATGTTTAAGTCTGTGATTTCCTCTATTCCAGTCTATCCTATATATGCAGGTGTTTTGGCTCCCGAAGAGTTTGTGTAATGATATGGATAAAATATCCCAGAACTTTCTTTGGTTTTCTTCTGCAGATAAAAATGGTTGGAATCTTGTGAATTGGGATATCGTTGTTGGAATTTTATATTCCAATAATTAATATGGGCTAATATTATAAGACAATTATATTAGCTATTTATCATTATAGGGCTTTATTTTATGTGGTCAAATTAAGTGAGCCCATTAGACTTTTAAATAAGATGATATGGGCTTAAATGAGCAGATGTCAGTGTTGGCCCATTAGGGGATAATGGGAACCCTATTAGGTTAACACACTATAAGAAGGCTATGGTCCCCAATACACCGAATCAACAGAAAACTCATACTCTCTTCTTCCCATCTGAAGAGAGGCTAAGGTCCCATTGGGAACTCAAGAGATTCGGTTGAGGAAGAACCACAAAGCCACCGGCTCTCTTTGTTCGTGTTCGTGATAAATTGTCTCAAAGATTCTGTGAAGAACGCTTAGATCAGGAACCCATTATGGATTCAGGTATTTATCCTATCCTTAATAATCCAGCATGTTGTAGATCCTATGTGAGCAAGAACGAGTTGTTCTTGATATATGCATGCTTTTGTAATTATATGCTTCCGCCTAAAGATCTCTCATATTAAAGATTAAAGCATGTATTTAAAGAATTATTTCCAACAAGTGGTATCAGAGCGGTCTTCTATGTTGGGTTATTAGGATTAATCTTTGATGATTTGAATAATTCCTATTTTTTTTATTATTTTTTTGAATGGGTATTATTGTTTCAATTTAAAACAGTAGCAATACTGTAACAATAATATGATTTTGTTCATATTACGATTTCGAAAGCAAAATTGCTGTACAAGGCAAATTGCTTAAAGCAATAATATGATTTCAAAAGATAATATATATGATTTATAATATATATTTATACGATCCAGGATTTCGAAAAAAAAAAAAAGGTGAAATTGACGCTGAAGTGATTTAGTTTTCGTATATATTAGCATGTTAATATATATTATATTCCTTTTATATTAATATATATGATATTCATATATAATTATGGATCCAGTTGCTGTGAAGTATTTATATATATATATATATATATATATATATATATATATATATATATATATATATAAGGTATGGTTCTTTACTGTTTACAAATTTGATATATGCTAATGGCATTCTTTTTTGTGATAAGGACGTTAATAATTTGTGATTTTATCATAATGTTGTGTATATTGATTTCGGTAATATACATTATGGATATTGTTTTCAATCCTATAAATATTTAAAACCCGTAAATCAATTAGATTAATGTATATTGATTTAAAATCAATGATTTGCATTTTGATTACATATCTTTTGGAATCTTGACATTGATATCTAATTATAATGCATATATATTGATAAAAGTTTCTTGGTATTTGTGAATCACTGTTAAGGCAATGGAATAAATGATTTCATTTATTTGTGGTATTAGGATATTTTATATATATATTGATCATGAAGAGATTTATTTTATAAATAGTAAGATTGACGTCAATTTTTTTTGATATTCTCGTAAAGAAATATGTATTTATATATATATGATATATTGTATTTTCTAAATTGTTCAATTTACTAGTATGTTGTTGATGTATTTAGAAAATATGGAATTAAAATTGACGTCAACGCTTATGCATGATTTCGACAAATTTAGACCTTTCCCATATTTTATTATTGTCTGGTAATTTTGGTTGGATTAATTGAAACAACATGTTGCCAAAGTAACCTCTGTTGCGTAGGTTGATTCGATTCAATTTACATAGATGTTGCATGGAATTATTCATGCGAACTGTGCTCGGCCCAAAGGAAGACACAGTTTGGCCGGATAATTACATGCCTGCGATGGTAAATGTGTGGTGATTATAAAGATTGATTTTCCATGTGAACAATGGAGTGTCCAAAGACAACTATTGTTTGACAGGACTTATCACCAATGTTTGATCATTGCGTCGAGAGTACCACTTGCAATTAGTTCTTTCAATCCAAAGATTGAGGATTAATGGTGCGCTAGGTATCTTGTTTGGGTCTTTAAATTTGCCATAAAGATTGATAATGCATGTCTTATTAATTATCTTTTGACATGCCCACTAATGTTATTGTATGTTTATTGTTCTCTCTTTAGTTGCTACCGCTACCCGCTTCTAACTTCACTACTCAAATTAATGGAATCCCAATGCTGAATGGGACAAACTTCAAGTCATGGAAAGAGGCCGTAGAAATTGTTCTCGGCTGTATGGACTTGGACTTGGCACTGAGGACGGAACGACCCACTTCCACTCTGGAGAACTCTAATGAGGCAAAAATTGAGAGGTGGGATCGGTCCAACCGAATGTACCTCATAATCATCAAACGCTCCATTCCGGAGGCGTTTCGGGGCTCGATTGCTGAGAGCGAGAATGCCAAGAAGTTCCTGGAGGCAATAGAGCAATTCTTTGCCAAGAATGAAAAAGCTGAGACGAGTAGTCATTTGGCTAAACTCATCTCTATGAGGTATAAAAGTAAAGGGAACATAAGGGAGTACATTATGGAGATGTCTAATCTCGCATCAAAACTCAAGGCACTAAAGTTAGAGCTTTCTGAGGATTTGCTCGTGCACTTGGTTTTGATCTCACTTCCTGCACACTTTGGGCAATTCAAAGTGAGTTATAACACTCAGAAGGACAAATGGTCCCTCAATGAGCTTATATCTCACTGTGTGCAAGAGGAAGAGAGACTGCAGAGGGATAAGACTGAAAGTGCTCATTTGGCTTCGACCTCAGAATAAAAAGAGGAAGAAACATAAGGAAACTGTGGAAAGTTCTTCTCAAAAGAAGAAGCGGAAGAAGCAAGATGAGGAATTTGCTTGTTTCTTCTGCAAGAAGACAGGACACATGAAGAAGGACTGTTCTAAGTACGCCGCTTGGCGTGCAAAGAAGGGTAAACTTCTCACTTTTGTTTGTTCTGAAGTTAATTTAGTTTCTGTACCCAAGGACACTTGGTGGGTAGATTCTGGTGCTACTACTCACATATGTCTATGCAGGGTTGCCTGTGGAGTCGTCCGCCAAGTGATGCTGAAAGATTCATCTATGTGGGCGATGGCAATAAAGTTGCAGTTGAAGCTATAGGAACTTTTAGATTACTTTTAAAGACTGGTTTTTATTTGGATTTGGTTGAGACATATGTTGCACCGTCTATTAGACGGAATTTAATTTCTATTTCTATTTTGGACAAATCTGGTTATTCTTGTTCATTTGGAAATAATAAAGTTAGTCTCTCTTATGATTCAAATATTGTTGGTTACGGATCTTTAATTGACAATCTTTATATGCTTGATATTAAGCATTCCTATAACGAGATATTGCAAACAGATTCGCGTGGTACGAAACGTAAATTAAATGAGAATTCCGCCACCTTATGGCATAAGCGCTTAGGCTACATCTCTAAACAAAGAATTCAGAGGCTTGTGTCGGAGGAAATTCTTGGACCCTTAAATCTGTCAGACTTCCAAGTCTGTGTTGAGTGTATTAAGGGTAAACAAACAAACAAAAGGAATTTAGGTGCCGAAAGAGCAAAGGATGTCTTAGAACTAATACATACGGATATCTGTGGTCCTTTCCCTACAGATTCATGGAATGGACAAAGATACTTTATTACGTTCATAGACGATTACTCAAGGTACGGTTACCTTTATTTAATACATGAGAAGTCTCAGTCTCTAGACGTTTTCAAGTCTTTCAAAGCTGAAGTTGAACTTCAACTAGGAAAGAATATTAAGGCCGTCAAATCTGACCGTGGTGGAGAATACTATGGCAGATATGATGGATCAGGTGAACAACGTCCAGGGCCCTTCGCACTTTTCCTCAATGAATGTGGAATCGTTCCGCAATACACTATGCCGGGCAAACCCAGCATGAACGGAGTTGTAGAACGACGAAACCGGACTCTTAAGGATATGGTAAGGAGTATGATTAGTCACTCTTCTCTACCAGAGTCGCTTTGGGGAGAGGCATTAAAGACCGCAGTTTATATCCTCAACAGGGTACCAAGTAAAGTAGTTGCTAAAACCCCTTATGAGCTATGGACTGGGAAAAAGCCCAGCATCAAGCACATGCGAATTTGGGGATGTCCAGCTGAAGCAAGGCCTTATAGGCTGCATGAAGGTAAGCTAGACTCAAGAACAGTTAGTTGCTACTTTGTTGGTTATGCTGAACGCTCTCGCGGGTATAAGTTTTACAATCCCATTACAAGATCCTTCTTTGAGACGGGGAATGCAAGATTCCTTAAGGAAGTTGAGTTTGGAGGGGAAGGAAACATAAGGAGTGTTGTCTTTCAAGAAGAACCTGTCATTAGCAATGAACAAGTCTTTGCACCTATCATTGTTCAAGAAACAGATCCAGTACTTAATAATGATGTTATTCCTAACATCACTCAAGAACAAGACAACACTAAGATTCCCTCCCAAGCACCACCACCTATAGTTCAAACTCAACAACCTCAAGAAGTGCCGCTAAGGAGATCCACTAGAGAAAGGAGAAGTGCAATTTCAGATGATTATATTGTATTTCTTCAAGAACATGAGGATGGCATTGGCTTGACTGAGGAAGATCCAATAAACTTTAGTCAAGCTATGCGAAGTTCTAACTCTCAAAAGTGGATTGATGCCATGAATGACGAGATGAAATCGATGGCTGACAATGACGTTTGGGATCTCATCAAATTGCTTGAAGGTGTGAAACCCATTGGTTGTAAATGGATATTTAAAACCAAAAGGGATTCAAAGGGTAATGTTGAGAGACATAAAGCTCGTCTTGTTGCCAAAGGGTTTACTCAAAAGGAAGGCATTGATTATAAAGAGACTTTCTCTCCGGTTTCTTCGAAAGACTCTCTTAGGACTATAATGGCACTTGTAGCTCATTTTGATTTAGAGCTACATCAGATGGATGTAAAAACTGCGTTTCTAAATGGCAACATCGATGAAACAATCTATATGGTGCAACCAGAAAACTTTGTTTTAGGCAATACAAAGTCCATGGTGTGCAAACTAAAGAAATCCATCTATGGCCTTAAACAGGCTTCCCGTCAATGGTATTACAAATTTCATCAAGTTATTACCTCCTATGGCTTTGAGGCAAATTTGGTTGATGATTGCGTATACCAAAAGTTTAGTGGGAGTAAATTTGTCTTTCTGGTATTATATGTTGATGACATCCTACTAGCCAGCAATGATATAGGCTTACTGCACGAAACCAAGAAATTTTTCACAAAAAATTTTGAGATGAAAGATCTTGGGGACGCCTCTTTTGTCTTAGGAATCCAAATACTTAGAGATCGTTCTCAAGGTATTCTTGAGTTATCACAAAAGAGCTATATCGATACAGTTTTGGATAGATTCGGCATGAAAGATAGTAAACCAGGAGATACACCCGTTGCTAAAGGAGACAAGTTTAGTCTCAAACAGTGCCCCGTTACTGATCTTGAAAAGAGAGAGATGCAAAAGATTCCTTATGCTTCCACTGTAGGGAGTCTTATGTATGCTCAAATTTGCACTCGTCCTGACATAGCATTTATAGTGGGAGTCCTGGGGAGATATATGAGTAATCCTGGTATGCAGCACTGGAAAGCAGTGAAGCGCGTGATGCACTATTTGAAGAGAACAAGAAACTACGTGCTTACTTATCGGAAGTCTGACAGTTTAGAGATCATTGGGTACTCTGACTCCAATTTTGCGGGATGCCTCGACAGCAGACGCTCCACATCAGGCTGCATCTACATGTTGGCTGGAGGAGCTATTTCTTGGAAGTCTACCAAACAGACTCTTGTAGCTTCTTCGACCATGGCAGCGGAGTTTGTGGCTTGTTATGAGGCATCAAACCATGGGTTATGGCTGCGAAATTTTGTCACAGGCCTACGCGTGATTGACACCGTTGAGAGGTCACTCAAAATCTATTGTGACAATAAATCAGCAGTGCTCTACTCCAACAACAATAGGAGTTCTACGAAGTCGAAATTTATCGACATTAAGTATCTTGTAGTTAAGGAAAGAGTTCAGGAAAAACAGATTTCAATAGAACATATAGGGACGAATTCTATGCTAGCTGATCCATTAACTAAGGGCTTGACACCTAAGGTCTTTCACGAGCATGTTGCTCATATGGGTGTTGTCACTGAGGTTGCCTTAGTTTAGTGGGAGGCCTTCTTTATGTTCTATGTTTATTTGATACAAACTTTATGTTGTTTTATTTTTCTGCAGAAATAAAGATTATGAATTTATCAACCTGTTTGTATCTTGTTGTGTACAAAAAAAAAATTTTGTGCTTAAGGACTTTGGATTGATCTCACTAAAGACTAAAGTTGGACCAGTTGGAAATAGGCATGATTGAGATCACATTACATGTAATTTCCATGCTGCTCATCCATATTGATCTATGTCATTAAGTGTGTTGATGTGGTGGTCATTGGGGTTTAGTCACACTTTACAATAGTGACGAAAGCCGCGGTGGTTCCATTATTGATGCATAAGATGGACCAGATTGTTAAAGTAAAAGTTTAAAGATAAATAGCATACAGACGCGCGCCTAAAGAATTGTGATATAATTGTTATAATATGTAGCCCAAGTGGGAGATTGTTGGAATTTTATATTCCAATAATTAATATGGGCTAATATTATAAGACAATTATATTAGCTATTTATCATTAGTGGGCTTTATTTTATGTGGTCAAATTAAGTGAGCCCATTAGACTTTTAAATAAGATGATATGGGCTTAAATGAGCAGATGTCAATGTTGGCCCATTAGGGGATAATGGGAACCCTATTAGGTTAACACACTATAAGAAGGCTATGGTCCCCAATACACCGAATCAACAGAAAACTCATACTCTCTTCTTCCCATCTGAAGAGAGGCTAAGGTCCCATTGGGAACTCAAGAGATTCGGTTGAGGAAGAACCACAAAGCCACCGGCTCTCTTTGTTCGTGTTCGTGATAAATTGTCTCAAAGATTCTGTGAAGAACGCTTAGATCAGGAACCCATTATGGATTCAGGTATTTATCCTATCCTTAGTAATCCAGCATGTTGTAGATCCTATGTGAGCAAGAACGAGTTGTTCTTGATATATGCATGCTTTTGTAATTATATGCTTCCGCCTAAAGATCTCTCATATTAAAGATTAAAGCATGTATTTAAAGAATTATTTCCAACAATCGTCTCTTCTTCTAAACGGAATGGTGGTTTAGGAACTAGGGACTCCCATTTAACGAATGTTTCTCTGTTGGGTAAGTTGGTTTGGTGCTTGATTACAAAGAAGGATACTCTGTGGGTTCAGGTTCTCTCCCACAAGTACCTCTCCAACCGAGCAATTCTTGGTGCTACTTGTCGAAAAGGAGATTTTTATATATCTATGGCGAGGTATTATTGAAGCTAAGAAGGAGCTTATTGATGGGTTCAGATTTTGTTTGGGAAATGGCATCACGTCAATTTGGTATGGGGATTGGGCCTACTCTGACGACTTTGTTTGTAACTTGGTGCCATTTGTTCATATTTCAGATGTGGATTTGACTCTTGTGGACTTGGTTCATTCAGGGTAACAGCTGGAATGTTGTTAGGATCACCTCCATGATTATTCCCTCTCGCTTTAGTATGATGCTGTGGCAAATGTAGATTGCAATTTAGTTCCTTCTCTTGAGGAGGGCAGGTGGATATGGGCATCATCTACTAATAATGGTGTTTATACACCTTCATCGAATTATGCTTGGCTTACGTCGGATGGGCCTTCTGTTTCAAATTCCAGTGCTGTGAACTGGATTTGGAAGGCTAATATCCCTGAGAAAATCAGGCTATTACTTTGGCTCCTCCTTCATAACACCCCTCCAACTAATTTGTTGAGACTTCAGTGCAACTTGAGCATGTCTTCTGCATGTCATGCATGTGGAGGATACTCTGCACTGTTTGAGGGACTGCCCTCATGCTAGGGAGGTTTGGCTCTGAGGGGGTACGTTGTCTCAACCGGGTTTCCTATCTTCGAACTGTCATTCTTAATTGGTTGGGGAACCAAGTTCGGACCAATAAAGGCTTTCTCTTTGCTGCTACTCTCTGGTGGCTGTGGCGTTGGAGGAACAATCGCATTTTTGACGATGATTCTTGGGACGTTCAGCATGTGATCAGGAGTATTTATATCCTGCAATGCATGATGATATGATTACGCCTTTGAAGGAGGATGGCAAGGATGTTTTTATTCCTTTAATCATTCCTAAATGGTCTCCTCCCCCAATTGGCTTCTATAAACTTAATGTGCATGGGAGCTGCTTCGATGAGAGTCAGCATATTAGCTCGGGACGTGTTGTGAGGGATCATTCAGCTAGTTGGGCTCTTGGGTTTTCCTCCTTTGATGGTATAGGAGATACCTTGAAGTCGGAGTTGATGGCCCTTATCAATGGTTTGGAAGTCTTTTGGAAATCATGGTTTACGTCATATATATTGTGAGATGGATAATTCTCATGTTGTACAGATTATTCATTCTGGAGTTTGCCCGCCTCTTCACCCGCATGCTCATTTGGTGATGAGACTGTTGGAGTTGTTTTCCCGGGACTGGTCCATATCTTTGGTTCATGTGAGGAGGGAAGCTAACTCAGTTGCAGATAGTCTTGCCCGTTATGGTGTTTGTTGTATGCAGCCTTGGTGTATTTGGGACCACCCCCCTCCTTCCTTATCTTCTCCTCTTTTGAAGGTTAGTTTAGGGAGATCTCTTTTGTTTTGTTTATTTTCCGATGTATCAAAAAAATAAATATATGATACTTATTATATCAAGACTTTATCCTGAATATTGAATAATATATAATAAAATTGATTGGTTGTTAAGACAAAGAACGTTTTTAAGACCCTCGTTTTATTTTGTTTATAACAAACAGACTAACGTTTAACCGTCTGACCGCACGCTTTTGATATATGTTCAACCCTCACAAACGATTCACAACAAGTATTGTTGGACCAAGTATAGTTTTCGAAGTCCTTACACAATAAACGATCCTCTTCCTGAAGTTCATACCTACTTTCTCCAAAAAGAAGACATGAACGTACACTTTGCTGAAAGGATGTAGCTTTCCGCAAAAAAGAAGGAACTATAGTATACTTGTCAATACTAAAAAGTAAATATGTTTATTGCAACAAGATTTAGTATGAGAAAAGCAAAATAAGCAGACTGTTTTATCTTATTAGTGTGACTGGTTGGTAAATAGCATTAAATGCAATGCTCCAACGTATACTTTCTTCCTTACACAACAACAAATGAAGAATGTCTCTAATAGCACTCACAACGGATACTTTGGAAGAGCATTATAAATAGAAGAAAATACCTATATCATAGACACGGAACTCTTGTTGAAATTTCTGCTCTCATTCTCTTTGAGTGCTTAATCTTTTTCTCTTGTTCTCAAAAAATTCTTTTTAAGAAGAGCACCTCAGATAAATCATTGTAAAATTCTTAAGCTTCAGTGTATATCCGTCTGATAAGACGCTAGCTAAATGTGATACCTTACCTCTTTAACCATCTCTCTGTGAAATTGGTGAAAACCTTAAAAGGCTTTGTATCAAAGAATACTTGAATGTTTGCTTGGAGAAGCAAGTGAAATACTACTTGAGTTGAGCCTAAAGAGACTTGGATAAAAGAATACTTGTAATTTTGTTTTAAGTTATAGTGAGACTTAGTGGTATACCAAGAACTGAACATAGTTTCTGGGGTGAGACGAACCAGTATAAATCTCTGTGTTCTTTTGTTTTACATCTTATATTTGTTTCCATAAATCTATTTTAAAATATCTATCTTTTGTTTAACAGACCATACATATCTTCGAAAAGGTTTAGCAATTTTTTTTAACAACGCAATTCAACCCCCTTTCTTGTGTTGTTCCTGTGGTTTACATTTGTTTTATATATAAGCAAAACTTCTAATACAAGAATAGGAATGAGAAGATACTGATGCATGGAGGGTTAAGATAGCTTCAGACATGTGGAGAAATGCTATTTAGGAGGACATGAAGTTAAAATCAATTAGCTATTACAAGATTAGAAAAATTATATTGGTTTTACTTTTTTATATCCAAATTTTATCATTTCTTTGTTATCTTTTTCATTAACTCTTGTAACTTTGAATGTTTTCTAAAAATTCATGAGTCCTTTCAAATCTTATAAATTCATAAAGTTCTTTCAAATCCTATAAATTCTTATGATATAAATTCATTAAAATCCAAACTACAAAATCCTGATTATAGAAGTCTTTTAAAAAAAATCTTATAAGTCATTACATTCCTACATTGTCTTTTAAAATTTGCAAGACTTTTTATGCCAAAATAGTCTTTTAAAATCCCAATCCAATACACCCCCCTTACTGAAAATAATAATAATAATAATAATTCAATTGCATTATATTTAGGATTGGATTAAGATTAGGATAGGATAAATGGTCTCTTAATATAAATAAATGCATAGTCATCTCATTTGTATATTCAGTAAAAGGTCAATTAGAGAATAGTGTGTGAATGCTAGTGTGACTGGTGTGACACGAGTATCATATTCATGAATCAAGTTCAACAAATAAATTATTGAATCTAGTCTCTAACTAATTTTAAGTTGGTTCAGTTCTAATGATAATATATGTATCTTGCTATAAAATAGTGTTTGATGAACATTAGAGAGCATCAATGGCCTCCTTAACTTTTCTTCATTCCTCTTCTCTACTTCTTCTAATTCTCCCTTTGCACCCACCTATAACACCCCAAATAATATAAATATATTAAAAATAATATTATGTAACGTTTCCTATGTTCGAAAATACAAACTGATTTTTTTTAACAATTACATCACAAATAATAGATACATAAAGATTTAAAATATAATATTATAATTTCCTAAAGTCAGCCATATCTAAAAGACTTTACTCGTTCAGAGTTAAAGTGCCGAAAGGTTGCCACAAGAAGATGTTAAGAGATCTCGCCAAGCTTCTACTATGTCATACTAATGTCAATTCCTGTCATCTAATGGTGGTGGGGGAAACACACAACAAACAATAGGCAGAAAGAAAAGAAAAAGAAAACAAATACACAGACAAACAAAGACGAACTGAGATTCTAATTTAAGGCATCAATATGGCAATAAACATTCACAGGGCCTAATCTAACGTATCATCACGGTGAAACATAATAAATTCATATTATATCATAGATAATAATCAGTCAAATGCAATGCATGAATGCATAAATGCTAACTCATGACCAGATACAATAGTTGGATATATAGGTGTTGACTCATCTCCATAGAGGACTATCTAACAACAGAGTCGCAGGACCAAGAGCTCATACTCCATCGAGCAAAACATGCTAAATCAATACCAATATTCACTTAATTTAGAATGGGAATAGCATTAGGTGATTCACCAACTAAAACTAGAATGCGAATAGCCTTTGGTGGTAACAAGTACGTGACAATACTCTCCATATAGTGACTCGTCAAAAATGCTGGTGTGCAAATCGCCTTAACCACGACACACAGTTGTGACCCTTTGGCCTCTTGTGGAATGACGTCCACCAAACATCCTTAAGGTCTCCTTGGCATTCACTACATGATTCACACGCCATCACAAGATGTAACTACTCTGAGACCTTAGGTATAACAACAGTGATATGACCATAGTCTGTCTTATTAGAGTTTATATGAATTAAGTATTTTAATAGAAGGACTCAACTTCCCTCAATACAATTTTTCAATTTGCCAACAGTATGCTTCACAACAAATCTTCCCAATCAGAGGTTATAATTCAGTAATTTCACTTGATATCAACTCTAATATGAAAGACCAATCACTGTGCACGTAACAATGTATTTAATATTCATTCAGTGAAATCGATCACAACAATAATGAGAAGCTAAATTTAATTACAAGTAACTTCACTCGTTTACTCTCGTCCCCCTTTTCCTTCACTCATCCCTTAAGGATTAAGATTTAATATCTCATTCTCAGTTTTTATTAAACCTTAATAGTAGAACTCATCCTAGCTCAAATAGTTTCGAATATTAATTTCTTTTTAAATTTTATGAATTCCTCACTTTACACTCAATTTCACTTAATATGTTTTATTAAGTGGTTAGAATTTTGTTGTTTATATTGTTATTATATTTAGTATTAGTATTCATTTTAGTATCTTATTTATTTATTATCGTCTGCATTTTAAGATTGGAATTATATTTAATAGATTATTTATTTATTTCTATACCAAAAAAAATTATTTATTTACTTCCAATCTTTATATTTTATTATTACTAATTTGGGTCAATAATAATGAAGTCTTAAGATCTAATTTATAAATGGGTCTCACCCTCTAATATTTAACCATTCTTTTAAAGAATTTCCTAATTTATCTATTTAATATGGCCCAAGCCACAAAAGCCCACAAGTGGGTTCATAATGTATCTTAAATTATATTCAATTCTCATTATTATTATTATTATTATTATTATTAACATTTTTGTTACTCTTATTTTGTCATTCATGTTATTATAGTCATTTGTGTTTATAATTAAATTATTATTATTGTGATGAACGTTGTACTAATATATGTAGTGTTTGTCAATGTTATTGGTTAAAAATAAAAATCTTAACCCAAAAGCGCTCCAACCCACGGCTGTCCCTACTCTGCATACGGTGTCCACCAACAGCTGCAGTGTACACGTTCTAGCATCACTTCCAGCGCATAGTCCTTCCTCTTCGCATCACTAGCAAGAGTTGCAGTGTCTGCCAAGAGTACCCGACTCGTGCATCCTTTTCTCACTAATCAGTTACCACTAAGAACTCTCTATACCTCAAATGATGAAACTCCATTACATGCTCCTATCAATTCAAACCATGGTCACCGTACAACAAATACTGGCACGGTGAAACTTGACGATTATAGGAACCGGGGAAATACGAAATTACCGAAAGAGCAAACAATTATTGCATAATTTCATCGAACTTAATACCCACCACAATCGCGCATAAACATACACATAGGCAATTTCAATCAATTTCATTCAAAGGCATACAAATCTCCAGCAAACAAAACAATACTAAAATTTACCACATCAAAGCCTAACCTCCTCCCCCATCTTAATAATTGGAACCGGAAATTTTTCGCTTTTCCCTCCGCCACACGTCCACCACGAGCCGCTCCTTGCTCTTTCCTCTTCCACCCACAGCCTCGGTGTAACAAGAGAATGGCGGTTTGGGGATGGAATTTGAGAGAAAAGGGGGTATTCTGGGATTGAGAGTTCGGAAGGAACGATGGGAATTTTGGGTATTCGTTACTTTCTCTTTTTTTGACAAAAGGAAAACCATGTAACACCTCCCCACTGTTTTCTCTTTACCATCACCGACTTTGGAAGAGGGGGGAGAAGTTTCTCCACGACATCTCAACGAGGGAGAAGAGGGGTTCTTTGATTCCAATTTTTTTTTAATCCAACGGTGGAGACTCTTCTTCTGTCATATCCGTTGGATCCTTTTTAAAGGGATTCAACTCCTACTAAAACTCATTTTGGGTTAGGTGTGTGCTACACGGTTTGGGCGGGAGGTGTGAGAAGGGAACTGCGATTCCCACCACCTTTTTTTTTTTTTTTTTTTTTTTTCATCCCTTGCTTTTCCAACAACGCATGAAATTCTGCATTTATCCTCACACTTTTAAAATTCTATCCCTCTCTTCCCTCTTCAGATAGGCTTCTACCCACCTCCCTCCTCTCCCATTGTCTTCTCTTCTCACCCCGCGCACCCACCCCCATCGTGCTGCTGCCCCCAGTCGTTGAAATCACGTCACTTAGCCCCATTTGCGCCGCCATACTCCAATGAACTTGGCACATGCCTCCACACGTGTCCATATTCCTATCGCACTATTGTCGAAGGTGAGTTTCTTTTATTTTATTTTTTACTTTTAGATTTAATGGAATTGCGATTCTATTATGTAGTAATACATAATAGAAATGTGTTTCCGTTATATATCAATCCCAAATACATAACGAAAAATAGATGGGTGCACCTCTTCTATCATAACGAAAACGCGCTTCCGTTGTACAAAATCACAACGGAAACGTGATACCGTCATGAGGTATTTTCATAATAAAAAAATATAAACAAGAGTTGGGGTGAAAATAACAAAAACTGGCGTGGGGATAGCAGAACCCAGAGAAGAATTACCATTATACACATCCTTATTCATATGGGCCTACGGTTTTGCAAGTCCGGAAGAAAATAAAATAAAATAATAACTCAACTAATCATTATAAATAAATTTGAGAATCCCTTCACAGGTTCGGATTACACATGGCGAATTAAGAATAACTCTCAAGGTTTGGATGACATGTGTCATGTATAGAGAGGTTTGGATGACACATGTTATTATATGGTGCTTCGTAAATATTTGGTTCGGTTACAGACCATAATTATAATCATTATAATTATTGCATTAATTAGTTTTAAATAGATATATTTGAATTTTGAATTTGAAAATTCTATTAAATACTTACCTTTTAAATAACTAACTACCTTAATTATAATTAAAAATTCTATTGGTTATTGACTTAATTATTTGTTAATAACTACAAATATTTTTTATGTTTTAAAAAATTATATACATAATCAATAATGTTTTACTTACATTCACCCTAATTACTGTCCTAAATAAAATTCAATTTGAATTCTATTGTGATTACCTATATTTTTTTCTAATTAAATTATAATAATATTAATTAACTTTTGTAAATAATTTACTTAGGGCAATAATTAATGTTAAAAATGGATTTTATTTATAACAGTAATTTAATATATGTTTCAAGGACCAAATTAATTATTATTATATATTTTAAGTATATAATTTTCGGTTTGTTTAAATTATAATAATGATAGTTAATTTAGGTAAATAATGTTATTTAGGGCAAAAATTAATGTTAAAAGTAGATTTTTTTATGAAAATAATTTAATATAAGTTTCAAGGGCCAAAATAATAATTATTATATATTATATATTTTAAGTATAATTTGGGAAGATATTTGTGTATAATTTTTAAGTTTAATTTTTAAATTAATTTGTGAGTATAATTATTATAATTTAATTTAAGATATTAAACTTTTTTTAAATTATTTTTTTTCCGGAATTAGTGACTAAAAGTATTTATAGGACTGTCAAAATCAAGGGCCAAATTAATATGGAAAAGTTCCATTTGCATTATAAATACAAATGCTAAATTTTTATCCGCTCAATAAGATGAGAAACGTTCTATTTTCATTATAAATATAAGGGCTAAATTTTTAAGTATAATTATTATTATATATTATATATTTTAAGTATAATTTGGAAAGATATTTGTGTATAATTTTTAAGTTTAATTTTTAAATTAATTTGTGAGTATAATTAATATAAATTATTTTAAGATATTACACTTTTTTAAAATTATTTTGTTGGCGGAATTAGTGACTAAAAGTATTTATAGGACTGTCAAAATCAAGGGCTAAATCAATCAAGGACTAAATTAATATGGAAAACTTCCATTTGCATTATAAATGCAAATGCTAAATTTGTATCAGCTCAATAAGATGAGAAACGTTTTAATAATAAAAAAATTTAAATCGTACATTTTTAAAAAATATTATTAATTTCCTTTTTGCAAGACCATTATTTGCAGGTAGTGTAAATGTTATTTATAGTGATTCCAAAGTGAAATGGAACACCCATTAACTTTTTCAAAAATTAATTAGAAAAGGTGTATCATTCATTCATCTTCTTTAAACAAATGGCCCCAAAATATGACTTTGTGTCATAGATAACTCCCAAACATGATAATTTGTGTATACTAATAAGGGTTGTCTATATGTGATTCGTGTTGGATCTTGTCAATGAAAAAAAATACTTTCTCTTTAGAATTAATCCTTATGGACAACAAGGTTCGTATTCTGAAACTAATTTTATTTTACTTTTATTTCACGTTTATTCATGCTTTGTTACCAAATATTAGTCAGAATTGTTTGGTTACGCAGGGAGATAGAATTGGCATGACAATTCACAAGCAACTGATCTATATCTTCCAATATAAGCTGGAAGAAGGGGAAGTGTATGTGCTATCAAAGTTTGGTGTGCATTCAAACGAATGAGAGTATCGTACAACAAGACATGCATATAAATTGAGTTTTGATATGAAAACAGCTGTTGCAAATCAAGCTCAAGTGGCTGTACCACAAAACATAATTAAGTTTAGCCCTTATTGATTTGTTTCATGACAATTTTGATTGCAATTACTTGGTTGGTTAGTATTTTTAGGTTAAGCAATATCAATTTTTTTTTAAAATCCATATTGTGGTTGATCTTTTGACTTACAACAAAATTAATGCATTTAATTCCATATTTTTCAGATATAATGGGAGTCTTTGCTGGTGTAGGCAATGAACGAGAATACGTAAAAAATGGGGTCAAGTGCAGGCTTATAGTTGTGGAGCTTGATAATGAAGGATAAGGCATCCCAACATTGTGATAAACATATTTTATATATATATATATATATTTCAAGCATCATTCCTAACATTTTACAATAAATGATAATTTTTTTTTTTATCTATTTTCTGTTCCACAGTTATCGTTTCAAAGTCACTTTGTTTGGAGCTTTCGTCGATAAGATAAACTCATTTCTTGCAAGTGCAGAGGCAACTAATGTTGTAGTTGTTGTGCTCTTCTGCAAAGTGAAGACATGAAACGGTAATGACATTTTAGAACAGTGAAATTCGGCTGCTATCTCAATTAGAATTAATGTTGCTATCTCAATCTTTTATACCAATTAACGTTGTTTGTGATGTTCTATTTTATTTGTCTTTAGGGAATAAAAACAATAGTAGCACCTTTACTTCACAACTGATGTTGAACCCAGATATTCTTGAGGCTGTTAAGTTTAAATCAAAGATGACTAACACAATAGAAACTCCTATTAAGGGATTAAGCCAATTGCAAGATCAATCTAAGATGAGCTTGGATGATGAATTCCTCAAGTTTACACCAAGGGCTACTATTTTATCAATGAAGGAAGCCTACCAAAGAAATGATATGAAGGATTATAAAGAGGTATTTGAAAGCTTTTGAATTCGGAATAAGAAAATATTTTTTCCACAACATATTTCTTTACTAATTGTTATTAAATGTATTTTTACAGGATTTGAGTTTTGTCATACTAGCTACTATCAATTCTTTTGTTGATGAGGATAATTGGTATTATAGTACGTGTCGTTGCCACAAGAAGGTATCCCCAGACTCTGGAATGTACTATTGTGGTAAATGTAACAAGCACGTCATAAATGTCACCCCGAGGTAATTAATACATATTTTAAATGTTCTATGTTTTTATTTATTCACCAACTCATAATTTAGGGCAATCATTCATGTTAAAAATGGATTTTATTTAGGTCAATATTTTAATTATAATTTCATGGAACAAGATAAGTGTGATTTGAAGTTATTTTTGTAAATAAATTTTGGTCTACTAAATTGCAATTAAATTATTATCCTAAACAAAATCCAATTTAAATTCTATTAAGATTTGATTTTTTAGAATTTTATTTTTTCTATCAAAGTGATATTAATTTATTAATATAAAAATTCCATATTTTATCTTATTACAACTAATTAGCATTTAATTTGAATTATTTCTACAGATAAACTTCAATGAATTAATTTTTGTAAATAATTTATCTAGTTGCAATAATTCAATAATTATATTAGGCTTCTCAGTATGATTACTTACAAAAATAAAATTTCAAAATAATTGCATGAATTATTACATTAAATAAGTTGTTTACAAAAATTAATTTCACTCTAAATAAAATCAAATTTGAATTTTACTATGATTATCTATACTATTTTAAATTAAGTTATAATAATTTTAAAACTTTATTTAATGCCCAAATTCAGCATACTTTTAATTAATTTTTTAAATTAATAAATTAGGACATTAATTCATTTTAAATATGGATTTTATTTAGAGTAATAATTTATTTGCAATTTCGTGCACTAAAGTAATTAAGATAACATAGGTTGATTCTTGTAAATAATTGTGGTCCGTTAAACTGCAACTAAATTATTATCCTAAATATATTCCAATTTGAATTATATTATGATTTTATTTCTCAAGATTTTTATTTTTTCGTCAAAATGCTATTCATTTATTTTTATGTATAAATCCCTAATTTAATCTCATTATGACTCATTAGAATTTAAATTAATTTATTTCTAAAGATAAATTTCATGCTAATTAATTTTCTTATCTAATTTATTTTTGACAATAATTCATGTTAAAAATAGATTTTATTTAGGGTAATAAGTTATAATTAGGAAAACTTTTTTATTATCACGATTTAATAATAACTTACCATGATACTATTATAACGAGTAACAATCGATATTACCTAAAGTACTAATTGATTACATGTTAATTTTTAACTCAATTAAAATCATTCTATTATTCTATACTATTATCTTAATTACCTTAATTATATATTTATGTATTATAATGATTAATTGATTATAATGTTAATTATGATAATAAATTATTTTATTTTAAGTATGATTATAATAATAAATTATTTGGATATTTTTCTATTTTTATTTATTCATACAATAATGGCAGTTTATTAAGCACTAAACATAGAGGTATACTTAATTGTATTGTAGGTTTTTTCTCAAATTACGTGTCAATGACGAGACTACTTCTGCCACATTTATAATGTTTGATCGTGATGCATCTGTTTTGCTAAACCAAACTTGTGCGGAATTGTTTGAATCTGTTAACATGGTAGACAATATTTATTTTGTGTGCTACAAATCTACTAAATTAATTTTAGCAATCTATTAACCATTCTCATGCTCCATTTTTATTCTAACAAACAAATTTACAAAGAACTGATTCGCATGGTATCTCGAAGGATCAAGATTTGATCCTTCCTATATGGTCAAGAGGGTTACAGTCGATTCTAATTTAATCCAAAAGTTCAAAGATTCTGAAATTGTTGAGGTTTTTTTTTTTTAACTATAATGACTGGATAATCAAAAATAATTTATAGTAATTATTCATTTTGATTACATTAGAATTGATTGGATTAAATAAATTTGACTAATTTGACTTCAAATTTTAATATATCAAAATTTTGTTTTGTATTAAGGCTTCACACCAAGGTGTCCCAGATTTGGGTCCACAAGCTGGTGGATAAAAAGTAAGAGCAGCTGAGGAGGTTGCACAGGTAATTATATTAATAACAAATTGTAAATAATTTATTTATTGAAGCATGAACAAATGCTCAACACACATCTAACACATGTGTCATATTATGTAAACAGGACCAAATCGGGAAATTTGATGAATCAATGGTTGACTCTATAGAGGAAAAGACTGAAGCTGATGTTGTGGACTTATGTTTAGATTCCCCTAATGCTCTATTATTGAAAAGGACCTGTCCTACGGGAGGGGATTCAACACCACTAAAGATTCCTAAAAAAGATATCAAAATTAAGAAAAACTAGAATAGTTGAAGCTAAAGGGTTGTGAAATTTCTAAAGAGAAATTATTTTATATTAGTTGTTATTTTTGTCTTACAAAATTTTCATTTTTATTCTAAGTTTCTGCATTTTATGATTAAATTTCAGATCAATTTGTTCAAAGTTTTACCTAATGCTATTGTTCAACTAAGTATTTTCAATTTTCATGATACAAAATCAACTATATTTTTTTATTTTTCAAACATTTGATAAAGGATAATTTTTTTTATTATCAAGATTTTATAATAACTTACCGTAAGACAAATTGAATAACAATCATTCTATTATTCTATACTATTACCTTAATTAACTTAATTATGTATTTATATATTATAACAATCATGATGTTAATTATGATAATAAATTATTGTATTTCATTATTATATTATATTAAATACAAATATTAATGTCATTGATTATTAATGGATATTATTTCCTATTATTTTTATATGTTTTGGAAATTCAAACTTTCTTTTTTAAAAAAGATTTATAGGTAATATAAATAATTTATTTAGTGAATAAAAAGCTTTGCGACAGTTTTTTGTTTATAAATAAATGAGATATTATAATTAGGATAATTTCATGGATCTTTATTTTATAATTTCAATAATATTTTTATGGATCATGATTTTATAATTAGTATAATTTTTATTATTACAATATTATATTACCTTAAATATGAAAAGTAAGTTATTATTTTGAAAGTAAATTATATTAATTTTGTTAATTTATTTAATGCCCAAATTCAGCATACTTTTAATTAATTTTCGTAAAAAATTAATTTAGGGCAATAATTTAGGTTAAAAAGATATTTTATTTAGGGCAATAATTTAATTATAGTTTCTTGGAATAAAATAAGTGTGATCATTAATTATTCCATAAATAAATTTTGGTCCATTAAACTACAATTACATTATTGTCTTAAACAAAATCCAATTTGAATTCTATTATGATTTGATTTTTCAAAATTTTATTTTGTCTATCAAAATAATAATAATTAATTTATGTATAATTAAATTCTATATTAAATCTCATTACAACTAATTAGCAATTAATTTAAATTATTTGTAAAAATAAATTTTATGTTAATTAATTTGCATAAATAATTTATTTAGTGCAATAATTCAATAATTATACTAGGCTTATCAATGATATTACGTACAAAATAAAATTACCAAATAATTATATGAATTATTACAATAAATAAATTATTTATGAAAATTAATTGACATGAAATTTATTTTTAGAAATAATTTAAATTAAATGCTAATTAGTCGTAATGAGATTTAATATGGAATTTATTTATCTATATAAATTAGTAGCATTTTGATGGAAAAAATAAAATTTTGAAAATTTAAAGCATAATAGAATTCGAATTGGATTTTATTTAGGGCAATGCAGTTTAAAGTAACAAAATAAGTGTGATTAGAAGTTAGTTCTGTAACTACATTTTGGTTCATTAAACTGTAATTAATTTTTTTCCTAAAGAAAATCCAATTTAAATTCTTTATACTATTTTAAATTAAGTTATATTAATTTTTTTACTTTATATAATGCCCAAGTTCAGCATACTATTAGTTATTTTTCATAAAAAAAAATTAATTTAGGGCTTTAATTCATGTTAAAAATAGATTTTATTTAGAGCAATAATTTAATTGCAGTTTCATGCACCAAAATAAATATAATCTAATTTGAATAATATTATGATGTTATTTCTCTGAATTTTAATTTAACCATCAAAATGCTATACATTTATTTTATAAATTAATCATAGATTTAATCTCATCATGACTCATTAGCATTTAAATTAATTTATTTCTAAATATAAATTTCATGTTAATTATTTTTTTTAACTAATTTAGTTAGGGCAATAATTCTTGTTAAAAATGGATTTTATTTAGGACAATAATTTATAATTAGGAAAAAAAATTATTATCACAATTTTATAATAACTTATGATAATACTATTATAACAAATAAAAATCGTTATTACCTTAAATACTATTTGATTACATGTTAATTATTAACTCAATTACAATCATCCTTTTATTTTATACTATTATCTTAATTACCTTAATTATGTATTTATATATTATAATAATTAATTGATTATCATGATAATTATGATAATAAATTATTATATTGCATTATTATTTTACATCAAATATGAACACTGATGTTATTGATTATTAATGGATTTTTTTTCCTATTATTTTCACGCAATTTGAACATTCAAACTTTCCTTTTTGAAAAATATTTATAAGTACAATAAACAATTAATTTTGTGAATAAAAAGCTTTGCAAAAGTTATTTTATAAGTAAATGAGATATTATAATTAGGATAATTTTATAGATTTTGATTTTATAATTAGTATAATTTTTTATTATTACATTATGAATAGTAAGTTATTATTATTAAAGTAAATTATATTAATTTTGTTAATTTATTTAATGCCAAAATTCTGCATACTTTTAATTAATTTTCGTAAATAATTAATTTTGGGTAATAATTCATGTTAAAAATGGATTTTATTTAGGACAATAACAAAATAAGTGTGATTTGAAGTTATTTTTGTAAATAAATTTTGGTCCATTAAACTAGAATTAAATTATTGTCCTAAACAAAATCCAATTTAAATTCTATTATGATTTAATTTTTTAGAATTTTATTTTATCCATGAAAGTGATATTATTTTATTTATATAAAAATTCCATATTTTATCTTATTACGACTAATTAGCATTTGATTTGAATTATTTCTAAAATAAATTTCAATGAATTAATTTTCAAAAATAATTTATTTAGTGCAATAATTCAATAACTATTGTAGGCTTATCAATATGATTATGTACAAAATAAAATTTCAAAATAATCGCATTAATTATTACATTAAATAAATTGTTTACGTAAATTAATTAACATGAAATTTATTTTTAGAAAGAATTTATTTTGAATGCTTAGTAGTTATAATGGTATAAAATATGAAATTTATTTATATAAATAAATTAATAGCATTTTGATTGACAGAATAAAATTCCAAAATATCAAATCATAATATAATTCAAATTGGATTTTATTTAGGGCAATATTTTAATTGTAGTTTAGAGGACCAAAATAAGTTTGATCAAAATTTATTTTTGTAAATAAATTTTGTTTTATTAAATTGCAATTAAAGTATTGTGCTAAATAAAATCCAATTTGAATTCTACTATGATTATTTGTATTATTTTAAATTAAGTTATAATAATTTTAAAACTTTATTCAATGCTTAAATACAGATTTTTTTTAGAGCAATAATTTAATTGCAGTTTCATGCACCAAAGTAATTAAGATAACATAGATTGATTCCCATAAATAATTGTGGTCCATTAAACTGCAACTAGATTATTATCCTATATTTATTCCAATTTGAATTATATTATGATTGTATTTCTCAAGATTTTTATTTGTTCGTCAAAATACTATTCATTTATTTTTATATATAAATCCCAAATTTAATCCCATTATGACTCATTAGCATTTAAATTAATTTATTGCTAAAGATAAATTTCATGCTAATTGTAACATCCTCAAAATATTACTTAAATAATTATCTAATAATTTTTATTCGTTTAATTGTCTTGTGATATTAATTAAAAGTCTAGATAGAAATTTATAAATTTTGAAAGCTTTGATTTAGCTTCAATGAATAAATAATATCTAGACTTAATAATAATAATAATAATAATAATAATAATAATAATAATAAAGGTAATAATTGGAATTATATAGAATTGTCTAAATAATTAGCAGAGACATTTCTAAAGTTGAGAAAAATATATTCTAGCCTTAGAATAATATTAGAAAAGTATCTAAGAAATAAAAATAATTTTGGGTAATTTTATAAATAAAATTAGATTTATTACAATTAATAAATTAGAATAAAGAAAGACAATTAAGAGATAAATCATATAATGGTCAAGAAATTTAAGAAAAATAATTTTTAAGCTTAGAAAAATGATCAAAAATTTATCATGAATTTTTAGAAAATTTTTGAGAATTTTTATAATTTCGCATATATGAGTAAAAAGTATTCACAGGTACTTATAGAGCACAGTTAGAAATACCAAATGGGCTTTAAAAATTACAAAAAAGATTTAGGAGGTTTCTTAATGTGTCTAAACCTTACCTGAACAAGAAGAACTCAAACTGAGATCTCTGTAACAATTTTCTAAAAATAAGTTCGTAAATAGCTCATAAAATGACTTATAAAATAAACTAGTTATTTTTAGCTTTGTTTACAGAGATATCTTAGATATGTGATTAGAGAGGGACTAAATTAAGTCTAATGCCATTAACTACAACTCCTTATAAGCTCGTTGAATTGAAATTAAAAGAAACATCGAATATTTTAGTGACACATGTCAACACTTAGAGGTTAAAAACTTGGTATTTTCTCTCCTACCTCCTATAAACCAACGAGCACCTCCTTCTTCCAAACCCTCATCTTCACTTTTTTCATTCTACTTCCAAAGCTCAAAAAACTTCAAGGTTTTCCCAAGGCCCAAGTCTTCCAATTCCATTTGTGACCAAGCTAAGGTGAGTGGAATCTCTTCTTCTTCCTCTTTCTCCTCCATAAATTCGTCACCCCTCACCATTTACCATTCTCCATCAATCCCTCTTTGTCTCCTCTTGAAATTTCTTCAAATTCTCAAGGGGATTTTTTTATAGAACACTAATTGAAGCTTATTTTGTCTTGATTGTGCAATTAAAAGCTTGATTAGCAGCATGAATGAGCAAAGCCCTCTCCTCCCCTCTTGTGGACAGCCGCGGGTCACTATGGGTAAAGGGGTAGAAACTAGACTAATTTGATTTCAAGAATGATAATAGCCTAGATGGTGGTTTTGTTAAATTGTGTGTTGTCAATTTCATTTGTATGACTTTTGAGGATTCTAATTGTGATGTGCTTACATGATTAGCCACATAGAACTTAGTTGGGCCTTGTGTGATGTTCTTGACAATGGAATTGCTTGAAATATATGTTAATTGCTTGATTACAACGCTTAAAGATTAAATTACAAGTTGCTGAATTTTTACTGCAGTAGAACAGCCTCTGTTTTTCGTGTATAATTTCCTGTGTAGTTGGACTTTTTACATGATTTTCGGCAGAGAGGTGCCTCTGTATGTCTAGAACATCCCTGTAAAATTTTGTAATCTAATTCCATGGGATGAATATTTGGCGAATTTTTGCTTGACAGCTGTTCTGTCAAATCCTGACAGCAACCAGTCACGAAAAAGTACTCAATTGAACCCTTAAATGATTTTATAAAAATTAAGAAAAATTATATTTAGAAACCATACATATTGAAGGTTAAAACTGAAAAAGATGGTTGAAATAAAAATTCATTTGCTATGCCAAAACGATCAACAAAAACAAGGTATCAGAATATGGTAGAAAATAGAAAATTGCTTATGATGTAATTGGTTTGTTAATTGGCGGTGAGCTTAAGATGAATTACATGATTTGTAACCAATTAAATGGAATGCATGATTAGGACTCTTGAGTCGGTGGACATAATGTAGTTGCTTGAACCTTAAAGTGTTAGACATGAAATTGCGGTTTGCTATTGAGTTAGCTAAAATTATAATTAATGTTTTATAATGATAGCATATGTGAGATCTTATTTGAATTGAATAGCGAATGATAATGACTTTGGTTATGAAAAGCGGAGGAAAGATGAATAATGTGATATATTCTAGTGAATTGAGTTAATTGGATGATTGAATTGTCGAAAGTAGCATCAAAAGTGAAAGTGCAATTGAATCGACGAAATGTGCGATAGGAATGCTATCTATGAATGTTTATAATTGAATATATTGTTCTTGTGGATGTTCATACATCATATGCATATGTATTGATGTTGTAAACCATGCACTGATGGCATGTGTTTTGGATAGGAAAGCCACAGTTTGGTATACTGAGGAATGAAAGGTAGGGACCCACTTTTGGAGGTCTAGGGAGTAAGGTATCGAGCGGTGAAGGTCCCAATGGCTAGGGTAGCGCCCTTGAGCCGGGATATTCACCTGACCAAGCTTGATAACCCCGACAACTACTCAACATTCTAGGATTGGTGTGAGAGTATACCTTTGTTTGGACTATGAATGTCTTAACTGAAAAATTGCTCGTTTCCTCGATGATGAGGAGGATTGTACCTTGGTGTGAAAGGTATATGTACTCCCAATCACTTCCTATGGGTATTGATGAACACTAAATGGATTATGGGTCCACATGTATTGCACTAACGAGTGTCTCAATAAAACCCCAAAATTGGTGTGGTATGGGACGCATCAATTTTGGATGGTAGTAGCACAAATGGACTTGTAGTATTACCATTTGCATTTATTGAGTAACTCGATATAAAAGGTTGATAGATTGAAAAGAAAAATGATAGGTCATGCATCAAATCTTTGTTTGTGTGCAGCATAGGAATGAGATGCATTATGTGTATGAAATGACTGTAATAATTACATATGTTGTGATAATGTGTTATGAGTTGTGAATGTGCTATCTATTGAATGTTATGATGTTTGATACATGATTTTATAGTTTATTAAATGATATGACTATGTTAATGTTTGTCATATTAGTTGTGTGATATGAACTATGATTTGGGTGGGTCTCTAAGTTTATTTGATTCTTTGGTTTCAAATTGTTTGGTTCTTGTCCCTGATTAATCCATCCTTTCCTTCATCTGCAGATGTTTGGAATGAAAATAGGGGTGGATTGCCTTTTGATTTATACGATGGCTTGGGAATGCGTGGTATCGACAAAAGAGTTACACTGGTTTGAGGCACTACATGGATCATACGGCTTACAATCCCCAACTAAGATGGTATCAGAGTGGCATGGCGGAAGCGTAGTTGAAGATGCAAAAGACCTGCTCCTATGGAACAACGAGTTCATGGTTTGATTCTATAATACTAGATGTCAAAATAATCTAGTGTGGTGTCAAAATTGGTATTCCCTTGGGATTAGAATGATAATGCTCTAATCTAAAAAAGTATCTAGTTGGGTAGTAGATCGTGCTACAATGTCATTAGAATGTAATGTAAACTCTTTTTGTGTCAAGAATATGTAGTTGCATTTTTGTAGGGTTTTAAATTGTATTTTATTTTTATTGGTATTTGTTATCATAGTATTTTATTAATAGTTTGGTAATAAAACTCTTCTTTCGTTTTACATGGAAAAAGATTTCACATTTTATATTATGCTACAATTTCGGTTTTAAAGGATTTTTAAAAAAAAAACTACCTTAATTTTTACTACTAAGCTATTGGAGCTCAAATTTGAGTTACCGAAAAATTGACAGTTAAGGGTGTTACACTAATTAATTTTCTTATCTAACTTATTTTTGACAATAATTCATGTTAAAAATAGATTTTATTTAGGACAATAATTTATAATTAGGAAAACTTTTTTATTATCATGATTTAATAATAACTTACCATAATACTATTATAACGAGTAACAACCGATATTACCTAAAGTACTAATTGATTACATGTTAATTTTTAACTCAATTACAATCACTCTATTATTCTATACCATTATCTTAATTACCTTAATTATATATTTATGTATTATAATGATTAATTGATTATAATGATAATTATGATAATAAATTATTTTATATTAAGTATGATTATGATAATAAATTATTTGTACTATATATTTTATTCACACAAACAAAACTCTCTCATTCTCTTTTCTCTTCTATTCCATCATTTTTTTTCTTTCAATGTCTCTCTTCCTATCTCACAAAAAATCTCTTAATCTAATTGGAACAAATTTAGAGAAGTCTTCTAACTCTTAAGGCAAGATAGGAACAACCTACAACAAGTGGAACTCAACTCTTCTTCTTTTCCACTACACTTTGAAAAGGTATGGGGGTGGAGTGTTCAACTTCATTATTATTACTTAATTAAAAGGTTTATGGGATGAGATTGGCCTCCAAATCCCTTAGTTGTTATTTTATGTGTTATTATTTTAAATTGTTTATTTTATTATAATCATATGATGCTGTTTATATTTTATGGTGTTGATTAAAATTATTACCTTGATTATTGTAATTATTTGGTTAAAATAAAATTTAAATTTTGATTTATAGAATAATTATGTTATACAGTTATTATTAATTAAACAAAAAAGGAGTTCTTTAATACACGTACTAGATGTCAAGAAGAGGATGAGTGTACGGTGTTTCATAGGTTGTAATGCAGTATAGAGTTGTTAAGATTGGTTAGTCATATTTATGTCTTTATTTTGTCTATCTAATTTGTTTCTTTCCATTCCTTTCCAAATTCATTAGTTGTAATTTTATGTGTTATTATTTTAAATTATTTTTTTATTATAATCATATGATATTGTTTTTATTTTATGGTGTTGATTGAGATTATTACCTTTGATTATTGTAATTACTTGGTATCTATATATGATTTAAATTTTGATTTGTAGAATAATAATGTTATACGGTTATTATTGATTAAACAGAAAAGTAGTTGTTCCATATTTTTATTTGTTTAAATGAAATTTTATATTAAAATATTATAGAGATGTTTTTAATCAATTATTTTAAAACTAATGTACTGATTTTATTTATATAAATATTTAACTAAGTATTTTATTAAATTTCAAGGGAGATACTAATAAAAAAATTGTATATAAAATTATAGTGAATATACAGTTAAAAAATTAAATATATATGTTTAGAAATCACTATTGAGGACCTTTACATTATGTATTGTCATTTATTGAAAATAATCAACAAGTCTATCTTTAATGGCTTTTTGAAAGAAAAAAAAAGGGTAAGCTATTCCAACAAAGAAGGTCATTGTATCCATTTTCCCGCTTTGTTATTGGTTGAATGGATTCAATTAAAGCCGTACATGCACATGCAAGGAGGAAGATGATTATCTCACACAAATATGAAAGCACATGCATGGGACTACCAGGTAAGTTAATTCTCTTCTACTGCATTGTTCATAGAGATATGTCACTATTGTATTATCATGGAATCTCTTTACCTATTTAATGGGTTTAACAGGCGAAAACTCCAGTGCTAAAACTAAATCATCCAACATGCAACAGACACCATATGCCAATAGTCATAGGACTCCTTTATCACAATTGACTATAGGTATATGATTTCCTTATTCATTATAATGTGTTATCTGTTATCAATAGGTATAATAGTTATATATTTTTACATATATACAATTAACCATGTCTTTTAGATGTCAACTCATATTTCGCTATCGCCTCACATATACATTTGTTTTTGATGAATAAGGCAATATTCCTATGTTTGATGCATTTAACGTGGTCGGTAGCATAGGATGTCACTTTGCAAATTTGATTGTTCATTCTAGAGAATGTGCAAATTCTTGAGCAAGGAGGAGGAATATTATAGATCAAAAAAATACAAGAAAGAAGGCTGTCATAGGTATTTTTCATGTATTACCTATTTTATGTGTGTTTATTGTTTGTAATCTATGTATGTTTTACTTATATTCAAAGGTTCAATGCTTTAATATAAATGAAAATTTAAGTCTAGAAAGTTAGATTATCTTCTACTGTGTTGTTCATAAAGATGTTTCACTATTGTATTATCATTGATTCTCATAGCCTATTTAATCAGTTTAACAGATGAAAACTCCAGTGCTAGAAGTGACCCATCTAGCATGTAACATTGGCCATATGCCAATAGTCATAGGACTCCTTTATCACAATTGCCTATAGGTATGTGATTTCCTTTTTCTGTATAATGTGTAATTTAATATCTACAAGTATAATATTTTTATATATACATATATACAATTAATCATGTCTTTTAAATTTCAACTCCTATTTTGCTACTAAATCATATATACATTTGTTCTTTTTAATAAGGCAATATCCCTATGTTTGGAACGTTAAACGAGGTTGGTGGAATAGGATGTCGTTCAACAAATTTTAACATTCATTCTAGACAATGTGCTAACTCTCGAGTAAGGAGGAAGAACACTATAACTCAAAAAGAAAAAGGAAAAAGGAAGGTTGTCATAAGTATTTTTTTTCATGTTTTTTCTTCTTTATAATACCTATTTTTCAAATCTGTGTATGTTTTAGTTATATTTGTAGCCTTAATACTTTGATATAGATGAATACTTAGGTCCAAACATTCATATTGTCATTAAGGACACAAATGACAATAATTTTACTCCACACACTTACTGTGAATCTTCCACGCCAATGGATGGTACAGGTTAGTTAATTTTCCAGTTATTTTTTGTGCAAACTAATTTCTTTTGTGCTATATTGTTTGGTTATTAATGAGATAAAAATGTCATTATGCATTTCATGCAAATGCAAGAACATTCAGTCAAGCAACAATAGGGTCTTTAGAAATACCTGCATCTAGTTCACCATTATCCGACATTATCAATCCCACATCTAGCAGGGTCTGCAACAAGCGTAGGGTGCAGTCAAGACGTGTAATGCAATCAATTGGTTCTGCACGGTTGTCCTTTATAGATGACATGGAGGAGCAAGTTCATTCCCTAAATGGGTGTGAAATTGGCATGTATATGTTCCAAAATATAACAATTCATGTCATTTGTGAAAGGACTTTTGATGTATTCCTTAACTTTGTCTACATGTTCTTCACCTAAAATCTTTCCTTATAATTTCATATGTCTCTATGCGTGAGAGGATGTTGCAGTCCGAATCAGAACTATATGAGAAAGCTGAAAGCTAGTGTATGGTGCCGAGTTAATTTAATTTGTTTACGAATTAACAACTACTCTATCAAATAGTTATTTGATTTGAAATTTTGATTCATAATATTGTGTTTCTTGTAGTGAATTTGGATCTAAGCAGTCCATCATATTTGTGTTAAATGTCACGCTAATATGTGGTTTGAGGAAAGGGCCGACAAGAAAAAAAAGATAGTGGAAGGTGGATTTTCTCTCTGTTGTATGAAGGGAAAGGTACATCTTCCACCTCTTGAGCGACCTCCGGATCTATTGTTTAATTTACATAATGGTATCGATCATAGAAGTAACCACTTCAAGGACAATTTTAGAGCATATAATATTATGTTCTCATTCACTTCTATTGGAGGGAAGATAGAGGGTTCAGTCAATGACGAGGGTGGACCGCCACAATTCATTCTTAGTGGGCAAAATTAGCATCATATTGGTAGTTTGTTGCCAGAAAGGGGATCTAAGCCAAAATTTGCATAGCTGTATATACATGATACTACTAATGAAGTAGTTAATAAAGTAGATCACTTCAAGTACTTCAGTTAGCCTTATTTTCACATCAATTTTTTTTTGTTAATTACTTCTTTCTTAAGTCTAATTAATGTGCATTTTTTTTTATCAAATAGACAATCCAAATACTTCGATAATTCTTTGGTTAAGGACCTAACAAAAATGGTCGATGAGCACAACCTTTTAGCCAAATCTTTTGCAAAGTAAATGACTTGCCACCACAAGAACAAGCATCTAATTATTGTTTGAGACTAATCAAAAATCGCTCTAAGGATGCAAGATTGTACAATAAGCCCAACTGTGATGAAGTTGCAGCATTGATAGTTGGTGACTACAATGGCATGGAAAGGGGAATAAAGGTAGTTGTTGAGAAATTTGGTGAAGGTTTGACTAGACTTCATGAGACTCACACCTCATTTATGCCATTACAATATTCGTTGTTGTTCCCCTATGGAGAAGACAGTTTTCAAGAAACATTCCATATAGGAACCTGATGATGACAACCAAGATCGTAAGAGAAAAAAGGTCTCAATAACAGAGTTCATCGCATTTAGGATTCAAGAAAGAAGTGCTGAGTTTGGTAATATTGTCAACACAAGGAGGTTATTCCAACAATTCGTGGTGGACTGTTATACCATGATTGAATCCCAGCAGCTAGCCTATATAAGAAATAATCAAAAAGAGATTAGATGTGACATTTTAAATGGTTTGCAAGATGTGATTACTAGAGGAGAAACAGATCCATCTTTGGTTGGAAGGCGTGCTATATTACCACTATCATTCACAAGTGCTATGAGGTACATGTTCAACAAATGTCAAGATGTAATGGCAGTTTGCAACAGATTTGGATACCTAGATCTATTTATAATGATTGCATGCAATTCTAATTGGAAAGAAATACAGGACTTCATTTCGAGTAGAGGACTTCAACCATCAAATAGACCCGATATTGTTTGTCAAGTTTTCAAGATGAAACTAGACCAAATAATGATAGATTTCACGAAAGATCAAATATTCAAAGCAGTTGATGCAAGTAAGTTGTTGTAACAATGTCGCTTTAATTTTGCTTTTAATTTTCACAAGTTTTAGGGTTGCTTCATAATTCTTTTTTATTTTGTTTTATGATTTTAGGAATGTACACCGTGGAGTTTCAAAAGAGTCTTCCACATGCCTATATCCTTTTATGGCTAAGTGGTGCAAGCAAATTGATAACTGGGAAAGATATTGATAGTGTAATATCTGTAAAGTTGCCCAATGCGACATTATATCCAAGATTGGCAGATATAGTAACCAAGTACATGATTCATGGCCTATGTGGAGTGGCTAATCCTAAGTCCCCATGCATGAAAGGTAGGAGATGTAAGAAGTATTTTCCAAAGAGTTTTGAACCATCTACCACAATTGATGACGAAGATTATCCAAAGTATAGACGTCGGGATTTTGGCATCTCTATGCAGAACATGGGAGTAAAAATGGACAATAGGAGTGTTGTTCCTTACAATCCTCATCTTCTAATGAGGTATTGAAGACGTGTGAATGTTGAGTATTGTAATAAGTCCAACTCCATAAAGTATTTTTTTAAGTACGTGAACAAAGGTCCTGATCGAGCCACACTACAAATATGCAAAGATTCTGAAAATAACAACACTAATCAACCTGTTGATGAGATCAAACAATATTATGATTGTAGGTACGTTTCAACATGTGAGGGAGCTTGGAGAATTTTCAAGTTTGACCTACATTACAAGTGGCCACTGGTGCAAAGATTAGTTTTTCACCTTCCAAATTAGTGGGCTGTTTATTTCAATGACGATGAAGAAATTGAATCAGTTGTCTAAAGACATGAACAAGTTCAAACAATGTTTCTTACATGGTTTAAGGAAAATAAGAATTTTGTTGTCGATAGGGATCTAACATATTCAGAATACCCTACTAAGTTTGTTTATTGCAAAAAAGATAAAAGGTGGCAGTCAAGGAAGAAAGGACAAAGTATTGGGAGGCTTTAGTACATTCCTCCTAGCATTGGGGAAATATATTACATGAGAATTTTACTTACTATGCAGAGGGGCTGCACTAGCTATGATTGCTTGAAGACAGTTAGTGGTGTAAAGTATAATACTGTTCAGGAGGCATGTTATGAATTGGGGTTATTAGCACATGATAGAGAGTTCATAGATGCAATCATTGAAGCAAGTGAATTGGCTTATGGTAATCAGTTGCGAAAGCTATTTATTACATTGTTAGTCATGAATACAATGACAAAACCATCTGCTATTTGGAACAACACATGGAAGTTATTATGTGATGGAATATTGTATGACAAGAGGAGGGATCTAACTATTTGAGGTATGATTTTTTTTTATCCATTTCTTTGTCATTCTATTTGTAAATAGTTAACAAGATGACTAACACATTTATTTATTGTGTAAATCTTTGAATTTCTGATGACTAGCTAAAGAATCTTTGTCTTATTGAATTAGAGAAGTTGCTTCAGTCAAATGGGATATCAATTACCGACTATCCTTCCATGCCATAGCTTGTGATGTCAGATATACTTGACTTCCAGAATAAGTTGATTATAGATGAAATGAACTATGATTGAGATGAGATGGCAAAAATTCATTCTTCTTTCATGGAGTTGTTGACGATTGAGCAAAAAGATGTATACCAAGAAATCATTGACTCTGTCTTTTCTGGATCAGGTGGATTTTTTTTCCTATATGGATATGAGGGTACTGGTAAAACATTTTTATGGAAGACTTTATCTGTAGGCCTACGATCAAAGGGATTAATTGTCCTTAATGTTGCTTCTAGTGGCATTGCCTCTCTACTTTTGCCTCGAGGACAAACTGCCCACTCAACTTTCTCCATTCCATTAGTTATTAGAGATGACTCAACTTGCAATATTAACCAAGGGAGTGCTAGATCAGAACTTCTACTTTACACCAAACTTATCATATGGGATGAAGCACCAATGATGAATAGGTTTTGTTTTGAAGCATTAGACCGAACATTGTGGGACATGATGGCGTCTCAAAATAAGGACAATGCGACAAACTGTTCGGAGGAAAGGTGGTTGTTTTAAGTGGTGATTTCAGGCACATTTTGCCTGTGATTAGGAAGGGGTCGAGGCAAAATATTGTTGGTTCTGCCATAAATACTTCTAACATTTGGAACAGTTGCAAGGTATTGAGGCTTACAACAAACATGAGGCTAGGTGCTACAACTAATAATGCAGACCGAGACGATATAAGAAAATTTGCAAATTGGATTCTACAAATTAGAGAGGAAAATCACAATGAAGACAAAAATGGTGAGAGTGAAATAAAGATTCCTAAAGACCTACTAATTCAGGAATGTACAAATCCGTTACTATCTTTGGTTGATTTTGCCTATCCTAACCTCTTACAAAATATTAACATGCCAAACTATTTTCAAGAGCGGGGAATTATAGCCCCAACTCTAGATTCTGTTCAGCAAGTTAATGAATTTGTCATCTCATTGTTTCCCGAGAATGAAAGTGAATATTTAAGTTCTGACTTAGTTTGCCAATCTGATGAAAATAATGAGGTAGAAGGCGAATGGTTCACCACTGAGTTCCTAAATGAAATCAAATGTTCTGGAATTCCAAATCATAAATTGAGGCTAAAGGTGGAAGTCCCTATCATGCTAATGAGGAACATTGATCAAGCGGTTGGTCTATGTAATGGAACTAGGCTAATGGTCAACGAGCTGGGGAAGAATGTTATAGGTGCAACAGTCTTAACAGGAACTAATGCAGGGGACAAAATTTTTGTCCCTAAGATGAACCTGATTCCAATTGATCCTGGCTTACCTTTTAAATTCTAGAGGAGACAATTCTCATTAGCTCTATGTTTTGCTATGATAATAAATAAAAGTCAGGGACAATCACTTTCCTATGTGGGGATTTATCTTCCAAGACCTATTTTCACTCATGGCCAATTGTATGTTGTAGTATCTAGAGTCACTTCAAGAAAGGGGCTAAAGATTTTGATTTTGGATGAAGATAAAAGACTGTACACATCAACAACTAATGTGGTCTATCGTGAAGTATTTGACAATGTTTAGGTATTGCCTAACTTGATTTTTTATTTTGATTTACTGCTTATGATACTCCATCTACTCAACTTTCAAAAGTTGACTATGTGTATTATGAACCAACTACCTATAGGTTTCTCCCTCTATGGATATGGAGAACTTAGTGCATTGCTTTATGGGCAAAAAAGTAGGTCAACCTTATGGTATTTTGAGTTTTAACAACATTTTCTTATTATCCATGTGCTAAATGATTATATTTTATTTTTAGGTGTTTACATGGAATGAAGATGCATTTAAAGTTTTCCTATTGGTGTATACTGTTAAAATTTTATCTCCTCTAAAATATTTATTATTTTGATGTATTGATGCTGTAGTGAACCATATAATTCAATTTCAATAACCAAATTGCTAAAACAGTTCATTTGATGTTCAAACAGACGAGGCTAACTAATAAATAAATCTAACTAAGTTTTAGCTCATTAATTTGCAATGTTTTAAGTAAAGATTAAGTTTTTTTTAAGGGCTTGGCTTCATACCTATCATCTCTTACAAAGATAGTAGTTCCTGTAATTTATAGTAAATTTAGGAGGTAAGAATAACTAATAAATTGAATGATGAATTAGATTGTAACATAACATATATCTCGTGTAAGACACGAGTTATTACACTAGTTATCTTAATAACCCAAAACTAATTATCTATTAATATACTCATTTCATTAACTTAATCTAACTCTTACCTAATCAATTAATTAAATTTTTACACTCATTTAATTATTTAATTTAACCTTTCTCTAATTATCTATTTAATAAATTTACTATTACACTCTCCTAATTAATTTAACTATCAATTAATTATTTACTTAATTTTAGATAATTATTTTCACACATACAAAAATTTCTAATCTTTTATTTAATTTCCTATTGATGCTTAAAACTCCACAAATCTTATTTTAATTTATGCACAAATTCTTAATTTATTTAAGTTCCTAATATTTTACTAAGCTAATTTCTATGACCTCTCTTAATTACATTTAATTTAGTACAAATATAATTATAATATAATTATTTAAACTAATAATCAATAACAATAGCAAGCAATTAAAGTAAAATATTAATTTATACACAAACAATTATTCTTGTAATTAATTAATTAATTAATTTTAACAACCCTTTTAATATTAAAAATTTTAAAACTTAATTTTAATTTACACACAAATATTAATTTATTTAGATATATAATTTTTTAAACTAATTAATATAATTTTTTAATTATCTTAACTTAATTCAAATATAATTGTAAACATATTTAATAAAACTAATAATTAAAATAGTAACGAGCAAAAATAAAATAAAGTACTAATTTATTTATTTATTTATTTTAAATAAAAGAAATAAAAAAAGAGAGGATGCTACACCACTCCTGTTTAATAATTAATAATACTAATTCAAACTGTAGAGTACACTTAGATTCTTCTCTGGCCACCAATGACACATCTACATGGAATTCACCGGCTGAGTAATTTGCCTTTGGGTTCCAAAGTGCTTTATTCGATAACGAGGACGTTATGCCCGTGCTTGCTGGTTTCGACAAAGAACCCAACCGAAACATACGCAAAACCAAAACAAAGGGAAAATTATAGAAAAATGATAGAAAATATCTTTCAATATTCAAATATTGTTGTATTATTATTATGTGACTAAATTATATTTTTGGTCTTTCTATAATTTGCAATCTTCGATTTTGGTCTCCTTATTTTTAATTTCGCAATTTTAGTCTTCCAATTTTTAAAATTTTAAATTTTATATCCTCTTATTTTTAATTTTGCAATTTTGGTCCCCTAAATTTTAAAATCTACGATTTTGATCCAACTGTTAAATTTTCATCTATTGACCGCTAATATCTCAACGTTGACTATGATGTGACATTAGTCTATTAAATATTATCTGTCATGAATTCAGTCTAATGTCATATCATCGTTAATGTTAAGACATTAACAGTCAATAGATGCACATTTAACTGTTGAACCAAATTGTAGATTTTTAAAATTTGGAAAACTAAAATCGCAAGATTAAAAATAAGTGCGAATTATTTATTGGTTTTGTCAATGACTAATCTCTGCCAGAGAATTTGGCTAACTACTTTTACGCGTGTTTGGTAGGAGGAGGAGAGAAATAGAGGGAGAGGAAGTAGGTAGAAGAGAAGAGAAGAGAAGGGAAGTAGGTAAGAAATAGAGTGGAAATAGAGGTTGTTTGGTTGGAGAGAAATAAAGAAGAAATAGAGGAGAAGTTTGCTTTTTGACTTTTGGGAATTTGGAGTGAAAGAATAAAATTACATATATAACCTTCATAATTCGGAATGATATAGAGAAAATATATTCGAATATGTGATTGCATATTCGAATATGACATATCCATATTCGAATATGTGACTGAATATTCGAATATGTGATATGCATATTTGAATATTTCATTACACTGCTTGTCCAATTTTTCGATAATATTTTTTCAATTTTTGAAAAAAAATATAGATATATGCAATGTAGTACATGCAAGCTATTATTTATTTCAAATCACCATACCCAACTGTAATCACTCACGATATTTAACACCAACTTTCATAAAAATTATAAATTTTCAACCAATAATATACTTAAATCATTCCAGAGTAACAAAAAATAACAAAAGGTAGAAGGTAATATATATATATATATATATATATATATATATATATATATATATATATATTAGTAAATATTTATATATTAGTAATTGTTTATATATTTATTTAATTTTAAAAATCAAAATTTTAATTATAATATGTAAAACACATATTCAATGCGTTCTACATATTCGAATATGTAAAACACATATTCGAATATGTGTTTAATTATACACAGTCTTTGCAAAAGAGCGAGGGTATTATCGACAGCTTGTAATCAGCGCTGCATTTCTTCGTACTTCCGCGCATATTTGCAACGATTACTTTTAGCGTGGGACTCACCTAAAATTTAAAAACTTCCACGCTATTTCGCTTGCACCAAACGAACAAAAATCGATCATTTCTGCACACTTCCACACTCTTCTCTTCCTTTCTTCGCCATTTCGTTGCCACCAAACACAGCGTTAATGAAGTATTTTCTCTCAATCATTTTTTATCCACAAGGTTTAAACCCAAGATATTACTAGACTAACATAATATTAGTAAATAAAAAGTTAAACTATTGAGTAGATCCCTAAACTATTAGACAATTTTTAATTAGACCCCTGTACTATTTTTTTAGTTGAGTCCTTAATCTTTTATTTTTTTTAATTTGGTCTCTAGGACAAATGGCAATCAGGCAGAAGTTAATACCAGTGACCCAATTAAAAAATTATCTAAAAATTCAAAAACCTACTTATATATTATCCCTATCTATAATTATAAGTAAACTACTACTCTATGAAGGAATTTTCCAAAAACATATGGATGTTAATGGAAAAGTTAGGTAAGGGATTTTGATGTTTATAGTGGGAATGTTTAATGGAAACTCGGCTTTAGCCATTCCTGCACTATGGACGAATTTTCCAAAAATATTTGGATGTTAATGGAAAAGAAGATAAGGGATTTTGATGTTTATAGTGGGATGTGGAATACTGGAAGCTCGGCTTTAGTCATCCTCGAACTTCCATGCAATTTTTTTTTTATATATTAGAAATTCCATGCAATTTGACGTGATGATACCGTGTCTAATTAATGTGACTACTTTCTATTTGTTGCAGGATTTATTGTGTTGGATGCATTAAGGTAAGGACAATCTCATATTTAAGTATTTATAATCTATAATTATAATAATGAAGATGTCTTTTTATTTTATTTTATTAGATTATTATAATTTTAATTATTTTCTAAATTATTTATTATTTTATCTTTTAATTACTCTTTAAATTATTTACTACAGTATTTTTATTTTTTTTTAAATTAAAGAGAGACACCTCTCTTTCCCCTTATAATAGATAATAATAGTTGGAATTATAATAGATAATAGTAGTTGGAACCAAAAACTTTCCTTAAACCATTGCCCACTTCTTTTTTTGTTCCGTCATACATCCAAGACTTTGTGGAATAGTAAGGGACTTAAAGGGATTCCATTGATTGACGTTAAGTGATTTAAGATAGTACGTATACTTACCTCACCAATGCTCTTTAATCCACACAAAAAAATCTGATATTAATTATGAGAAAATTGTTTTTTAACAAGTTTAGTTAACAGATATTTGTGAATACTATTAAATATTTAATATATTTTATTAAATAACTTTAATTATTTAAAATAAACATAAAATAATTTTAAAATTTTAATATAATATAATTATTTTAAAAGTTTCATTTTTAAAGTATCAATTATATTATTTTTTTAGCTAAAAGTTTTTTAACGGTAAAATTTTTTGTAAATTAACTTTTTTAATATTTTCCTGTTGAGAAACTTTTTTGCTTCTTTATTTAAATTTTAAAAATCATTTAAGGAATAAAATTTCAATAAAGCCGATCTATATTTTCATAACAAACTTTATTTTACAAAATATAAATTATATTTTTTACAGTTATAGATTTTAGCAATAAATTTTTTATTTTTTATTTTTTGGTAATGAAAAAAGTTAATTTTACAGAATTTTTTACCGTTAAAAACATTTTTAGTTAAAACCAGTAAATAATATGACCGGTATTTTAATAAATGAAACTTTAAAATATTTATTATATCAAAACTATAAAATTATTTAAATAAATAATAAAGGTGGTCAGCCAAGTTTTTAGTAGAATTAATAATCAACAAAATCGGTAAATATTTCACACTTATAACAAGTAACCCAAAAAAATAATAATAACTATTTTTATATGTAGTTTTAAAACATTTATTAAAGTGAATTTTAGTGAAAAAAAATAACAAGATTTCAGTTGCATTATATTTAGGATTGGATTAAGATTAGGATAGGACAAATGGTCTCTTAATATAAATAAATGCATAGTCATCTCATTTATATATTTGATAAAAGGTCAATTAGAAAATAGTGTGAATACTAATGTGACCTATGTGACACGGTTACATACTATTCATGAATCAAGTTCAAGAAGAACTGAGTCTCCAACTAATTTTAAGTGAGGTTGTCTAACTTATTTCAAGTAAAAAATGGGATTAATCAATCCTGTCAAAAAAGATTAGTGCAATTCTTTATATACTTAAAAATAATTGGTATAATATAAAAAATTACATAAATCATATTTAATAAGATTGTTTAACCTTATTTTTACTTGAGATAAACTACACAACCCCCTTTTAAGTTCGTTTACTTCTAATGATAATATATGTATCTTGCTATAAGTGCGTATATGTTAGTAAATGTTATGGGGTTTGCTAACATACACACACTTATTTTTTAGTTGGAGTATGTTAGTAAATTATAATTATAATGTATCTTAAAATACACCTATGGTGTAATTTGCTAACGTACTCTAACTAAAATATTAGTGTGTGTATGTTAGTAAATCTCTCTCTCTCTCACACACACACATATATAAAACAAAATATACATAATAACAATATATATTAATTTACATATAATAATAATAATTTTGACATGTCAATTTAAAGTATATTATTAATTAAAATATTAAAAATTAAATAATTACTATTCAAATATTTTTTAAATAAAATTATTTGAACAATAATTATAATTTTAAGAAAAGTAACTACATAAATAAAGAATAATATTATATAATTTAGTTAAAATTGTAATTTTTTTAAAAAAATAAATAATTAAATTAAAATTAATTTTAGAAAATTATATGTAATTTTATGAAATAGTAATTTTGTCATTTGAACATAATTTATGTTTTTTTCTTATCGTTATCTAGTTTGTTATCTGGTGTACACTAAACATTAGATAAGATTGTAGCTTATCTTGTTATTATCCTATCCTATTCTTATTTTGTTTTTATAGATTATCTTATGCTATACTAACCACCAAACGAGTCCTAAAGAGATCCTATTGACTTGATGTCAAGAGTTTTAAGATCGTACGTAATGACTTATCTCATTAGTGCTCTAAGATCCATGCACAGAAATCTATATTAGTTATAAGAAAGTTGTTTTTTTAACAAATATTTTGTGAATATTACTTATAAAGTATTATTATTTATAAAATATTAATATATTTTATTAAATATTTTTAATTATTTAAAATAAAAATAAAATAATTTTATAATTTTAGTACAATAAATATTTTAAAAGTTTCACTTTTTAAAGTATCAATTATATTATTATTTTTAACTAAAATGCTTTTAACTATAAAAGTTTTTGAAAAATGAACTTTTTGAATATTTTCCTGTTTTTTTGCTTCTTTATTTAAATTTTAGAATCATTTAAGGAATAAAATTTCAATAAACATGATCTATATTTTCATAACAAACTTTATTTTACAAAATATAAATTATATTTTTTACAGTTATAGAGTTTAGCAATAACTTTTTATGTTTTTTTTTGGTAATGAAAAAAGTTAATTTTACAAAAATTTTTACCGTTAAAAACATTTTTAGTTAAAAACAATAAATAATATGACCAGTATTTTAATAAATGAAACTTTATAATATTTATTACATCAAAACTATAAAATTATTTATAAATAAATAGGTAAAGGTAGTTAGCCAAGTTTTTAACAAAAATTAATAATCGGCAAAGCTGGTAAATACTTTATACCTATAACATATAATCAAAGAAATAAATAATAACTATTTTTATATGTAGTTTTAAAACATTTATTAACGTGAGTTCTAGTGCAAAAAAATGAAAAAAAGAATTCAGTTGCATTAATCTAGGATTGGATTAAGATTAGGATAGAATAAATGGTCTCTTAATATAAATAAATGCACAGTCATCTCATTTATATATTCGATAAGAGGTCAATTAAAAATAAAAGGTCTCTTAATATAAATAAATGTATAGTCATCTCATTTATATATTTGACAAAAGGTCAATTAGAAAATAGCGTGAATACTAATGTGACCCGTGTGACACAATTACTTTCTATTCATGAATCAAGTTCAAGAAGAATCGAGTCTACAACTAATTTTAAGTGAAGTTGTCTAATTTATGTCAAGTAAAAATAAAATTAAATAATCTTGTCAAAAATAATTGATGTAATTTTTTATGTACTGAAAATAGTTGATACAACATAACAAATTACACCGATTATCTTTGATGAATTGTTTAACCCTATTTTTACATAGAATAACTTACGCAATAAGTTCGTTTACTTCTAATGATAATGCATGTGTCTTGCTATTAAATAGTGTTTGATGAACCTTAGAGCATCAATGGCCTCCTCAACTTTTCTTCATTCCTCTTCTCTGCTTCTTCTAATGCTCCCTTTGCTTCCATCTGTGTTTACTAATTCAAACTGTAGGGTACCCTTAAATTCTTCTCTACCCACCAGTCGCACATCTACATGGAATTCACCGTCTGGGCAATTTGCCTTTGGTTTCCAAAATGTTTTATTCGATAACAAGGACCTTATGCCCGTGCTTGCCGTTTGGTTTGCCAAAGACCCCAACCAAACCATAGTATGGTACGCAAAACCAAAACAAAGTAGTCCTGCATTTCCTACAGGATCCACAGTGAAGCTGACAAACAAAGGAATTGTAGTATATGACAGAAAGGGCAGTAAGATGTGGCATCGTCCACAAAATAACACTATTCCCTTAGTATCATGTGCTTCTATGCTAAACAGTGGAAGTTTTGTGCTTCTAGATAATGATAGGAAGCAGGTTTGGGAGAGCTTTGAAGAGCCCACTGATACCATTTTGCCTGGTCAGAATCTGGCTAAGCCTAAAACCTTCAGAGCCCGTCAATCTGACACCAGTTTTAATGATGGGAGGTTTGAACTCGCTTGGCAGGGAGATAGCACTTTGGTTCTTTACTTTTCATCAACATTAATCGATGAAATTACTCAATCTCCAACATATATAGCTTACTGGGCCACTGGAACTTACAACACTGAGTCACAGCTCTTCTTCGGTGAGTCTGGACGCATGTACATCAAAAATGACACGAGTGATACGACCACTGTTGTCCTAAATGGTGGAACAGAAGACTTCTTGTACATGGCTAGAATTGATCCTGATGGGGTTTTCAGACTATATCAGCACAGGAAAGGTGAGAATCTATGAAGCACCAATATTTTCATTTGCTTAAATCTGATATGTATCTGATACCGATACTTGTGCATATTTCATCCATAAGTATCTGTGAAATATCCAAGCCTTTAAAAAAAGTTATGAAAATTTAATACAACTACATATGAGATATAGGAGCATGTTCTTAGTAATGCCCAAAATATATGTTCTTAATTTGGATTCCTAAAATGGCAATTATATATTTAATATGTTTTATGAATTTTTATACTTATTTAGATTCGTATCTTTATTGTATGTTATATATTTTTAGCATAGTTATCAAAATTTTACAATTTACGATTCGAATCTTACAATTCGATACAATTCGGTTATCTACTGATTCGTATCGTAAGATGAATCTTAAATGACTTTGTATCTTATGATACATGAATGAATTTGTGCAATTTTGTATCATCGATACGATTCGCATGATTTAACGATTCATCATTTTTATTTTTTTTCTTTCTTTCACCAATTCTCATTGAAAAATTGAAAAGACATATAAGCTTAAATTGTTCAATGAAAAGGAATCGAAGGAACACTTCTAAATATATCTTGTTTGATTATTCTACTACTCTATTGGTCACTCAATCATTCAATGCATGTACTCTAATTAGCTATTAATTGCTTCTTTTCCATTCTTATAAAATAAAGGCTGCACAAACTCAGATATAACTAATAATTTTGTTTTGTAAGACTTCTATTTAAGTTGTTTTATCAATTTCTAGTTCAATTTTTTTTACATTAAACATTATACATTGTCTATATGATATATTTGAAGTAATTTTTCATTGTCTTTGAATCCTACGATTCGATACAAATTATTATTCGTGATTCAAAAATTAGCTCAGCCATTCACGATTCGAATCTCAATTTGATAACCTTGATTTTTAGAATAATCGTATCACTGAATCTGATACACATATCGTATCTATGCATCATAGATGAGAACACAAGTGCTAATAGCTGCAGTTCGGAGTAGTGGAGGGAGCTGCAACAATATCCAAAAGATATTTGCCTTACCTTCTTGATTGAAATTGGAAATGTTATCTGCGGTTATAACAGCTACTGCGTTACCCTCAATGATAAGACTAGTTGTGAGTGCCCAGATCATTATTCTACTTTTAAGCATGACAACCTCACAGGTTGTAGACCAGATTTTCCCTGCCTAGTTGCAGCAAAGAGGGTGGGAGCAGAATAAGGATCTTGTAGACTTCATAGAGTATAATAATACGGACTGGCCTCTCTCTAATTATGATATTTTGATGGGAACTGCGATGGACAAGAACATGTGTAGACAAAAGTGCCTTGAAGATTGCTTTTGCACGGTGGCCATATCCGATGAGGGAACATGTTGGAAGAAGAAGTATCCTTTGAGCAATGGAAGGAAGCACCCTAATGTTAATGGAACAGCTCTTGTCAAGGTACCTAATCTTGGCAAGGTACCTGAAACAGATCCGACCAAGGTTGGGACTGGGAGAGGAAAGTCTTCCCTTGTGCTTGTCATATCAATACTGCTTGGGAGCACTGTGTTCCTCAATTTCCTTCTATTTATTGCCTTGCTTGCTGCTTTTTTCATTTTCTACCACAGGAAGCTTTTGAATCCAAACTGTCAGCTGCAAGTGCAACAACGAGGCGCTTTACATATAAGGAGCTTGAAGAAGCAACCACAGGGTTCAAACAAATGTTGGGTCGAGGTGCTTTTGGAACGGTCTATAAAGGGGTGTTGACATCAGACACCAGCAGGTATGTTGCTGTGAAGAGGCTAGATAAGGTGGTGCAAGAAGGTGAAAAGGAGTTCAAAACAGAGGTGAGTGTGATTGGACAAACCCACCACAGGAATTTGGTTCGTTTACTTGGTTATTGTGATGAAGGGGAACATCGTCTTCTAGTGTATGAGTATATGAGCAATGGCTCCCTGGCTAGCTTTCTCTTTGGGATCTCAAGGCCTCATTGGAATCAAAGAGTGCAAATTGCTTTGGGGATTGCAAGAGGTCTCACATATTTGCATGAAGAGTGCAGCACTCAGATCATTCATTGTGACATAAAGCCTCAGAATGTACTCCTAGATGAGTTGTTCACGCCTAGGATTGCTGATTTTGGGTTAGCAAAGTTGTTGTTGGCTGAGCAAACTAGAGCTGCTAAGACGTGTCTGAGAGGGACACCTGGTCACTTTGCACATGAATGGTTTAGGAAAGCTTCAATCACAACCAAAGTAGATGTTTACAGTTTTGGGGTGGTGCTGTTAGAGGTCATATGCTGCAAATCAAGTTTTGCCTTTGCAATGGCAAGTGAGGAAGAGGCATTTATAGATTGGGCTTATCGTTGTTATAGCCAAGGAAAGGTAGCAAAATTGGTAGAAAATGATGAGGAGGCAAAGAATGACATCAAGAGGGTGGAAAAGTGTTAAAAATAAAAACAAAGAGGAGAAGAGAAGAGAGCAAAAACAAAACATACAGCTTTTATGTTGGAATTGCAGAATGTATTTTCGTTCTGCATAATTCAGCAGATTTTCAATGACTTGTGTTTTGTGAAAATACAAAGATACAAGCAAAAAAGTACAAACAATACTGACTTAGCTTAACTACTCCCCAAAATTATGGATTGTCACCCAATTTCAGCTGCTATACATTGACTAAACAGATTACAAATCAGAAAATATAAAAGTAACATATCTAACAGATTTTACATTCAAAATATCAAGAAAAGTCTCAAATCTAACACTCCTCCTTGAGAGTTTTCTTGAGCACTCCAAGTTTGATCTAAGCATCTCAAAGTGTCCTTTGGAAAGTGCTTTAGTCATGATGTCTGCAATTTGTTTTTCAGAATTGCAATGCTCCAAGTTAATTTCTTTTGACTTTTTTCCTTCTCTAATGGCATGAAACTTTACCTTGATGTGCTTAGTTCTTCCATGCTGGATAGGATTTTTAGCAATAGAAATAGCAAACTTGTTGTCCACCCAAATGACAGTAACTTCACCTTGAATCTGCCCCACATCTAATAAAATCTTCCTTAGCCAAATAGCTTGATTTGCAGCAGCTGCAGCTGAAATATACTCAACTTCAGCTGAGGATTGGGCCACAACATCTTGTTTCTTTGAATTCCAGGAGAAAACAACACTACCAAATGAGAAAACATAACCAGAGGTGCTCTTGGAGTCGTCTATACTTCCTTCCTAGTCACTATTTGCATATCCTTGAAGCTCTCCACTCTCATTTTTAAAGAAATACAAACCATAACCAGTTGTACCCTTTATATACCTCAAAACTCTCTTTGCTGCTCCAAAGTGAACTTGACTAGAAAAATGCATAAATCTGGAAAGCAAACTTGCAGCAAACATTATGTCTAGTCTGGTTGTTAAAAGATACAACAAACTTCCAATTATACTTCTATAAACAGAAGCATCTGCTTTGTCATCACCATCATCCTTTGATAATTTTTCATTCACAACCAGTGGAGTGGCAACAGGCTTGCATTTCTCCATATGAAACTTTCTCAAAATCTCCATAGCATTTTTTTTTTAGAAATGAAGATTCCATCATATGACTGAAAAATCTCCATTCCAAGAAAATATTTCATTTCACCCAAGTCAATCATTTCAAATTCTTTTTCCATATCATTCTTGAATTGGTTTAGGGAATTTGATTCACTCCTTATCACTAGTAAATCATCAACATATAAGGAAATAATGAGCTTCACTTCATTCTTTGACCACTCACATACAAAGTAGCTTCATTTTCACTCCTTTTAAAGCCTTTTTGCAGAAAATAACTATCAATTCTGCTGTACCAAGCCCTTGGTGCCTATTTCAAACCATACAAAGCTTTGTGAAGCTTGTAAACTTTGTTTTCTGCAACCTGAAAACCTTCAGGTTGTTCAACATAGATGTCTTCCTCAAGCAAACCATTTAAGAATGTTAACTTAACATCAAAATGATATATTTTCCAACCTAACTTGGTTGCCAAGGCTGCAAGCAATCTAATAGTATCATGTCTTGCAACTGGAGCAAATGTATTTGAAAAATCAACACCATGCTGCTGAAAATAACCTTTTACCACCAATCTTGCTTTGAGTTTGTTTACCGAACCATCAGGATTAAGTTTGGTTTTGTAAACCCACTTAACACCAATTACCTTTTGATTATTTGGTCTGTTTACAAGCTACCAAGTTTTATTTTTCTCTATCATCTTCATCTCCTCTTGCATGGCAGCTCTCCATCCTTTTATTTCAGCAGCTTCAGCATATCCTGTAGGCTCCAATGCAGCCACATTGCATCTAGCATATACATCTTCTAAGGTCCCGGTGCCTCTTACTGGAAAATCAGTATTATTATCATAATTTTCTCCTTCATCATCAAAATTTTGCTCTTGAGAATTGTCTTCGCCAAGCTGCCCCTTGCTTGGACCTTCTGCTTGATATTTCTCCCAATTCCATTTTGACAGCTCATCAAATTTCACATCTCTGCTGACAAGAATTTTTTTGGTCTCTAAGTTATATATTCGGTATTCTTTGGAGATACTACTGTACCCCAAAAAGATGCCAACTTCAGATTTATGATCAAGTTTGCCTCTCTTCACTTCAGGAATAAGAGCATAACATACATAACCAAAAACTTTTAGATTCTCCATCGAAGGCTTCCTTTTATACCATGCTTCAAAAGGTGTTTTTCCCTTCAAGGCTTTGGTGGACAGCATATTCAACAAGTATATTGAGGTATTAACAGCCTTAGCCCAAAAGGTTTTTGGAAGACCTTTCTCAAACAACAAACACCTAGCCATTTCCATAACTATTTTGTTCTTCCTTTCATTCACTCCATTTTGTTAGGGAGTGTACGGAACAGTCAATTGATGTTGAATTCTTGCTTGCTCACAAAATTTTTTAAATTCCCCTGCTGTATACTCAGTTCCATTATCAGACTTGAGCCTTTTTATTTAACATCCAACCTCATTTTCAACCATGAGCTTAAACTTCTGAAATGCAACAAACACATTAGATTTTTGCCTTAGAAAAAAATCCAACTCATCCTTGTGAAATCATCTATAAATAGCAGAAAATATTTGCTGCCATATAGAGAAATTGTGCTCATTGGACCACACACATCAGTATGTATTAGCTGTAATTTTTCATTAGCTCTCCAGCTTGCTACTATAGGGAATGGCAGTCTACTTTGTTTTCCAAATTGACCTACATCACACACATCAACATCATCATCAATGGAAGGTAAATTATGAACTAACCTATTTGAGCTCATTTACTTCAAAGTGGAGTAGCTAAAATGATCGAGTCTTTTGTGCCATAAAACAGAATCATTTATTGCACTTGGAAAGGCATGCATAGTAGTTTGTTTCCACTATATTGGAAAACTTTTATCTCTCATTTTGATAGACATTAACTCACACCCAGATGGATCAAATATGGTGCATATCATGTCTTCAAAATGTAGGGTATAATTCTTTTCAAGCATTTGGCCCACACTCAAAAGACTTTGATTTATCTCAGGCACATATAAAACATCCGAAATATATTTAGTACCTGAAGGAGTTTTTATAGCAACAACTCCTTTGCCTTTGACATCAACACTTTCTCCATTGCCAATGGTAACTTTAGAGAAATAAGATTGATTCAAGTCCTTGAAAATGCTAGTATCATGAGTCACATGATTTGTGCATCCACTGTCTATAAGCCACACCTCTTTGCTATTGCATGCTAAATAGTAAGAAGCAACAAATAAATGCTCCTCATTTTGTTCTTCATGCTTAGCAACTTGGGCTTGTTGTCCCTGCTGCTTTGCCTTGTTTTTGCAAACTTTCTCCATATGACCAAGCTGGTTGCAAGCTCTGCATTTGACTCCTGGCCTGAACCAACAAAAATTTTCTATATGATTCTTCTTTTAACAATGAGGGCAAGGTGGATACTTGTCTTTCCAGCCTCCTCCTTTGTTGCTTTCTTCTTCCTTTTTTCCTTTTCCTTTCTTCCCACCAAATGGCTTTTTTCCAAAGCTACTGCTGCCCTGAGCTTTGCCTTTGGTACTAGCCATAAATGCACCTTCAACATTTTCTGCCATCCTCAAGGATCTTCTCTGTTCAATGGCTTGTACAGCATTTACAAGCTCTGCAATTGATATTTGAGAAAAATCCTTGTTTTCTTCAAGAGAGGAAATTTTGGACTCAAATCTCTTAGGAAGACATACCAAGATTTTCTCCACAACTCGTTGATCACTAAGTTCTTCACCTAGTAATTTGATTTGTGTAACCACCTTGGAGAGCCTATCTGCAAACTCCTTCACTGTTTCAGCTTCTTTCATTTTAATTGCTTCTAATTCTCTTCTCAAATTTAACACCTTCATCCTCCTTGTTCTTTCACTTCCTTGGAACTCCTCCTTGAGTTTGTCCTAAGCCTTTTTTGCGGTCTCAAGATTCAATATCTTGATAAAAACATCATCATGTACATCTGCTTGTATGATGGCAAGTGCTCTGCCATCCTTAGCCACTTCTTCATTGTGAAATCTTATCTGAGCCACTATTGGGTTGTCTGGTAAAGGAGCTGGATTGCTTCCATTTTCCACCACTTCCCACAGACTTTGAGCTCTCAAATAAGTTCTCATCTTTGCAGCCCACAAATCATAATTTTCTCCTGCAAATACTGGAGGTGGAGGTAGGGAACTGCTACTGGAAGCCATTGGTTGAAGGTTTTTTGTATGGGTTTTCTTGCTTGTTTTCTCTCACTCTGTTTTTCAATTTTTTTTATCACACTCACAGACCCTTAAAGATCAATGAAGCTCTTGATACCATGTTAAAAATAAAAACAAAGAGGAGAAGAGAAGAGAGCAAAAATAGAACACACAGCTTTTATGTTGGAACTGCAGAATGTATTTTCATTCTGCACAATTCAGTAAATTTGCAATGACTTGTGTTTTGTCAAAATACAAAGATACAAGTAAAAAAGTACAAGCAATGCTAACTTAGCTTAACTACTCCCCAAAATTATGAATTGTCACCCAATTTCACTGCTACACATTGACTAAACAGATTACAAATCAGAAAATATAAAAGTAACATATCTAACAAATTTTACATTCAAAATATCAAGAAAAGGCTCAAATCTAACAAAAAGCATGCGATGGTAGCAATTTGGTGCATTCAAGGGGATCCTTCGCTAAGACCCTCCATGAAGAAGGTTACCCAAATGCTTGAGGACGTTACTGCAGTTTCTGTGCCACCTCGCCCTTCCATGTTCAGTTCATGATCATCATTTGAAACTTCATTTACTTAGTAACTACTGTTTTCTATGATCGTTGTTCTAGGTTATTTTTTATTTTGTTTGTCTATCTAAGAATATTTATTGATTATGATATGCTGAGATCGTATATGGTGTTAGTTGAATGCTTGGTTGAGTCTAGTGGGTTGTAAAAAATTAGTAGTTGATGTTATTTAAAAAAAAATTGTTACCAAGTGTTGAATGGTTCAACTTTAACGTATGACTTCTCATTCAATCTTCACCATCCCAGTCACTTGCACCTTTGATAAGATAAGCTTCAATCATGTTGATGAATGTTTGGAGGGGAATTATGATTTCTTTCGACAATATTGTCACCAATGATCTGCTTTCGTAATACTATTCAACTACGTTATGAATTATGAATTTCTGGACTCACAAATTCATAGCTCCCTTTTTCCTCATAAAGTGTTAAACAAAAACAATGTACAATTGTTATAGATTTTTTTGCCTTAATTATTAATTTGGTCCCCTAATTTATTTATTTTATTCAATTGAGTATCTTTATTATTTTTTGCTCCAATCAGGTCTTATTATTTTCAAAAAGTTCAATTAGGTTTTATAATTTTTAAAAATGTTCCAATGTTACCTTTTTTTTTAATCTAAAATGACATTTTTCATTGCATTTTTTACATTGTTTAGTGTAAAATCAGACAAAAAATGACGTCATTTTAAAAGAAAAAGGATAACATTGGAGCACTTTTGAAAATTATTAAACCTAATTGAACTTTTTTTTAAATAATAAGACCTGATTGGAGCCAAAAATAACAAAAAGACCCAATTGACTAAAATAAATAAATTAAGGAACCAAATTAATAGTTAAGCTAGATTTTTTTTATGCTTCTTTCAAAATCATAGGTTCTAAGGGACTTAAAAGTCATTACACAGGATTGATGCTACTGAAGAAGTTTCCCTCCAGTTAGATGATTTTCTTTACAAACAACCTAGAAAATGATATCAATGATCAATGTTGTCTGAGCTGACTAGATAATTTATAGGAAACTCAAAACACTAGTATAACACGTCACGAATTGTACTATCAATTTTTAGGTCAAAATTTAACTTGGAAAAGTAGGACATACTAATTACTAAAAGCTACTTTGTGTAGCTTCTGCATCACTCTCTAATTTGACGTGAAAATAATGCTATACGTGAGTTGTAACTGTAACTCCAAACATACACTAAAAAGAAAATGATATTTAGACACCCAAAATACTAGTTGACACTTAGAGAGAGAGAGAGAAAATAGAAAAACTTATAAGTATGATAGGTGATATGATGTGATGAAAAGAAAAAGTTAGAAAGAAATTAAAGATGTCATTCAGGTATTTTAATGTTTGAGTGTCTAAAAATCATTATTGCTCTTACTAAAATTGCATTTTTGTAATCATAGGAAAAAAATGAATTTTCGTTTACGTAAAAGATTCAAAGTTCTCCGCACGCTCTCTAAGAATATTGATTTTCAGAGTTTTTTAAAGCGGGGTAATTGCTTTGGTTGCAAGTCTCATTTATCCATTTTCCTGAGAATTTAGTAGCATTTGAAAACGAATGCATATGGTTTTAATTTGCTTCAACATCTTGCTATACATTTTATATTTCAAGATGAAACTCTAATAGTACGATTCAAAAATGAATCCATAAAATTGCCAACAGAAAACTACTTGTCACTGAACTTGCTAATAACTAATAATAGTTGATTCATGATTGTATCAAGGGCTATATTCAATACATTTGTATGGTTTAACATTGACGAATTTTTCAAGGATCAAACTCAAATTATAAAATATTATTCATTTTATGTCGGGTTCTTCAGTAGTGCGTCGTAAAAAATGTATTCTTCAGCAGTACCAGTAGTTGTTGTTATCTGTAGTTATATTAAGTGTGTGTTTACATGTGCGTTTATAGAATTGATTTTGAATCAACGTAATTTTATGGAATTAATTTTAGGTAAATTTGAGTTTAAAGTAACGTGATTTTTGTTCGCATAGCATATATTAAAAAGTTGATTTTCTCTGAGAAAGTTGTTGGAAAGTTGCAATTATAATTGATTTTAGATGTGTAATTATTAAAATGGGTTTTAATATCCATATATAATTTTTATATAAATATCTTTTGTATTGTAATTTATTATATTGATATTGATATGTAGCAAGAAAAAAATATATTCCACCATTAATTTATTGTATTGATATATCTTTTAATGTTTACGTTATCGTAATTTATTCTGAGTTTAGTAGTCATACACGATCAGTATAAAAAATTTTACACTGTTATCCAATCAGAAATCACTGTTAATATGATTTTTAAAGTATTTATTATAAAAATCAACAAACTTACAATAAATGATAAAACTACTTTACACTATCAGTGCATGACCATTAAACTCATTTATTATATTGTAAAATTGTCTAGCAAAATAAATTTTTATTTAGTAACATTTTCCTTCTTGATATTTCATACATGGCTTATGTTAGAATCACTTCGTTCACAAGCGAACATTCATTCGAGGATTTCAACGTAAGCATAATAAACTAAAACCAACATTCCATCATAGTTCTTGCTAATATCATGATGCTCTATTATCTTGTCTAACTGCCTTTTCATATTCAGTTATAAGCATTATTCAGTTAATAATGATGTTCTTTTACCTTCTCTAACACCCGTGAGGAATTATTCGGTCAACAACTGCTTACCTTCTCTAACACCCATTCAGTCAATAATGATGCTCTGTTGTTCATTTTTTTTAATTGAAAATCTGCAACCAAGAAGCACTCAAATATTGATGGCTGTTGGACGAAAAATAGAGCCGGAAAAACTTACCTTCCTTTAACAAAGAGAAGGGTATATATGGAAGAAGGAAATATTATCTTATATACTTGTGTTTTTTGGATCCAAAAGCTACTCATAGTAGCTTCAAATGAGACTCACGTTTTTTATCCAAGTTTGAGAGGAAGTTCCTAACACATTGGGCAAAGACAAAATTACGTTTGACTAGCTCTAAACTCACGTTCATGTGTTTCTAACGTGGAATCAAACATACACTAAATCTGTTGCACTTTTTATTGTAGCATTTGATCACATCAAGTTACAGTAAAAAGGGGACCAGTGATATCAATAATTATAAGTATTATATATATAATTATAAGTACTATATATATTATTATAAATACTATATATATAATTATAAGTAGTACCGTGGGCTGGCTCATATAAATATTATCCATATTATTATATACACAAATACTATAAAGTGCGCTGAGATAATAATTATTGTATATATTAAATAATTATTATAAGGTTGAAATAATAATAAGGATAATATAAATAATACTAATAAAATAAAAAATAAAAAATATTATAATTATTATAAATAATGAAAATAATAAACAATTATTATAAGACTAAAAATAATAAAGATAATATAAAAAATGCTAATAAAATATAAAAATAATAGTAAAATAATACTATAATTATTATAAATAATGAAAATAATAAATAGTATAAATAATAAATAATCATTATAAGGTTAAAATAATAATGAAGATTATAGAATCAATACTGAAAAATTATAAAAATTAATAGTAAAATAATTCTATAATTATTAAAAAAAGAAAATAATAGTAAATAATACTATAATTATTATGAATAATAAAAAATAATTATTATAAATAATAAAAAATTATTATAAGGATAAATAATAATGAAGACAATATAAAAAATAATAAGAAAATATAAAAAAAGAAAAATAGTAAGCTAATAATATAATATTAAAAAATAAAAATTACTACAATAATAATCTAAAATTTTAAAATTGTAGAAAAATAACATATAAAAAAGAAAAAAAAACATAAAAATAACACACATAAAAATAGTTGTTATTATAATAATAAAAAATAAAAAATATATTATATAAATGAAAAGAATAAAAATATTATTTAAAGATATAAATTTTTTTAAGTTAATAAGAAAATATGAAAAAAATTATTTAAATTAAAATACATCAACTTTTGGTATAATGTGTGAAAATTAAAATTTTAGAAATTAAATTCAAATTAATTAAGGTTAAAAAAATCTTCAAATTCAAATTATCTAGAATAAAATATTAATTATCCTTTAATAATAGTAAAATAATATTATAATAAATATTGTAAACATCACAAAAATATTTAAAATAATAATAAAAATGTTGATTAATATTTATAATATAAATTATATATATTTATATATAATAATATTATAATTTTAAAACAAATGTAAAGTAAATAAAATAACACTAAGAATGAATATAAACGATACTAATAAAATATAAAAATAAAAAATAATAACAAACTTATACTATAATCTTAAGAAAAATAAAAAAGTCGATACAATAATATATAATAATATAAAATCTAAAATAGTAAGGACATATTATAAAAACAAAAAAAATAACAAAAATTACACGTATAAATAAATTATTATTATAATAATAATAATAAATAATAAAATAATATTATAAAAATAATGATTTTAAAAATATTATAAAAATAAAAATATTTATGCCCGTGCATCCCACGCTACCAAGTCTAGTTTACATAAAAAAATCGTTATCATTATTGACTGACCTGTGATAAGCAATTAATAGCATTCTGCTTTCTACGTTATGAATTATGATTTTCTGGACACACAAATTCAAAGCTCCATTTTATCTCATAAAGTGTTAAACAAAAACAGCGTACAATTGTTATAGATTTTTTTTATGCTTCTTTCAAAATCAAAGGTTCTAAGGGACATAAAAGTCATTACACTTGGTTGACGCCACTGAAGAAGTCACACTCCGGTTAAATGATTTTCTTTACAAACAACCAAGAAAATAATATCCATGTTTATGCTTTGTTTGGTTGGGTGGAAAAGAGAAGAAATTTTTGAATTTTAAAAAATTTAAGTGATTTGGTTAAATGAAAATAAGTGAAATTTTTTTAAATTTTTTGGTGGATCCTATTAGGTCTCACTATTTATTTTTATTCTATTTTTCATCTATTTTCATTTATCTTTTTATCTCTCTCTTATTTCTCATTTATTTTTCTTCTACCAAACAACTTAAAATTTCAAATTATTTTTTATCTATTTCTTACCTCTTAACTTATTTCTTACATATTTTTTTTTTATCTATTTTTCTCCTTTCTACCAAACAAAGGCTTAATGTCTGAGCTGAACAGATAATTTCTAGGAAACTCACACTAGTACAACGCGCGCCACGAATTGTGCTATCAATTTTAAGGTAAAAGTTTAACATGGGAAAGTATACTAATTACTAAAATTGTATTTTTGTAATCAAAGAAAAAAGAATGCATTTTCTTTACGGAAGAGATCCAAAGTTCTCCGCACGCCCTCTAAGAATATTCATTTTTGAGTTTTTTAAATCGGGATAATTGCTTTGGATGTAAATCTCACTTCTCCACTTTCTTGTCCTCTTCATTGCCAAGAGTTCTGTGAAGTGTTGATATTGTCAACTTGTCTTTTTTTTTTTTTTATTATTATTATTATTAATATAATATCGACATGAAATTTAAACTTATGATATTATATAAATTATTTATCTAAACCCTCCATTACTTTACCGACTCTAGTGAGTCCATCTTGTCTTATTATGCTTGTTGCTATTTCAGCGTCTTACATAATGCTAGCTCATAACAATAATGAGAATTTAACATTTGAAACTCTAATACCCCGCAAACGAATGCCTATAGTTTTAATTTGCTTCAACATCTTACTATACATTTTATACTTCGAGATGAAGCTCTTAACAATATGATAAAAAATGGATCCATAAAATTGCCAACAGAAAATACTGTTTGTCATTGAACTTGTTAATAACTAATAGTAAAATAATTGGTGAAGGGCTATAGTCAATTTATTTAAATGGTTTAAAGTTGACGAATGTTTCAAGAATCAAACTCAAATTATAAAATATTTTCGTTTTATGTCAGATTCTATGTGTGTGTCGTCGGTTTCAAGTTATTGCTGTGGTTCTCCACTTAGTTTTTATTATAATAGATTAATTAATGTAATGTATAAAATATATTTTGACTTATGTCAAAAATAATAATTAATTGTTACCATTAGCTAAAGTAAAGGAAGAAAAAGTAAAAGGGGTCTTTTGTTTTGTTACGTGTCTTCCACCAATAGTTTAGGATCTGAAACACAGCCTTCATGATCCCCCGTATGCAAAACAATTGTTAGAACATAGAAAGTAAAGTCGATTGCTTCTCTAACATTTGATTCCTCTTAATTTTTGTTTGAGTTTTGACAAACACAGAAAGCACAATGGATGCCACTCACACCATGTTTTGCAACAATGATCTGGTTAACCCCCTAAGCTCAATGGGCATGCAAGTCTCCTGCATTCTTGTTGTGTCGCACGTCTTCAACGTTGTGTTTAGGACCGTGGGTCAACCTGGACCCATTTCACAAATTCTGGTAATCAATCATCATTATCAATCACCTTAATTTTGTTAATGAATAATGATGCCTTTTTTTTTTCCCCCTAAATTATTTGTATTGAATTGAAGTTTCATTATTAACTCTTGTTTGTTGCATTGTTCAACAGGCTGGGTTGGTGCTAGGTCCAATGTCACACATTGAGTACATAAAGGCTACATTCTTTCCCGCCAGTTCAATAAATTACTATGAAGTTGTGAGCTTCTTCTGTCGCATACATTTCATGTTTTTATTTGGGTTAGAGATGAATATTCACTACACCATGCGCAATCTGCGTATGGTGAGCGTAGTAGCCTGTGGTGGTGCACTAATGGGTGGCGTGTTTGGTCTATCTGTCTCCTTTTATTTGCATCAAGAGTTAAACACCATTGACAATGCCTCCATGTATTATTTTTGCATGATCATTATGCTGGTGGTGTCATACACAAGCTCCCCCATGGTGATTCGTTTGGCAGCAGAGTTGAGGTTTGCAGCATCAGATGTTGGGCGAATCGCGGTGTCTTCTGCGTTGATTACAGAAATGGGGTGCTTGCTGTTCTTCAATGTGATGGTTAACTGGAGGAAAAAAAATCACATTTCTGCTGGTTTAGGCAGCCTTGTAATTACTGCCTTGGTGGTTATTATAAACAGGTACTTAGCCGTTTGGTTGAACGCAAGACATCGAAACCAGAAGTACCTCAAGGCTCCTGAGCTGTTACTCATTCTGCTTCTGCTTCTAACTAGCTCAATGATAATAGAAATTTGGGGTTACAACAGTATCATTAGTTGTTTCATCATTGGCTTGCTGTTCCCTAAGGAAGGCAAAACAGCCAGAACATTGCTGCATAAACTTGGTTATTCTATTTACAACTTTGTACTTCCAGTGTATTTTGGGTACTTGGGCTTACAGTGTGACCTGATAAATGTCTTCAAGAGCCTGGAGCGTGCAGCCAACATGGCCATATTGATATTGTTGAGCATTGGAAGCAAGCTTGGTGGTACTCTTATAGTTTGCCGCTACCTTAAAATCCCTACCAGTGAAGGAATTTTTCTAGGCTTCATATTGAACACTAGAGGTTATGCTGATCTTCTATTCATCGGTGCAGCAGCAAAGCAAGTAATTGTGAGTATATTCCTTGACTTTGTTGAATTGGGCTGTGTTTGTATAAACTTCTCAATAAACACTTAAAAGAGAAAAAAAATAAGAAGGAAAAATGAATCAAGTTTCTCCTAAGTTAAAATTAGCTTATGCATAAGCTAATAATTTATAGAAGTTTTCTCATTTCGCTTCTCCGAAAGCTTGTTTTAACTTATGGGGGAAGCTTAATTCATTTTATCTTCTTATTATCTTCTCCTGTGATAAGTTTATTCATACGGGCCTTAATCATAATTGGAAGCTCAAATCTGTGTACTAACTCAATGGCTCTTGTGTTGATTTACAGACTTTTGATACAGACGCGTACAATGTTTTGCTGGTATCAATAGTACTTAACACAATAATATCAGGAATCATTGTGGCTTTTCTAGTAAGAGGGGAAGAAAGAATGTTTGCAAACAACCATACAGCAATTGAACCACAGCAAATGGAGGATGAGCTTCGAATTCTGGCTTGTGTGTATGACCCTCGTCAGGTATCTGCCACACTTGCCACAGTACTAGCAATACATGGCTCTAGGCAATCACCATCTACCACTTACTTAATGCACCTAATAGAGCTTGTGAAGAAGATCAAGTCTAACCTACTATACCATGAGAAAGAAAATGCTGACCTTAGTGATGATGAGGACTATGGTGGCAATGATGTGGTGGAAATCAACAATAGTTTGGATACCTTCAATGCAGAAACAAACATTCTGGTCCAGCAAAGAAGGGCAGTGTCTTCTTTCCCAGCTTTGTATGAAGATGTGTGCAATGAAGCAGAAGATCTTCAAGTGTCCATCATCATTCTTCCCTTCCACAAGCATCAACGCATTGATGGGAAGTTGGAAAGTGGGAAAGAGGGTATAAGGGTCACCAATCAGAAGGTGCTAAGACATGCCCCTTGTTCTGTTGGTGTCATTGTTGAAAGAGGACTTGCAAGGGCCCCTGGCTTCTCACAACTAGTAGCATCTGATGCCATACAAAATGTTGCAACACTTTTCTTTGGTGGCCCGGATGATCGTGAGGCCATTGCATGGAGCCTGAGAATCTCGGGTAGTCCACGTGTCAACTTGACAATCATCAGATTTCTGCTGACATCTTCATCACAGGATGAACAGATTGAGAGTGGACAATCTGAGGACAAAGAGATTATGATGTCATTGTCTGGTGAAGAGACTGTGAATGAGGTTGACAACACCTTCATGGTTGATTTCTACAATAGGTATGTGACTTCTGGCCAAATTGGGTACGTGGAAAAGTTTGTGAAGGATGGATCACAGACAGTGGAGTCTTTGAAAGAGATAGGGGACATGTACTCTTTGTTTGTAGTAGGAAAGGGTGGTAGAGGACAGAGTTCACTGACAATTGGGATGAGTGACTGGGAAGAGTGTCCAGAACTTGGAACGGTTGGTGATGTCCTGGCTTCTTCAGACTTTGATATTCATGGCTCAGTTTTGATCGTTCAACAACATAGAGATGCCAAGAAAGGCCTATTGCATGATTAGTTTTTGAAGTGCAATAAAGTTAGACTTGTTCATGTACTTAGCTTTATGAACATACGGTGTACAAATGGAACAGTTTTTGCTTTTCAACAATGTATTTAAAGGGAAAAAATTAAAAAAAAAAAACTCTGTACATTTTAATTATTTTTTGAAGTTTCAAGGATAGAAAAACAATGAACTACACTATTTCTCCGAACGGTTTATAATATTTAAATTGGGTTCACTACATTGCGGCAATATTTTATTTTCTCTTTTTTCTAATAATATTTATAAGCGTATAAAATTATATTGTTTTTTATTTTCTCTCCATTTTTTTACAAATTAAACAATAAATTCTCCTTTCTTTAACCAAACTAAATGAAAAATATTACAAACCGAAGGATACAATTATATATATATATATATATGTGTGTGTGCATACACACACAATAAATTATATAAATGCGTGTTTAATTTAATTTATTTTTTTAATTTACTAAAAAACTTAAAAAGATGAATGATTATTTCACAAAATTTAAACTTTACCAAACATGCTATAACTAATAAAATCTAACTATTAAATTATTTAATTAATGATTATAATTTTTTTTTCTTCCGGTACCTCTCACAAGGAGGCAAAAGCATCATGAGAAATGTTAACAACATATCTTTTAATATTTTTAAAAAAAATTTATTAATTAAAATTTATTAAAAGTAATAAAATTTTGTAAGTCACATTTTATTTAATAAACTTTTCTTATAATTTTATAATTTTTAATAAATTTTAATCAATTATAAAGAACATATAAGTGAAATCAATTATAAAATTTATTAATGTACTTGTTATAGGGGAAAAGGATATTTCGACAGTTCTCCCAAATATTAAAAAAAATACTAATGATAAAAAAAAATTAATAAATTATTTGGAAATGTTTAATTAGGTTTCTAAACTAAAAGTATTTGTAATTAGATCTTTAATTTTGTAAATTTCTTATGATTGGATCTCTGATGTTAATTTATAGCGGCTTGAAATTGTTATAAAATTACAATTTTTAGTGGTTTTAACGATTTTAGAAACTCAATTACAACAATTTTACAAAATCAAGACTCAATTACAAATTTTTCTAATTTGAGAACCTAATTAAAAATAAGAAAATAGGTTATACACTGACAGTGTAAAACAGTTTATTCTGCTATCTAATTATAAATTACTAAATATGATAAGTTTGTTAACTTTTACAATAATTACTTTAAAAGTCTTATCAATAATGATTTCTAATTGATTAATATTACAAATTTTTTTATACCAACCATATACAAATATTATACTCTTTAAAAATTTTCAAATAATTCATATAGTTATTGATTAATTTAACTTAAAAAAAAAACTAAAGAAATGAAAGGAAAAGAAGATACCTGTGGTTTGATGCTTGGTTCTCGTTGACTGTCTCTTCTCTATGGGATACTCTTTTTCAACTTGCCATCTTCCTCGTTAGGGGTGAAAATAGGTTACGCTGCCTATCAAGGGCATATAGCTTGACCTATATAAGGGTTAGCCTGACCTAACTCATTGATTAAAAAAGCTAGACTTTGACTTTTTAAAATGTCTATTTAGGTAAAAAAAAGTTAAGCTATAAGTCTTAAAAAAAAACCTTTTAAACCTAGTAGACTAACCTATTTATATACATATATAATAAAATATTATTATATTATATATTATGTTATATTATATATACATAATTATACATAATACATATATTATATATAATAATATAAAAAAATGTATAATTTTTAACAGACTTTTTTAGTTTAATAAGCCTTTTTAGACTAACAAGTCTATTTAAACTAATAGACTTATTAACTGTTTTATAAGTCTTATAAAAAAATAAATTTTTAAACAAATTTATAGACCAGACCAAATTTTTATACAAATCAGACTCATGCCTTAAAAAAAAAACATATAATAAATAAATAAGTCAGAGTTTATCTTTTTAATATTTCCACCCTCATCACTCACCCACACCTTTTCACCCAATTGTCAACTGGACCCTCTTCCCCTTCTTCCCAATTTCCTTCATTCTATGTAGCACTCGCCGATTCCAATGGACCCTGACCCTCCTCCCCCGAGTTCAGTTCCAAGGAGGAAGCATTCTCCTACTACCAAGCCTACGCCAAATCCGCGGGCTTCTCCGCCGTAATCAAAGCCAGCCGTCGATCCCGAATCTCCGGCGACTTCATCGACGCCAAATTCGCCTGCGCCCGCTTCGGCATTCCCCCCGCTCCGAACCCTCACAAACCCAAACGGGCCCGAGCCAACCCCTCTCGGCCCAAAACCGATTGCAAGGCCTGCATGCACGTCAAACGAACCCTCCACGGTACGTGGATCATCTCTTCCTTCATCAAACACCACAACCACCAAACTTTCCCTCACCACAACACCACCACCAACACTAATAATAATAACAATAATAACAATAATGCAAGTCCTTCGAGGAAACCTAAGATTAAAAAAACAGTGCATCATTTAGTTTTCCCCGAAGTAGACCTTCGATTTTGCTCGATAGTTTCATGTGTATGCAAGACGAAAACCCTAGTTTCTTTTACGCGGTGGATTTCAACGAGGAGCAGAAGTTGAGGAGCGTTTTCTGGGTGGATGCTAAAGCTAGGCTTGATTATAGACACTTTAGCGATGTGGTGCTTTTGGACACCACGCATGTTAAGAATGAGTACAGGTTGCCCTTTGTTCCCTTTGTTGGTGTGAACCACCATTTTCAGCTTCTGTTGCTGGGATTGGCCTTTGTGTCGGATGAGTCCGAATCGACGTTTTTGTGGCTGGTGAGGGCGTGGTTGAGGGCAATGGGAGGACGTGCTCCCACGGTGATGCTCACCGACCGCGACGAACCGCTGAAAAAAGCGGTTGCCAGAGTGATTCCTGAGGCTTATCATTGTTTTTGTCTGTGGCATGTGTTGAGTAAGGTTCCGGAGAAGCTCGGCCGCGTGATGCATCGGCACGGGGAGTTTGTGAGTAGGTTTAACAAGTGTGTTTTGAGGTCTAGGACAAAGGAGCAGTTTGAGAAGAGGTGGGGGAAGATGGTGGAGAGGTTTGAGTTGGGGGATGAGAGTTGGTTGTGGGAGATTTACGAGGACCGCAAACGGTGGGTACCGGCATTTATGAAAGGCAGGGTGGTTTTAGCAGGGATGTCTACTGTGCAGAGGTCAGAAGCTGTGAACTGTCTGTTTGACAAATATGTACAGAGGAAGACTACTTTGAAAGAGTTTTTGGAGCAGTACAGAGTGGTGCTGCGGGACAAGTGTGAGGAGGAAGCGAAGGCAGATTTCGAAACGTTGCGTAGACAGCCGGCGTTGAAGTCCCCGTCGCCGTTTGGGAAACAAATGGTGGAGTTGTACACGCACGCGGTGTTTAAGAAGTTCCAGAGTGAGGTTTTGGGAGCTGTTGCTTGTCATCCAAGGAAGGAAAGTGAGGATGGACTGGCGAAAATGTTTAGGGTTCAGGATTTTGAAGACAATCAAGATTTTGTTGTCATGTGGAACGAATCGACGTGTGAAGCGTCGTGCTCCTGCTATTCGTTTGAATTCAATGGCTTTCTTTGTAGGCATGTAATGATTGTGCTACAGATTTGTGGTGTACATAGCATCCCCCCTCGGTATATATTGAAACGTTGGACGAAAGATGCCAAGAGTAGAGAAACAGCAAGAGGTCTGTCAGATGTGGTTGTCTCTGACTCTAGGGCTAAGCGCTATAATGATTTATGTCAACGAGCCTTTCAATTGGGCGATGAAGGGTCTTTATCACAAGAGAGTTATATTGCTGCTGTAAATGCATTGGAAGAAGCTTTGAGAAAGTGTGAGAACCTGAATGATTCGATTCAGAGTGTCAGAGAACCGAACCTGCCAAGTTTTGGTTCTCAAGAAGTGAATCTCAGTAACAGTGCTGGTCACACCAACAAAAAGGATAGTACTCGTACAAAAAGACAGGTTAGTTTTGCCATGTCAGCCATTATGCTTATGTTACAGACTTTGCTTCCATAACTTCAGAAATCCTTTTGTGTGCCCCTCTTATGTAGTAATGGTTAATAGGTATGCCCAGAACCCGATGCCATTGCTATGGGAGTCAATTCTAGCTGGCAGCAAGTGGTTGGTGCTTGTTGTTTGAAGTACATGTTAGATTCATCAGGAAGATACTGATTGTGATATTTCATCATAGAAGAATATCTTATGATTTGTATTTGTTATAGGAAAATCCCAATACACGAACAGCTGGTCTTGATTGTTCGTATGAATCACAGCAGAGCATTCAAGAGACGGTATGGCATTTTTCCCTTTCTACTGCATTCATTATGTGACATAAGACATTGTGTGAATATTGAAATTTTGGCCCTTTTTGCGAACTCTGTTACAGGGTCAGCTGAACTCAAAAGCTCAGAACCTGGATGGTTATTTTGCTACTCAACGAATTGATTCAGGAGTGGTAAGTGGTCTTTAAAATTTAGAATTTTGAAATTCAATTTAACAGTTGATATCCAGTTGTAATCTACTTCCTGTTACTTCAAAGAATAATTAGCTCTCCTTTATTCTGTTGAAGTGCCAATTGAATTCAATGGTTGCTATTCGTAGTGATTATTACAGCAACCAGTATGGCATCCGAGGCCTGGTAATGTATAATGGCTATTTTTTGATGTTTTCTATTTTTTTCTACATTTTGGGTTTTTATATTTACGTTAACATCTGATTTTGGGTTGAATCTTGGTGTAGGGACAGTTGAACTCAATTGCACCCATCCATGATCCCTATTACATGGCCCCACAAAGGATGAATGGGATGGTATGGACTCTATTATATGTTTACTATTTAGTAAATAATAATTGTCATCCCTAAAAGATAAGGGACCCATTATTTTAGTCCTTAAAATACTGAAAATGCTCTTGAGGTCCTTGAAAGGTCAATCTGTTTGTCATTTGGGTTCCTATGTTAACTAATGCCAGTTAACACCAATGGAAATGCATGTGGCATGTTAAGTGCCACATTGGATGCACATATTGGACAACTCAGCTTCCAACTTCTGCCTAATGCCTATACTCCTTCATCTGTTGTGCACACACATTGTTTGCTTTGAGTCTTCCTTCTGCTCATTGAAACATGAAGCTCAGCACAATGGAGACTTTCAAATCTCAATACAAGGGAATCAGAGAAAAAAAATAAAAAACATTATTAGAAATTGGAAGCTAAGTAAATGGGTTAAAGAAAGAGGGGAAGTGGGGGGCGAAGGACCTTCATAGCACTCAGCTTGTTCTGCAAGCCTGGCAAGGTGGACAAAGTTTTCACATTTCCTGGTGAATGGCATGGATGATCTGCTACCTTTTTTAAGGCCACATGATGTCGTTTCAATGCCACATGTGAATCCAATGTGGCGCATCATGTGCCACATGTATTTCCATTACTGTTAACTGACATTAGGTGATGAAGGGATTAAAATGATAACAGATTGATCTTTCAGGGACCTCATGAGCGATTTCAGTTTTTCAAGAACTAAAGTGACCAGCTCTTAATATTTTAGGGACTAAAATGACTATTTACTCATTTATTATTGCCAATAGTTTGTAATTTTGCATCAATGATTATTATGGGATGAGGACTTTGTAAATGATAAGAACTGCAGACAATAACCAGGCATTACCACACTAGGTGGGGTCAGTTATATGGATTAACTAACACCATTGTACTCTATCAAAAATGAAAATAAAGAAAGAGAGAAGATATAATTCAAACATTTTAATGTCAAAATTTCCGGCACTTTTATGATTCCTAATTCCTAAAGAAAGAATTCTGAAATTGTGTGCCATGACCTAGTAATGATTCTTGGCTTCATTTATGGTAATGGTACTACTCTTGTATGTATCTTCATAGAAGGAGGAAAAGACAAGAATGTTTTACTCTTTCTTGGCTGATTTATCTAAAGATACCTTTATTTAATCCTAAAATTGATGGATTTTAAATTATAATCCTTATTCCTCGTTGTATCTTAGTGTGATGGTTGTATGACATCTATAACTATAATAAAGAAGATACTCTCTTTTAGTCTTTACTTTTTATTGGATTATTATATTCTTTAATTACTCTCTAAATTATTCACTACTTTATTCTTTAACTACTCTCTAAACTACCTATTACACCCTCTTTGTCTTTTATTTTATTTTTATCTTTCAAAAAATAAAGAGAGGCGCAGAGTGCCTCTTGTTCCCCTAGGTACTATGATGATATCTTCCTCCCATGCCTGTAGGCACAGTTAAATTTCAGACAACAAATAGTCCCAAGTTATATTGATGGTCAAGATAGTTCACCAAATGTGGTAGTAGAGTCACCACTCATGATTTTTATGTATTTTATATTTTTTTCTCTGTTCTTCTGAATCCTTAAATTTGACTTTCTTGCAGGGCCAGGCCGATGGAGGGTCCTCTCAACTGCATGGGATGGAGGTAAAGGTAAAACAACTAAATTGAAGGGACCAGTCCCAGCGAGTTAGGTTATAGGTTGACTTTGTGAGTTGTATATCAGCATGTATGTGTTTCAGCTAATTTCATGTATATATTAGAAGTCTTTTTAGCAAAAGAAATATATAATATTGATTAGAAATCAAATAGTATCAGGCATTATTTGATGAGCCTAGATTCATTTTGCTCTTTTGGTAGAGATGTAGGACTTTTGTTTCTGAATTTGTGAAAATGCATCATGCAATACCATATTATTCTTGCACTAGCCCTTCTATATACATTAAAGAAGCTTGTTTCATTCAATAACCATTTGTTACATTTACTTAATAAAAGCAGACTAATAGCTTGTTGTATAGGAATAAACCTCCTTGGCTTTTATCACTTAATTGTGTATAGCAGTAATGCAAGTTTGCAGTTTGTCACTTTACCTGCGTATGCATATTGGAGGACATCATAACATCCAAGAGAATGTTGATTTACATCTCCATATAGCTAATGCTACATCATTTTTCTTTCTTTTTCCTAGGGGTGTGAAAAAAATCCAAAAATGATCCGAACCACTCCAAAACCAAACCAATCCAAATTTTAAAAAACCGATCCATTTTTAAAAAAACCGAACTGAACCATTTTTAAAAAATGGTTCGGTTAGCCAATCCATTTTTCACAAAACGGATCGGTTCAATCCGGTTCAGTTCTTTGAAAAACCAATCCATATATGAATATAAAATGAATAATTGAACCAAACCGATCTGGTCTGAATTCAAAAAATCAAGTTGTTTTAAAAAAAATCCGAACCAAACCACTTTGTAAAAAACGGTTCGGTTAACCGGTTCATTTCATTTCGGATCGATTTTTTGAAATATCCACTTTTTTGCATACACCTATTTTTCCCATCCCACAGTAACATATATAAGCTTAACATACCGGTGTCATGGCTCAACTGATGTATAATTTAGTAATTTTCCACCTTATTCAAACCTTTTTTCTTTCAGAGAAGGTGAGATAGGAATTTGGACATTTATCAAGTTTTGATATGGTATTTGCATTTAAATTTATGTTACTGTTGGAATATGAACCAATGTATGTCAACTCGCTTGATGCCAATATTTTAGCTCGACGAGTAAGTGTGTTTGGAAAACTGTTGGCACACCCTCAAACGTCTGTTCAACGTCAATGAGACAATTTTTTCCTTCTCAATTTAGTGTCTGGGAATGCGTGAATGTCCATTTGCAGTGTTGCAAACGGATTCGCAAACATACTCTAAGTGGTTCTGGCTTTCCAAATTGAATTATCCACTGTCAATACTCAACACATTATCGTCAAGAGTTTTGATCGAATCTCTTTCGTCATTGAAAATGACTCTCTCAAGCTAAACTTGGAGAAAAGTGGAATGCAATTTCTGCAAAACCAACAAATGAATGACGTTCTCATAGCTTATCTAACCCAAAAAAATTACATAGTATACCACATAAAATTTAATGCCGTTCGATTTTTCTTTTTATCAGATAAGATATTTTTCGGGCCAGCTTTGATATCATTCGACCCAGCTCTTCAAGTTGGTGCGTTCCCCTATGTCCATGTAATGATTTTAGGGGAATTAATTTTTCTCAGTACTGATCCAATGTTTGAACCCGAGTGGTTAATACATTAGCAAAGTGTAGGAATTGAAGTTTTAAAAAATAAAATAAAATAAAGAGGGAGGGTTTGAGCTGAAACTATAATTTACATCCCAAGTTTTCTGATTTCGAAATATGGATATGAGACGTGATATATATACAATAATTTGTACAATAACATTTTTTGTATTTATTTTTCTTTATTATTTTGAAATGTAGTAAATAGAGATAGACACAAACAAGTATTGTTGTATAAATTATTGTATGAGTTATTATATAAATAACATATTGTGCATGGTTATTGCTCAACAAAAGGATCTGAGATAAAACTAACGAGTTTCAACATAACCCAACTCACGAACGGTGATTAGTTTGAGACCTCACGATTCACTCCTGCAATTGTTAGAAGACAGAAAAAAGCAGGAAGTGAGTTTTATTATCTAAACCGTGCACAAAATCTAAATCCTAAATTGAATTTATTGATTTGGTTGAATTTAAAATACTCAACTTGTAAGAAATAAATTAAGTTAAATAGTAGAATATAGTTAATTCACACGACTGATCGTGTAACAACTTTTGGCAAATATTAACAAGCACTCTAAGGACATTAGCTAAAAAATCAAAAGTAGAAAATTTTATTAAAAAAATATTAATGCACCTTACCGTAATTTCTAATATATTTCTAACATGATTTTTAATACTTTTTTTTTCTATTATTAATTCTTTAACCGGTATTCTAAGGATACCAAACCTTTGTTTTCTTAAAAGAATGCAAAGCCACTATTCCTTGCTACTTCCGTCTTATTTAGTAATTAGTTATGGTTTTTGCTAACTAATTCATCATTAATACCCACATGCAATTAATTATTGAAACTAAATATTTTTGCAAAATCAAAAATGTTACAAAGTGGCAGGTAAAAGACATGCTTCTTCAAGTTTATTTTTTCTTAAAAAAATTATTCCCTAAACCTTTCATAAAAAATATAATTTATATATACGAAATTCATAACTTCTTAAAAAATTTGTTATTTTAAAAATTAAATTTAAAACATATACTATAAATGAGAATCTTCCACTGGGAGAATAAGACTCTCGCTCTTTCCACTCTTGCTTCTTTCAATTAACCATTCACATGCTATTCTTGCAACTAGTTAAAAAGTATTTTTTTCAATCATCCCAAATTATCTCTTTTTATCTTTATTTGTATATTTGATTTTCTTAACCATCTATTTATTTTAATTTAAAAATAACTTTATATCATAATTTAAATCATTTGTTATAAATTTAAAATATAATTTATATATTTAAAACTATTAATTTATTATAAACTTTAGAGTAAATTATACTGACACCTTTTGAGATTTTTTCATATTATACATAGTCTCCCTACTTTTTAACGTTTACAACAACCTCGCTTATAGTGGTATACGATATAATGTTTTTCAAACAATTAAGGAGTTTAGGATAATGTAAAAGAGATGTTAGTGTAATGTTTTTCAAACAATTAAGGGGGTTAGTGTAAGGATAAAAAAATGAGGGATATTGTGTGTAATCTAAAAAAATCTCCAGAGTGTCAATATAATTTATTTTGAACTTTAATTATATATATATGTACACTCTCTCTCATTTTGTTTGACGTTTTAGCAAAGAATATTATACCATCTTGATTTTCATTTTAGAATATGAATGAAGCATTAAATATTTTTCTTCCTATTATATCCTTATACATTTATTGTGGAATAAGAAAATAAAAAGATGTATAAAAGAGAGAGCATTTAATTAATAAAAAAGATAAATAATATATTAAGAAATTACATAATAATTATTATAGAATCTAAAATATTAATTATATTTCTTAATTTTTGTGTCAAAATATTAAATGTGAAACAAAATGAGACAAAATTGCATCACATGTTAAAAAGAGTAATGATAAACACACGTGTCATTATTGTACAACTCACTTTCACCTCATTTTTCTTCTTATCTTTCTTAAAAAATTTTATCATATCAAATATCATATATATGATTTTTTCTCTATTTTTTCTTTTTATTTCCCTCCTTTCCATCCTAAATCACCATAAAATGAGATGGACGCTCATCATTATTCTATTAAAAAATAAGGCCCATAATTGGCATAGAAAATCCTCATTGGCTTTTTGAGTAAATTATTAATTTGGTCCTTGAAGTATCATCATCTCTCTTAAATAGTCTTTAAATTAATAAAATTATATAAGTAGTTTCTGAAATATGAGAAATCATATTACATAATCCTTCAAGTATTGAAAATTTCTTCAAATTAGTCCCTGATAATAGATATTCAATATTTTAAAAATTACTTATGTTATTTCATTAGTTCAAATACTATAAAAAAAAATACTTTAAAAACTAAATTAATGATTTATTCTTTATTTTTTAGTCTTTTACTCCTCGTTCACTTATTCCCCATAAATGTAAGAAAGGAGCAAATCCAAAAACTGAAAACAAATGTCATTTTCGAGGTTATTGAGAGTCCAGAATCCTCGTCTCAGTCTACTACTCACTCCGACCCCAACTCTCTCGCCATCATCTTCTATTTCTACTTTACCTTTGACCAGAGGCAGAGCAGCACTCACAACGAAGGCTTCGTTATCGTCGGCAACAACCGACATGGTGAAAGCAATCAGAGTTCACGAACTCGGTGGCCCTCAGGTCTATTTTTTTTTCATTTTTCTTTCACTCTTACTCACATAGTCATTACTCAGTGCCCTTTCTCTCTCTCTCTCTCTTATTCAACTAAATTGTTGAGTGACATCACATCATCACGTGACAGGTTCTGAAGTGGGAGGATGTGGAGATTGGAGAGCCCAAAGAAGGCGAGGTCCGTGTGAGGAACAAAGCCGTTGGGGTTAATTTCATTGATGTCTATTTTCGCAAAGGAGTTTACAAAGCCCCCTCTTTACCCTTCACTCCAGGTTCCCCAATTTCATTCTCTTCTCTCCACTTTCATTTCTCAATAGACGAAAACTAAGGGTGCGTTTCAGGTGGTTTTGGGTTGTGAATTTCGAAAATTTTAAAAACTGCAACTAGTTTTTAGTTTAGCTTAATTATACATTTTGTCACTCATCTTTCATGATTTTGCGAATTTTGTTACTCAACTATTTAAATTACACATTTTATTACCCAACTTTTAAAATTTTTTACATTTTGTCACTCAATTATTTTAGTTACTCATTTTACCACCCAACTTTCAAAATTTCACATATTTTGCTAGTCCCATTAATTGACAGCTGATGTGACAACTTTAACTACTAACGTGGTAGGCTTACGTCAGCAGTCAAAATTGCCACGTCAACAGTCAATTAAGGTGACAAAATGTGCAAAATTTTGAAAGTTGATTGGCAAAATATGCAACTAAAATAATTGAGTGGCAAAATATAAAAAATTTTGAACATTGAGTGCCAAAATGTGCAATTAAAATAGTTGAATGGCAAAATTCACTTTAAACAAAATCATGAAAGATGGGTGACAAAGTATGCAATTAAGTCTTTTAGTTTTTAAAAATTAGTTTGATGTTTTATTTTGGTTTCAAAATAAACTTATTTTAAAATTTCTTATTCTAATAAAATTAATTTAAAGATATGTTTCTGTTAAAAACTATTTCGGTTTCATTTTAGCTAAACGTGTGTTGTTTTGAAAATTGCATCTGAAAACCAAAAATCAAAAAACTCGCAACCACCCTAAATGGGCCCTAAAATATTTTCCTGTTTCATATTTTAGACTTAAATAACATTTGATGTTTATAAGCTGTGTCATTGCATATTCATGTTATATTTATTGGCTAGACGACCCTGCCATTGTCAATTCCCACTAATTCCATGTGCTTTCAAAGCCTCATTTTTTGGAGGCAAAGGCAATATCGCTGTTGTTCCTTCTGAAGATTTAGTTCCATTCACTTCAAAAATAGGGAAGGATAAAGTCAAACTACTAAGGCATCTATAGCATGTGAAGAACCAACTGACCCAGAGGCTTATGTTGTTAAGTGAAGCCATATGAATGATTTTATTACACCTCTTATGAATATATATGAGGACAAAACTTAGATGCTGTTCCTTAAGTGTTGTTGACACTATTCTCCAATCAGAATTAGAGTTTTACCTCAAGAATCTGTTTGCATTAAAGATGAACATAGATCACCAAGGTGAAACTCTAATTTTGATTGGGAAACAACACCAGAAGTACCTAAGGAATTGTGTCTAAGTTTTGTCCTATATATGAAATGATTCTAGTCTGTTAGTGATAAGAATTTTCCTGGTTTTATACAATTCTTCGTTTGTTACACACATGTGCGATATGAATTTAATATGTGGATGTGTATGTATATAACTGTAAGTTGCATTGCAGGTGTCAATATTATCCTTTCCTAATTGTTTTGCAGTTTTTTGTTTTTTTTTTTCAATTTTGATAAACAATGAATTTATTGAGAAAGAAAGGAGAGATACAAATGCAAGAGGATAAAAAATCCTCAAAAACTGAAAACCAAATCAAGAAATAAATAAATAAAAAAAACAAAAACAAGAGAGCACTACAATTTTATAAGATTGAGATCATCCCAACGAGGGAGTAATTACAGAGATAGGGAAACCAAATCGGGGATAAAGTTGTACATAATCAACTCCTAATTATGGTAACTAATTATGAGGAATAAGTTGAGAAACCCACTATTCTTGCCAATACTCTATTTGCCAACTGTGCCACACCTTGTGGTTAATGTTATTTTCTAGAATGATTTAAATTTTAAAAATACAATGTACTATTAGTGAAACTATATAACCTTCAATCCACATCTACATGTCCTTAACTACTCCCTGTGCTTACTTCCTTTCTAGAACTGTGCTAGTTTTGTAAATGTAAACAATGGAAATAAAAAAGAAAAGAATGGACCACCCCTTTAGCATAGAAAACAGATAAACATCCACAATTCTGTATATATTTTTAAAAGCAAATTATTATCTATGTATTACTCGATATAATAATTACCTGCCTAAATTGAGGTCTTGAAACCAGCTGGATTACCAACTCTAGGGTACTTTTGTTTGAAGCAAAAAGTTCACCAACTAAGCTGTTTGAAGTCTCTGACAATAATTTAACACTCTGTTTCTTCATTGCTTCATACATTTTTAGCTCTAGAATTACTTCACCTACAATTAAATATATGCACTGATGATGATTTTCATAACCTTTCATTGGAAGTTAAGGGTTTGTTTGTTTTGAAGTTGGGTAGAATTGATTTTCATATAATTAATTTTAAACCATTGAATGTAATTGTGACAAGTGTCCAAATTAATCTCAGCTATAGATTTTACATTGGAGTGTGTCACAGTAGGAAAATTGATTTTGTGCTTTCCAAACGGGCACTAAGTCAATTCCCAAGGTATCATGTATTGACTATTGAATTCTTTGCCCCTTTTAATGTGGCAGGTATGGAAGCTGTTGGGGTTGTGACAGCTGTGGGTGCTGGACTCACTGGTAGGCAGGTTGGAGATCTTGTAGCTTATGCAGGTCAACCAATGGGCTCATATGCTGAAGAGCAGATACTTCCTGCAAATAAAGTAGTCCCTGTCCCTCCGTCGATTGACCCAGCTATTGCAGCATCCATCATGCTGAAGGGCATGACAGCTCAATTTTTGCTTCGGCACTGTTTCAAGGTAATTTTGTATGATGTTGTAACCATTGTAGCTGAAGCCATTTTGCTTTGTTCTTTTACTTTTGTTAGCTAGATTCATTATCTAGCAGATGTTAGGACTTAGAATATCAGTCAATTTTAGTTATTGAATAGCTCTATTAATTAGCTTTGTAATTTAGTTTTGTAATTTAGTTCTTCTTCGTTAGTTCATATACCTAGTCCCTGTTTTGAGGATAGTTGGGCTTATCTGCAGCAATAAGTACTCATGAAGCATTTTTGTCCCATCTGAATGAGCTTATTATAACATCTTTTGAAACCCATATATGCAGTTTTGGGCTTGTTTTTATAAGCTAGAAATTGAAGTTTATGCAAACAAGCCTTTGTGAAAGCTTAAAACAGCGTTAGAGCTTTTGAAACCTGTGCTTTCATCCAAACACTGTTCAGTTATTTTATCTAAAAATCCCATTATTGCATTAACTACTTATTCAAATGTTTATCCAAACACCATTTATCATATTTTAGATTGCACTTAGGACAGTACATAGAGCTTATTGCCTACTCAAATGAATGCTTATTTAAGTTTGTTTATCAAGACAAAAATTTAATGTGGTCATAGTATAAACATGTCAAGGACCAACTCCACTAAAAATTTGAGCTGTATGCCTGTATGGTATTGGCCCAATCATTGTTTATATCTCCAACATGCCGCCTCACATAAGAGCCCTTGGGCCTGAAATGTAGACAATGGACAAACCCACATTACCTTGTGTTGAAATTTAAAATGATGAATAGGGCCTGCAAGGATTGATAACTCTGATATTATGTAAAGGATCAACTATCCTAAAAGCTTAAGCTGCTAGGTGGTGACCCAAGAATGGTTTTATATCTCTAATGTCCGGTAACCAGTGTTGCCTTCCTCCGTCTGCTGTGCTTTCCTCCACCATTGTTCTTTTTCTTCACTAGGACTTGGCATTTTCTGACCTATTCCTTCAGTATCTGCTGTTTTCCATAGCGGACTATAGTATATTAACTGATGAATTCATGCTTTATCCTGAAATCAATGCATTTTCTCTTATTTGTTCCTTACTTGATAATTAACAGAGACTCATGTACATATCGCTTTACAGGTTGAACCTGGTCACACAATTCTTGTCCATGCAGCAGCTGGTGGAGTTGGATCCCTACTGTGCCAGTGGGCAAATGCTCTTGGCGCAACTGTTATAGGAACTGTATCCAATAAAGAGAAGGCAGCTCAAGCCAAGGAGGATGGCTGCCATCATGTTATAATCTATAAAGAAGAGGAATTTGTTGCCCGTGTCAATGAGATTACGTCAGGCAATGGAGTCGAAGTAGTCTATGATTCTGTAGGAAAGGATACCTTTGAGGTAGTACTTATTCTATGCTATACTACACCCAAATGAAATTTCAAAATTAGATGGTTGGTAGTTGAATGGAAAAACAAAAATATTAATAGTGTCATGGCTCTATCCATCAGAAGTTGTTTATTTTCTAATTATTTATGGGTTCCTTCTGTTCTGATAATTGGGTATCTAGAAATGTGCTTAAATTTATAATTCAGTTGATCCTATGTTGGCCATTAATTAAAACTAAACATCAACGAACAGCAACTAGATCCAAGGTATGGCGATTATAATTCCTCATCTACATATGAACTCATAGAACCTGATGAAGAACTCTACGTTAAACTCCTTTTCTAATTTAGAAATTAATTCATATTGCTGCATTCTATTAGCATTTGGTTTCTCAATGAGTTTGTAAGACATATGATAATGTGAAAGTAGAGATTTGTATTTGTCAAGCCTGGTTACAATACTTAATATTAATGGTTAAACCCAGAGGTCAAGAATTGTTAGGCTACTGATTTTAATCAATTGATTGGGGTCCTGAAGTTCAAGGATTATTGTCAGATTAATACAATGTAGGAGCAAACGTAGCATCTTCATTGTTGATTATCAAACTGATTTCTGCCCGATGAAAGCTTTCTATGTTATGATTCTTAGTTTCAATTTAAAAAATCGAACATTGGGTTACTATATTTCATTGTTTTTATTTTTATCATCCTAAAATTTTAAGAGTACTATGAGAAAAGTCCTTAACAAGGTATGTGTTATACTGTGATTTGTGTAGGGATCTTTGTCATGCTTGAAGCTTAGGGGCTACATGGTAAGTTTTGGGCAGTCATCAGGTACACCTGATCCAGTTCCATTATCTTCCCTGGCTGCAAAATCCCTGTTCTTGACAAGGCCCACCCTAATGCAATACGTTGTCACTCGGGATGAGCTATTGGAGGCTGCTGGAGAGGTGTTTGCTAATGTTGCTTCTGGTGTCTTGAAGGTTCGTGTTAATCATACTTACCCATTGTCTGAGGCAGCACAAGCACACGAAGACCTGGAGAATCGGAAGACATCAGGATCTGTTGTGTTGATACCCTAAGACTCTCAGTTGTGTGTAGGTGTTATACACCCAAGTCCTTGTTCGATTCCTCTTGAAAAAGAACTACAGATTGTGAATGTTGTTGCAATGTGTGTTATTCACCATAAGTCTTTGTATTTAAATAATGATTTCTCTGTTGACTCTTTGGTTAGATAATACTCTCCTCAAATCATCTTGTTTTGTACTTAACTATTTGTTTTGTTGTCTTTTTTTATATCCTGCATGTCACTGTTATTATTTAGGGTAAATGTGTTTTAGGTCTCTCAAGATTTTGTGTTTGGTAGCGACTCCCATACGCGAATCTTTGAAGATTTTTGATTCAATTTGTGAGTTTTATGCAAAAGTTACAATACAGAGCTTCCATCCTGATGTGCATCACCAGGTAGCTGATGTAAAACCAAACACTCTATTTGTCAAAATTGGTTTTAGTTCTTACATTTTAAAAACAGTGATTTTAGTCCTTGAACTTCTTAAATGTGGTAGATTTCATCCTTGATTCTATACTTTGTTTTGATTTGATGAAGGACCAAATTTATCACATTTCAAAAAATATAACGACTAAAACCATCATTTGTAGGACTAAAATTAACTTTAAAACTTGATCGAACTAAGTTGCATTTTACCCTATTATTTATTAACACAATAAGGTAGCTGCAGCTCGTCTTTGTAAAATGTAAATAGAATGTCATACCTAATAAAATGACTTTGTGAGATGGGTCAACTAGCTAATTAGACAGTTGGTAGTTTGGACACATGTCTTGTCTGTTATACGTGCAAACCACACATGGGGTTAGTTTCTAGTTAGTTAACATCAATCTCGTTGTATAAGTTTGTATAAGCCAACGCAAGTGCTCCGCAAGTTAACTTTTTGACTCGTTCAATCTGCATTGGTGCTAGTGTCTTCTCCCCTTTCATAATCGAACTGCCATGGAGAGCCAAAAAAATTAAAAATATTTAATAAAGCATGAGGTAACAGCTAAATGTAGGCATGTGACAATCTCAACTCTTTTCTCAAGATTACCATGGGTTTCAAACCCTTATTTCCAAGTTGTGTTTTTAACAAAATGAATGTGATGATCTCATTCAATCAACGCAGATAGGAGGAACTACCAGGTGCAACATATAATGCCACAATATGAACAGAAAACACTAACCAGTTAGTAGTTATTCCTACCTTACGAATCAAGTCATTATCTATCACATATGATTATGTAACTAAATAAAATAAAGGCAAAGCATGAAAAATCATGCTAACTCACTGCTTCTATATGATAAAATTTTATATCCAAATTGCTAAATTTACCTTAAAGAGGGTACGTAAGTTTGTTAACTTATAAAATCATCTTAAAAATCATATTGAAGATGATTTCTGATTGATTGATGTGTAAAAATCTTTACACTGAATAAATAAGACAATTAAACTCTTCAAATTTTATGGTATCACTTTATAAAACGAACAAAGTTTAAGAAAAGCTTTACACAGTGCACACTATTCTTAAAGAATTTGTCCAAATCAAAATAAGGTTGAGTTTAGGACAAATTCTTTTTTTGTGTTTTTGGTCTATGAGTTATGATAAATTAAACACGAGCATGAGTAATGCGAGCCTTATTATTCCCACCCTAATTTTTGCCATTTTCACCCCAACTTTTATTTGTTAATTTTTTTTCAAAAATATCCATTGACAAAAACACATTTCCTTTGTACAAAATATACAACAAAAACGTGTCAAGAAGATTTTGTCGAGAATGGAAATAAGTTTCCGTTGTGTATCTCGACAAAATCTTGTTGAGATACACAACCGATTTCTGAATGGTGGGTTGAATTAACCAAAGGCCCAATCTGTTCAAAATTTAAAAAACTTTGTGCACCTTTTCGTTTCGTTCTTCGTCATCTCGCCCGAACACAATTCTACAACTGCAAGTTTGGGTTAATATTGAGACAGTCGAATTATGTTTTTAGTGTTTGAATTTGAGAATGCCAAAGCGTAGAACCAAGAAACTGCTAAAGCAACAACGGAATCAATACTTGACCCTCAAATTCAAATAGAACTCAAATTGGAGCGATTAGGGTCCTTTCGATTATAAGGCACTAATTAAAAACATTACAAAAGTGATATCTAACTTCAAGAATAAATAATAGAGTTTTATTTGCCCTATACTGTCTAAAATCATGATAGGTATGGCTTTTAAAATAGTTATTGTAAAAGTCAACAAACTTATCATACATGACAATGCAAAAACCTTTTACAAGTATAAAAACCTTTTACACTATTTACTCTAAATAATATATGCACCCTACACCCCTATTCAATCACAAATGATTTTGTATGATAAATTTATTGACTTTTATAATAACTATTTAAAAGTTATATATGATGATTTTTGGTTAGTTGACAATGTGACTATGCGTGCCTATTAAACTCCTTCATTCAAAAACATAAATCTTGGCATAAAATGAAGATCTCAATGTTTTCTACGTTAACATTGATAGGTATAACTTTTAAAATAGTTATTGTAAAAGTCAACAAACTTATCATATATGATAATGCAAAAACCTTTTACAAGTATAAAAACCTTTTACACTATTTACTCTAAATAATATATGCACCCTACACCATTCTTTAATCACAAACTATTATGTATGATAAGTTTATTGACTTTTATAATAACTATTTAAAAGTTATACATGATGATTTTTGATTGGTTGACAATGTGACTATGCATACTTATTAAACTCCTTCATTCAAAAACATAAATCTTGGCATAAAATGAAGATTTCGATGTTTCCTGCGTTAGCATTATTCAAAAACTTTTTTTTTTTTTTTGCTTCATTTTACTATTAAATGTCTATTATTTATAGGTTTGGAGGAACCATATGGGACTCTAACTTTAGCAGTGCAAGAAGGTCTTCAGACTCCTGGTGTTAGTATCTTCTTCCTCCTATTTGTTTATTTATTTGTTTTATGAACTCTGGTATGTGCTGCTAAGGAATAAGGATATCCGGGTAGCTTTTATGTTTTAACTCCTAAGTTAACAGCTGAAGAGTTTAATTTGGCTCTTTATGCGTTTTGCAGATGACTAGTCAGAGGTTGTCTGTTGGGATGACACCCAAAACACTTAGGCTGCCCAAACCAGGCGACATGCTTCTCTCCGTCCATGGATCACCTCTGGGTGTTTACAAGGAAAATAACATGGAAGCAATACATGGTATGAAAAATGTTTGAGGTTGAAGTTGAAACTGTTTTTCTCTATCATTTTCATGGTATCTATTGGTTTCCGTGTTGCATAAGAAGTGGAGGTTAAGTGGTAACTCCTTCTTGTCCAGCAAATGCTTATTGCCCTGAAACTCCAGAGCACCCACCGTAATGCTTCCCTTATTGATAATGTATTTTTGTTCTTCCACAGCTGAGGAAATTCTGCAAATTTATTTAGTTCTGAATTCTGATATCTATTTCGATGTGCAGAATTGGAGAGGGGTTGAATGCCATTTAAATCAGTTGTCCTCCAAGAACAAGCTATACAAGTCTTTTTATGTGCATATAGCACTACCATTTATTTCGTCACTCTAGATGAGGGTTACTTGGAAATTAATGGCCCCCTTGTTATTATTAATTTTCCAGTTAGCATTGCAGACTTCCAGTGTTGCTCTTGACACAGACTAAATGCGAGGAGTAAACCATCAATTTGGTCTTTGAAGTATCATTCTCTTTTCTAAATAGTCCTTAAACTAATGAAATGATATAACTAGTTCCTAAAGTATTAAAAATCATGCTACATTATCCATCAAGTATTAAAAAATTCTTCAAATTAGTCCCTCACTAGGAACTAAATTGATGGATATTCAATATTTTTAGGACTATTTATGTAATTTTATTAGTTCAAGGACAATTTAGGAGAGAGAGTGATATTTTAGAGACTAAATTGATGGTTTATTCAAATGCGAGCATTGATTTTGAACTTGTGGCTTTCACAAATTTTGGAATGGGTTGCAGCTGGAAGAGTCCTACAGAGTTGTCTGACTACTGTAGTATTTTGTATATTGTTTGTAATTGTATGGCTAATTTGCATTTCGAGAACGATAGGGTTGTAAAAACTCTTATGCACTGTAATTGTATAATCAAGCAATAAGCTTTATTGATTATTGGCAAAGAAAATTCATGAGATTTAATTTCGGTTTGTTGGGAGTTTCCTAAAGTGTTACTATTTGATTTCAAACTTATTCATGCTTTCTCATAGTTTGGAATTATGGAACAGTGGGAAGTTTTGGTTTGTACTTGGAGCATAAGAAACTCTTAAATATTTTTTCCATTTTATCAGACTCCTGCCTCTTCCAATATTAATCACTGAGTCTAGCTAAGCAGAGTTGGCAAAAGTGAGGATGGATGTGGATACACCGCTAAAAGAAAAGCAATGATTTGAACCCAATGCGAATCGCATCCTTCTGTTCTGGCCCTTGTGATTTTTACTTTGTTTTCTTATATACTTGCTAATTATTTTTATTATCAGTCTTTAAAGTGATTGCATTTGGCTTACAATCTCTAATGCATTTTAAAATTGATTGAATTTCAACGTTTTTTTCCCCCCTCTCAACAGCTGTTCGCTATTTGTGATGTGTTGACTGTTGAATGCCAATTAAATTGCTGCACTGATCAGTCCATTGGGCATGAATTCGCCATCCACAGTTTGTTTCCTCTAAATTCTATATTATTAACTTTAAGAATTATTTTTATCTGTATTAACATATAGATTGTACTGCAAATTATACAAAGTTAAATAGTAGAAGCACAATAGATTTAAGAAATTTAATCAATTAAATTGAAAATTGTTCTCAACATCTTAAATATCTTAATCATGACAATTTTTCTATGCTAGGGCAAAATTTAAGATATTTTATAAATTAGAGGGCAAAATTTGTAAAATTATAAAACTTTGAGGACAAAAAATATAATTAAACATATATATATATATATATATATATATATATATATATGTGTGTGTGTGTGTGTGTGTGTGTGTGTGATTAAATTAAAATAATGTTACATTATTCACAATTAACAAAATTTTAAATTACTAAAAATAATAATATTTATTATTATTTATATTAAATATTTGTCATAATTATTTTAAAATGTTAGAATAATATTATTTTTATAATTAATTTTTCATTAGTAGTAGTAGTATATACTATACATATAATCATATTTTATTATGATTATATCATTATTTACATAAATTTTTGAAACGCATATTATGAAATAATTTTTCTCTACGTATAAAAAATATATATTTCCCTTACCTTTTCACACACACACACACACACACACACACATACATATATATATATATATATATATATATATATATATATATATATATATATATTATTTGTGTCAAATTTTGTTAAAATTGAATAACAATAAGAAGGCAATTAAATGACTCCTGTTTTACTATATTTTGAAAAATATATTATGTCTATTTTAATCTATATGAAAAAGGTATCAAATAATTTTAGATTAATATAAAACTTTGTATATATGATCTGTGTTAAAGAAACTTTCAATCCAACCGTGGTGTAAGTTATACCGGTGTCATTTGATCCCTCCCTATTATCTATCTATCTATCTATCTATATATATATAATATTTTTTTATTAGTTTCTTAGGAAAAATAACATTTTCTTTCTATGTTTTAAAAATTGACTGGACTGGCCAATTCAAGCGAAAAATAGGTGAATTGGTCCTGTGTCCGGTCTAATTGAATTAGAAAACCGGTCAACTAAAGAACTAGTGAACTAGTCAAAAATCGGTAAAAAATCAGTTCATAGCCTTTTAATAAAAAAAGTCTAATAAAACATTATTTTGATGTTTTTTCTTAAAAAAATGAAAATCAACCTAAAATATTTATCATTTTCTTTTTTATTCTAAATATAAACTTGTTTTTATTAATAAATGTTGATGTATATTATTAGAACTTAGACTTAAGTATTATGATATATTTAATTGAACTTTTCTAGGTATTATACATGTTAAGAACCTATAAAATTATGTTTTATTTTTAGTTTTTAGTTTTATAAAGTTATGATATTATGTTTTTTTAATATTATTTTATGTATTATTTAATTATTATTATTTTATTAATACCGATTCGACTACGGTTGAACCATTGAACCTTGAACCAGTGCCTTGACCAATTCAATGACCGGTCCGGTTTTAAAAATATTGTTTTCATTTATCATCCCCTTGGTCTCCAGACTAAGGCTAGAGTGGAAAACCAGGGAATGTCTCCCACGATGCGAGAGTTTCTAAGGTTGTCCTATATAATGGAATAAAATTGAGCGGCCTGAATTTTAAGCATGTTACCAGTTACATGGACTTGAGATTTGTCACCATTTTGTGATTTTTTTTATTTTTTTATACCATGTTCACCATTCTGTACAATATGTGAGTGTGATTTTCTCAAAGGATTTTATAAATAAACCATTAAAGAATTAATGGCATCACATCCCTACCCTGAAGTCAACAGCGTTTAGATGACTTGTTTTAATGAATTAATTTGTTACCATTTTCTTAATGAATATATAACTCATCACATGAATAAAGTAATGGTAAAAACATTAATTTAAAATGCAATGATTAAACAGTGAAAATTAAATTCCTTAAAATTTATAATAAACCATCATAATGTAATAAAGAAATATTATATTAGTATATTAATAACTTAATTATTATTTGCAATTAATATACCAATATAATATGAGGATAAGTGATACATACAGCATAACGTACTTATGTTATTATTATTGTTTACAGTATTATATTTAATTTTATAATATTGTCTTATATTAAATACATAGAATTACATGAAACTTTATAATTTATAAACATATATAGATGGTGATGAAACAAAAAAGTCATCATTGCATCATATTTAAATTTTCCTCAAATTAATATTTAATATATTCACATTCAAAATATGGAAGAACAATATGTTCTTATTTATATTGAGTGAATTAATTAAAATGAATTATAATTTAATAAAGTAAATTTATTCTAAATGTAAATGGAGTATAAAATTATTTTTATTATTTTTAAAAATAAAAATCCTGCTACTTGATGCTTTAAGATGTACATTTTATTTTATTTTATTTTAAAATTTCTTCTACCTATTTCTATTGTTACACTTTGAACATGATGTGAGATGTATCTTACTCCTTGTTGTTTCCTTGTGTTTTTTTTTTTCTATGTGAATTTGATGTATTGGCGAAGTTGAAGTAAAGGCATCGGCCTCATTTTATTATTTTATTTTAGTTTATTGGTTGAGACTTATATAGCTCTGATAAGTGTGACATCAGGGCTAGATTTTATCAGTTGATATGTTTAAGTTTTTACATACTATGTTTTATGTTGGTTTAATTTAGAAAATATATGGATATTGTTGAATGACATTTTATGATAAATGAGACTTTATTGAGATGAATTAGTTAATGTGATGTTATTTACCGTGTGAAAAGAATTTAAAAACTCATGTTTTTCATCATTCCGCAAATTAAAATTTTCTATTTTCGCAATGATTAATTAATAAATGTTTTTCGAGGTAAAGGGTGTCACACATTTTATACAAAAATAATTTAGTTATCCTGACTGAAGACATTAAGTTAACCATAAACAAGTTACTTGGTTAACCTTACTCAAGACATTGATTTAACCATTAAGAAGTTATTTGATTAACCATTCAAAGACATTAAGTTAACTATAAACAAGTTACTGGGTTAATCGTACCCAAGTCATTCAGTTAACCATAAAAAGTTATTTGGTTAACCCTATTGAAGACATTGAGTTAACCATAAACAAGTTAATGCATTAACCACTTAATCGTATCGAAGACATTCAATTAACCATAAAGAAGTTATTTGGTAAACCATACCCAATACATTGATTTAACCATTTAGAAGTTATTAGGCTATCCTTACTAAAGAGATTAAATTAATTATAAACAAGTTGTGGGTTAATCGTACCCAAGTCATTCAGTTAATCATAAAAAAGTTATTTAGTTAACCTTACCAAAGACATTGAGTTAACCATAAACAATTTACTACGTTAACCATACCAAAGACATTCAATTAACCATAAAAAGTTTAGTAAACCCTACTGAAGACATTAAGTTAACCATAAACAAGTTATTACGTTAACCATACCAAAGACATTCAGCTAACCATAAAAAGTTTAGTAAACCCTACCAAAGACATTGAGTTAACCATAAACAAGTTATTGTGTATTTCGTACCGAAGGCAGTCTAGTTAACCATAAAGAAGTTATTTGGTTAACCCAACCGAAGACATTTAGATAACCATAAACAAGTTATTTGGTAAACCCTACAGTAAACATTGAATTAACCATAATAGGCATGTGTTAAGAAATATAATTAATAACAAGTCATGGGGTTAACCATAAATAAGTTATTGGGTTCACCCTACCCATGTCATTCAATTAACCATAACCAAGTCTTGGGTTAACCGTAACCAAGTCATTGAGTTAACCCAATAACTTATTTATGGTTAACTCAATGTCTTCGATAAGGTTACCAAATAATTTCTTAATGGTTAAATCAATGTCTTGGGTAGAGTTAACTAGATAACTTGTTTATGGTTAACTCAATGTTTCTCGGTCAAACTAAATAATTATTGTATAAAATGTACTTCTTAAAATATCAAGTAGCAAGATTTTTCTTTTTAAAAATAATAATAAAAATTATACTCCATTTACATTTAAAATGAATTTACTTTATTAAATTATAATTCATTTTTAATTAATTTAATCAATATAAATAAGAACATATTGTTTTGCCATCCTTTGAATGTGAACATATTAAATATTAATTTGAGGAAAATTTAAATGACACAATGATGATTTTTTGTTTCATCATTATTTATATGTTTATAAATTATAAAGTTTCATGTAATTTTATGTATTTAATATAAGACAATGTTATAAAATTAAATATAATACTTGAAACAACATTAGAGTGACTACAATAACATAATTACGTTATGTTGTATATATCTTTTATCCTCATATTATATTGATATATTAATTGCAAATAATAATTAAGTTATTAATATACTAATATAACATTTCTTTATTACATTATGACTGTTTATTTATTATAAATTTCAAGAAATTTAATTTCTACTGTTTAATCATTGCATTTTAAATTAATGTTTTTACCATTACTTTATTCGTCTGATGAGTTATATATTCATTAAGAAAATAGTAACAAAATAATTCATTAAAACAAGTCATAAGCTGTTGTCTTTAGGATAATGATGTGATGCCATTAATTCTTTAATGATTTATTTACAAAATCCTTTAAAAAAAATCATGCTGACATATTGTACTGAATGGCGAACATGATATAAAAAAAATAAAAGAACCGCTAGATAGTGACAATCTTAGGTCCCACATAACCGGTAACATGCTTAAGATTTAGTTCGCTCAATTTTATATGATTATATCGGACGACCTCAAAAACTCTCGCACCATGAGAGACATGCTTTGGTTTCTCACTCTAGCCTCGCTTCGGTCTCCATTAGGTACTAACTTTTCATACAAAATATTTATTAGAAAATTCTTACTATCAGTTTTAATATTCATTTTTAACGTCAGCCTTACTTTTAATTTTTTTTATTATCTATTTTTTTATATTTTAATTGATTGAAATTTTATTTAAAAATTAAAAATTTTAATATAATATATATATAATATTTAATATTATATCTTTTCATAATTTATCATGCTCTATCTTTAAAGTAAATTATACTGATATATTCAGAGATTTTTTTATATTGCACATGATATTTTTCTAACTCTCTTAATTATTTGAAAAATATTACATTTATATTTCTTATACATTATACTAATTTCTTTAATTGGAAAAAATATTTCAACATATATTTTTATAAAAGAGATTATTATAAATATTAAAAGAACAGAAAATTAAGTAAAATCTGAAAAAATATCAGGTCTAATCTTTCCAAATGATATACTTGTTTTCCCTTGTACATGGCGTTCCAAAGCAGTAGCAGTACGGTGTAATCCTTTCCACTTGATCAGATCCCACAGTCCCGCTTTCTCTTCTTCGTTTTACTCACACCTTTAAGCAGAGCGGCAACCACCACGAAAGCTTCGTTATCGTCAGCAACAACAGACATGGTGAAAGCAATCAGAGTTCACGAACTTGGTGGCCCTCAGGTCAGGTCACCTCTCTTTTTCATTTCTCTTTCACGTACTCATTAGTCACTTCCCTTTATTCTTTCGACACTGATTTGTTGAATTGATGAGTGACAGGTTCTGAAGTGGGAGGACGTGGAAATTGGAGAGCCAAACGAAGGCGAGGTCCGTGTGAGGAACAAAGCCATTGGACTTAATTTTGTTGATGTCTACTTTCGCAAAGGAGTTTATAAACCCCCTTCTTTACCCTTCACTCCAGGTTCCCTTCCCTTCCGATACTGCGTATCTATGAAGCACCGATACTCTAATTTGCTTCACGTGTCTGGTACCGATACTCTTGGATACTTCGCTGATACATAAAGTATCCAAGTCTTTAAAGAATGTTAGAATAAATTATATCGACACTCCTAAAGTTTCGTCAAATTTCGCTCTATACTCTCTTTTTTTATTCCTACACTAACCTCTTAATCATTTGATAAACATTACATTAACACCTCTTATACATTACATTAACCTTCTTGATTGTTTGAAAAATATTATACTTTGTATCTCTATAAGGCAGGATAGTTATGTGCAATCTCAAAAAACTTCAAAGAATGTCAATATAATTTACTCAAAATGTTATAAAAATCCAATACAGCTACATATGAAACATAGAAGCATTGTCCCTTGCGGAACCAAAATGGAAATTGTCCTCTTTATGGATGATTTCAAGAAAGGAATAACATTGATACTATTCTTATTTGTAGACAACGGGAAGTAATTTATGATAACTATGCTTTATAATTTTTATTTTGTTTTTAGTAATATCCAAGAAATATGTTCTTAATTTGGATTTGCAGAATTGCAATTATATATTTATAATGTTTTATGATTTTTTTATACATATCTAAATACGTATCTTACACGTATTGTATCCTGTATATTTTTAGAATAATCCTATCGCTGTATCAAATACGCATCGTACCGGATACATGTATTGTATCTGTGCATGACAGCTGTGTATGTTACCAAAACATTACTTAATATTTCTTGTGTTTGTAGAAATAGAATGGTAGAGGAGTTCTTGAGTCAAATTAGTTTTCCCCTGATAATAATGTGGTATGTTAGGTGTGGAGGCTGTTGGGGTGGTCACTGCTGTGGGCGTCGGAGTCACTGATACGCAGGTTGGAGACATTGTTGCTTATGCAGGTCGACCACTGGGCTCATATGCTGAAGAACAGATTCTTCCAGCAAATAAACTAGTACCTGTCCCTCCCTCAATTCACCCTAATGTTGGGGCATCCATCTTGTCCAAGGGGATGACAACTCGTTTTTTGCTTCAACGTTGTTTCAAGGTGTGTGTGCCTCTGTGTTTATTGCTGAAGGAGCCCTTCTTGTTTTTACCTCTTTTTTGTTTACATACTAGTCTACATTCATTAGTATACTTTTAGAAAAAGAGATCCTCTTTCTTACACTAGGGGAGATTTTACATGCTCGCATCAGAAAAGATGAATCACTTCTAAAAACTGAAAGGATATGTATGTATGCCTATTCTCTCACTTATTATTTGGGGCTATCTGTAATGAATCATAATATTATTCAGTTATAAACTTGTACTTATTAATCCTATTATTTCATATGTATGTCGTTAAACAGTTATAGGCTGACATTATCTGTGATGATTGTCTATTGATTATTGGAATGTCTTCTACTGTTTTATAGCGTCAAGTTCCTTATTCTCTTAGTTATCCTTCCATCTCAATCTGTTACCTTTTCCTCCTTGTATTTTTTGCTGTATGTGCTTTGTGAAGAATATTCAGCCTTAGTTCTCCAAGTTACTCCCCCATTCTCTTGAGTATGTGTCAACTCATCATCTAGTTTTTTTTTTTTCCCCTCTTATTTATTATGAGCATCTTTCTCCGTACTCCAAATCCTTTGTCACTTCTCTTGATACTTCTCAGTTCTCACAATTCCTAGAACTGTTTTTGAGGCTCTAGCTCATGATGGATGGTGACATGCCATGGAATAGGAAATGTTCTCCCTTCTGGCAAACATGCTATTGGGTGTATAATACTAAAAGAAATTCTACTCAATGGTGTCAAATCCATGAAAATTTGCAAAATGAGATTTCAGCTAAAAAAGAGAATGAAGTAATCAAGTCATGCAACAGTTGGTGAATTAAAGATATTCCTTATTTATTGTGATTGTCTCCTTTGTGTATGTGATGTCCCAAGTAGAGCACCGAATAACATTGTTGCGGCTAACAAAAGTATGTCATTTGCTGTTATCATAGCTGACTACAATATCTATGAACTAATGAGTTCATGCTTTGTCCTAAAACCAATTCATTTCCCATAATCTTTCCCCAGCTTGATGATAAGGATAGCCTAACATACTTATCATTTTACAGGTTGAACCTGGTCACACTATTCTTGTACATGCAGCAGCTGGTGGAGTAGGATCCTTATTGTGCCAGTGGGCAAATATTCTTGGTGCAACTGTTATTGGAACTGTATCCAATAAAGTGAAGGCAACTCAGGCCAAGGAGGATGGTTGCCATCATGTCATAATCTATACAGAAGAGGATTTTGTCGCTCGTGTCAATGAAATTACATCAGGCAATGGAGTTGAAGTAGTCTACGATTCTGTAGGAAAGGATACCTTTGAGGTAGTACCAGTCATATGCTATACTGCACCTAAATGGAATTTCAAAATCAAATGGTTGGGTACATGAGTGAAAATAACAATTATTCTGTGTCTCGCATGACAGGATCCATCAGTAGTTGTTTATTTTCTGATTCTTTAAGTGGTCCTGCTGTTATGATAATTAAGTGTCCACAAATGCAAGTAGATTTATGGTTCAACTGATCCTGCATTGATCGTTACTTAACCATTCAGTAGATTGGGGTCCTCAAAGATTAATTTCTGATTAATACAATATAGAACCATACTTAGCAGCTTACTTCATGGATTATGACCACAATGATATTTGCGTGGTTAAAGCATTTTTTTGTTGTTGTTTAGATGTGTGGTTTCAATTTTAAATATTGGACTTGGGGTCCATATAGCTATTTCAGTGATGTTTCTATTCTATCATTTCAAAAATTTTATGATTATTGTCAGAAAAGTCCTTAACGAGGCATATGCTGTGATTTGTCCAGGGATCTTTGGAATGCTTGAAGCTTCGAGGTTACATGGTGAGTTTTGGGCAGTCATCAGGTAGACCTGATCCAGTTCCATTATCTTCCCTGGCTACCAAGTCCTTGTTCTTGACAAGACCCACCCTAATGCATTATAATGTCACTCGGGATGAGCTATTGGAGGCTGCTGGAGAGGTGTTTGCCAAGGTTGCTTCTGGTGTCTTAAAGGTGCGAGTTAATCATACTTACCCATTGTTTGAGGCAGCAAAAGCACATGAAGATCTGGAGAATCGGAAGACAACAGGATCTGTTGTGTTGCTACCCTAAGGATATCAATTGTAGGTAGATCCTACACACCAAGTCCATGTTTGATTCCTCTTGAAAGGAACTATAGTTTGTGAATATTATAGCTATCGTATGTTGTTGAAAAACACAAGCCTTTGTACTTAAAAAAATGATTTTTCTGTTATCATGCTCATGATATTCAACCATATGACTTTTTTGGTTAAATAGTCATAGTTTTATTTCCTACTTTAGTAGTTGTTTTGTTGTCTTTTTCTTATGATTTTATATATCCTCCCTTCACCCATGAAATCCGCGGTTTTGTGCTTTTTCTTCTTTCCTTCAGTATCAATGTATCACAAACTCGATATACAAATTAAGACCATAAATTACTAAATTCTTTTATTGATGTTTGGACCGAAGGATTTATTTATATCACAGTCAGCTTAGACTCCAGTTTCAAGAACATGACAGTTAAATGCCGTGGTTCTGTTCATAGCTGGGAAATCGAGCATAATACGTGGTATAAAGTAGTAGAAATCATTGTGCATGGCTGGTTCATGACCTGGAAAATATTGTATGGTTTGGGACTGTCATGTGTCCGTAGTCCTAGTTAATTTCTATGTGACATGTAGTCTTGTTTTTCAAAGGTTAATAATACTCGGTTAAATGTCGAAATTGGTCAAGATTATAGACACTGTTGACATTTTGCTGTCCGGTTTTTCTAATCCGTTTCAGCTGTTCTTCCACAGCTGAGGAAATGCTGCAAATTTATTTAGTTCTGATATCTATTTTGTCGTGCAGAATCAGAGGAGGGTCGAATGCCATCTGAATCAGTTGTCCTCCAAGAACAAGCTGTACAAGTCTTTTTATGTGCACATAGCAATACTATTTCTTTCATCACTCTAGATGAGGGTTGCTTGAAAATTAATGACCCCTTGTTATTATTAATTTTTCAGTTAGCATTGCAGACTTCCAGCGTTGCTCTTGACACAGACTAAATGCAAGCATTGATTTGGGCCTTCCAGCTTTCACAAATTTTGGAATAGGATCCTTCAGAGTTGCCTGACTACTGTAGTATTTTGTATATTGTTTGTAATTGTATGACTAATTTGCATTAGGATAATGATAAGGTTGTAATAACTCTTTTGCACTGTAAATTTGTAATTGTATAATCTAACAATAAGCTTTATTGATTATATTGTTGGAGCTTTGTTGACAATTTGATTTCAACCTTGATTCATGCCTTCTCATAGTTTGGAATTATGGAAGAGTGGGCAGTTGTGGTTTGTACCAATGTTTTTAAAACCAGATCGATTATTGAACTGGTCAAGGAACTGGTTTAAGGTTTAATGGTTCAACCGTAGTTGAACCAGTATTAATAAAATAATAATAATAATTAAAAAATACATAAAATAATATTAAAAAAATATAATCTCATTATTTTAAATACTAAATTAAAAATAAAACATAATTTTATAAGTTTGCATTTACAATACTTACAAAAGTACAAATCAAATATATTATGATACTTAAGCATAAGTTTTAACTATACACATGAACATTTATTAATAAAAACAAGTTTATATTTAAAATAAAAAAGAAAATAATAAATATTTTATGTTGGTTTTTATTTTTTTTAAGAAAAAAATTAAAATAACGTTGTATTAAGCATTTTTTATTGACCTGCTAGGAACTGGTTTTTGACTAGTTTTATCAGTTTTTGACTGGTTTTTCGATTCTTTGACTGGTTTTTCTTCAGGTCGATTCTATGGTTTATTTGAACTGATCAAGTGACCGGTTCACTGGTTTTTTGGTCCAATTTGGTTTTCAAAACATAGGTTTGTATTTGTAGCATAATAAAGGGTAAACAGTTATTTTTGCTCCTAAAGTGTAAAATGCTATCATATTAGTCCTTAAAATTAAGAAAATTCAAAAAAAAAAGTTTTTAAAAGTGCAATTCATTGATCAAATTAATCTAAGATTCAAAAAAAAAAAAGTGTGATTGAAATGATAATATTAACATATGTTTAAGAACCAAAATGACAATAAGTGATTAAATTTAGGTACTTAGATGAAACAAGAAATTTTAGTGACTTATTTGAATTTTTTTTTTTAATTTCAGGAACTAATATGGTAATGCTTTATACTTTCAAAGACCAAAATAATTGTTTACCCCATGATAAACTCTTAAATACTTGTTCCATTTTATCAAACTCCTGCCTCTTCCTATATTAATCAGTCAGCGCTCAGTATGTAGAAGGTAGTGAACTCATGCTTACACCGACACATTCTAATTTCCCCAAAATTAGGGAGTCTAGCGGAGCAGTGATGGCAAGAGTGAGGATGGATGTGGATAAACCTATAAAAGAAAAAGCAATGATTTGAACCCAATGTGAATCACAACCTTCTTTTCTGGACTCAGATGAGCAACCATTGTACCAAAGATTCATTGTTCTAGAATGTAATGGCTGGTCCTTGTGATTTTTACTTTCCTTTCTTTTTTACTTGCTAATTATTTTTTATTATTAGTCTTTAAAGTGATTGCATTTGCCATTTGGCTGACAATCTTTCGTGCATTTTAAAATGATTGTAATTCGTTTTTTTTTTCTTTGTGTTTTTCCTTTCTCAACAGCTGTTTGCTATTTGTGTATGTGTCGATTGTTGAATGTCAATTAAATTGCTGCACTAATCAGTCCATTGAGCATGAATTCACCATCCACACTTTGTTTCCTCTAAATTCTATATTATTAACTTTAAGAAGATTTATTTTTATGTATGTTTACTTCTGAAAATGTACTGCAAATTATGCGAGTTTAAATAGTAGTAGTAAGATAGATTTAAGAAAATTAATCAATTAAATTGAAAAGGAAAATGCTTTATCGTACGAATAAACAAGGCACGAATTTGACGAAACCTGTATATAACAATCACAACGCATGATTTCTGCCAATTTCTTTTTTTAACCAATCAAATGTAAACATATATTTTCGTGCATAGTTCGTACCTAATACCTTCGTACTATTTAGCAGTCCTCAATTGAAAGTTGCTCTGAACATGTCCTAAGCCTGACTACAAAACCAACTAAACCAACTATTATCCAACCTTGCACCTTTTTTATTTTTATTTTTATTTTGTTATTATTATTATTATTACTATTATTATTATTATTATTGTTATTGTTATTGTTGTTGTTGTTGTTGGAGATTCCACATCGACTAGTAATATGGCCAAACAAGTGTACAAGTAAGGGTCAACCCTCATCTTACAAGCCGGTTTTATAAGGTTGAGTTAGGCTCAAACTCACATTCTAATATGGTATCAGAACTTATCCTAACGATTGTTGTTGGACCTATCGAGTCACCCGCTATCGGGCCATTATCGGACCACCCACAAATGTCCATCCTGCAAACTTCACGCTCGAGATGTCCAGTCCTCGGTGTAGGGGGTGTATTGGAGATTCCACATCGACTAGTGATATGACAAAACAAGTGTATATAAGTAGGGGGACAACCCTCACCTTACAAGTCAATTTTGTATTGTTGAGTTAGACTCAAACCCATATTCTAATAATTATTAATAAAAGAAAGCAAACGTCTATAAAAAAAAAAAAGAATAGCAAACCAATTAAAATAAGGGAACAAAATAGATTTTTAAAGGGACTTTTGTGTGACAGAAGCCAGTTTTATAATAAAACAAGTAAGCTTACAGAAAGAAAAAAAAACTAGTAAATCAATTTACTGAAACAAGTAAATCGATTTACTTGTTACTAACAACAAACCAAGTGAGCGGGACAGCGACACGTGTATTTCCACGCAAATCATCAATAAGGAATGGAGAAATTTTTGCTGTGGGTCCCACACATTTTTTTTAAAATTTCTTCACATTTCCATTTTACCAAACAATCTACTTTTTCTCACTTCCACTTTCTTCTTTCTTCTCTCCTTCTATTTCTTTTCTACCAAACAAAGCCTTAATGCCATTGTCTAGTCCTGCGATCGCATGATGTAGCATGAACTACTCACTCCCTACTGACTCTTAGTATGGGGCTCCTTGATAGCAGATGAATGGCTAATGCTAGATAGCCCACCAAACATGTCACATGCCCTCAATCCAAACACCCATATATACAATAATAGACCCTCCTCTCCATGTAAGCCTTTTCCATATGCTCACAGTGTTGCTTTCTTTGTTTTTCACTGGGTTTTTAAATTTCTACATGTGGCTACCGCTACCACTACCACACACCACTATGAGTGACGACTAGACCACAACAACTTGAAGGATCCTCAATCAACCACAAAGACAATCCACAAGAGCAAGGATGGAACTATTCATATAACTAGGGGGCCTCGGCCCCCCTAATCTTTTTAAATTTAATTTTTTTAATATATATATATATATATATATAAGGACTATTATTGTTATTAAAAAGATTGTGAAAATAATAATATTTAAGTATTATTTATCTATTTATTTGATAAAATGTTTTACTTCTTTTTTATAGTTTTTATTGTTAACAATAACATTTTTTCTCTTTTAGACAATATTCTATTTTTCTTTTTTATATTCTTCATTGTGGATATAGTTACATATTTTTCTTTTTAGACAAAATATTTGACTATCATTAATTTTTCTTTTTAATAATCTTTTCCTTTATAATCCTTGCAATTTTAAAAGTTATAAATGATTGCATTTGCAATCAAATGATTTTATCAACCTTCCCTTTATATTAATTTGATTACAAATTGATTTGAGAATTAAAAGTTACTTATTAACCTTTGTCAATGGGAGAAACTTATGAACACTATATAAGGGATTGACGTCTTGAACTTTAAGATACATCAATAACTATTCTTTCATTTTATAACTAACCTTCTTATATTTTTTTTTTCGTTTTTCTCGTCTCGTCTTGGCCAATTGACACAACATTCTTCTTTTTCCTATTTTCCAACAATCTTAAAGCAATTTCTTATTCAATGGTTGTTGGCTATTATTGTCATAATATAGAAAATAATCTTGTGAGTAATATAATTCATTTTAATTTAGTAGATTTTTATGACATAATTAATAAGACTTTTTTGTAAAGAATTATGGTCAATGCGTATGTTAAATTTCATTATAAATTCATGAAAGTTCTGAATGACACACGAAACTAATGATTGTTTGTTGCAATTTTGGGTCTTTAAAAAATATATTTAGTTTGTTGTCTCTGTAAATATATTTTCTAAAAATGTTCTTTTGGACTGTTTTGAAAAACACATAATTATGAATATTTTATATATAAAATTTGATGTTTATATATTTATTAAATGAAATTTAATTTTTATTGTTGGTCCCCTATGCTCCAAGTCTGGCTTCGTCCCTGCACGAGAGCACACAGCTAAACAAAAATAAATTTTAAAAAATAAAAAATATTAAGAATTATGATTCAATTTCTCTTCAATCTACACATAAATAGTAAATCCCATAAAATCATATATATTATGAAATTCGTCTCATACGGTAGCAAATTTCCCGCCCAAATATATGACATCATATAGATATATAATAATTAAAATGATATTACATTATTCACAAATAAAAAAAATTAAAATTATTAAAAATAATAATACTTTATTATTATTTATATTAAATATTTATAATAATTATTTTTAAATAATGTTATTATCATATTATTTTTTATAACCTTGTGGATAAAAAAACGTGATTGGGAGGGGAGACCCTACTAAAGGTGGCTAACAAGATTTTCCGGCAAAGATTAGTCATTGGCAAAGATGGTGGATATTTCGTCATGGTTACCCTTAGAAAACAAATATATAATATATCATAATGATTTGAAACTAAAATTAAAAAAAAAATGTAATCTTTCTACAAATTAAGTTATTTTTTTATGACAATAAATTATCATATTTTCTAAGGAGTTACCGGTATTTTTAATTAATTTCTTAGAAGAACAACATTTTCATTTATCATCTCCTTATCCATTAGGCACTCACTTTTCATAAAAAAAAAAATATTTATTAATAGATTCTTACTATTAGTCTTAGGGGGTGTATTGAATTGAGATTTTAAAGATTATTTTGACATAAAAAAGTTTTGTGGATTTTAAAAGACTAAGTAGAAATGCAATGACTTGTTAGATTTTTTTTAAAAGACTTTTAAGATCAAGATTTTGTAATTTGGATTTTAATGGATTTATATCATAAGAATTTATAAGATTTGAAAGGATTTTATAGATTTATAAAATTTGAAAGGACTTGTGAATTTTTAGAAAACATTCAAAGTTACCAGAGTCAATGAAAAAGATAATAAAGAAATGATAAGATTTTGATTAAAAAAAAGAAGTAAAACTAATACAGTTTTTCTAATCTTGTAATAGCTAATTGATTCTAACTTCATGTCCTCCTAAATAACATTTCTTCACATATTTAAAGCTATCGTAGCCCTCCATGCATTAGTATCTTCTTGTTCTTGTTCTTGTGTTAGAAGTTTTATTTATATATAAAACCAATTAGTTTTGTTATACAGTATTCAATATTCGGCATAAAGTTTTATATAATAACTATCGTATATAAACCAATTAACATAATTAAAGATTGAATAATATATATATATATATATATATATAAAGAAAAAATCAAGCAAGGTATAAATTGTGATTTTTTTTATAAGTGCAAAAGAGGTCAAAGAATACAGACTCATAAACGGTGTTATCATGAGTTCTTTCCAAGCTTTCTAACCTTTGTTGGCTGCAACAATGGATAAAGATCGGGCTAGCATTTAAACTTGATATTATTGCTTAGCATTAAATAAGAATACTAAATAATTTGATATTAGCATAAAATAATTAACCCAGGTAGTGTAAAGCAATTATTTTAGCAAAACAATTAACCCAAGTAACATAATTGAATCAACGAATAAGTACTAATAGAAGCAAAAGAAGCATTACAATACACACAAAAAAGTAGAAAGACTTTTCTTTGATTGTAGAGAATGCGTGTAGGATTGGAAGAAAGAGATGACCAAATACTATATCAACATTGCCTTCAACGAAGAGAGGAGTAATTATGTGTGAGGGAGACAAAAAAGTCTAACAATGACATGAAAAAGAAGGAAAGAGAAAGTAGAAAAATCTCAAGGGTTTGGATGAGATTGTTGGATGGGTGTGGGTGTATTGGATTGAGATTTTAAAAAACTACTTTGACATAAAAAAATATTGTTGATTTTAAAAGACTATGTAAGAATGTAATGAGTTATAAGATTTTTTTTAAAAGACTTTTACTATCAAGATTTTGTAGTTTGGATTTTAATAGATTTAGATCATAGGAATTTATAAGATTTGAAAGGACTTTATAGATTTATAAGATTTGAAAGGACTCATGAATTTTTAAAAAGCATTTAAAGTTACAAGAGTCAATGAAAAAGATAACAAAAAAATAATAAAATTTGATTAAAAAAAAGTAAAATCAATACAGTTTTTCTAATCTTGTAACAGCTAACTGATACTAACCTCATGTCCTCTTAAATAGCATTTCTTCGCATAACTAAAGCTATCCTAGCCCTCCATGCAATAGTATCTTCTTATTCCTGTTCTTGTGTTAGAAGTTTTATTTATATATAAAACCAATCATCGTAAAGATTAAATAATATATATAGAGAGAGAGAGAGAAAGAGAAAGAGAGTGAGAAAATCAAGCAAGATACAGACTGTGATTTTTTTACGAGTGCAAAAGAAGTCAAAGAATACGAACTCATAAACGGTGTTATCATGAATCCTTTCAAAGCTCTCTAACCATTATCAAGTACAACAAAGGTTAAAGATCGGGCTAGCATTTAAACTTGATACTATTGCTTAATGTTAAATAAGAATACTAAATAATTTAATATTAATGTAGGATAATTAACCCAGATGGTTTAAAGCAATTATTTTAGCATAAATAATTAATCCAGACAGCGTAATTAAATCAACGCAATAAATACAAATAAAAGCAAAAGAAGCATTACAATACACATGCAAAAAATGTAGAAAGATATTTTCTTTGATTGCAGAGAAGGTACGTAGGATTGGAAGAAAAAGATGACCAAGTATTATACCAACACTGTCTTCAATGAAGAGAGTAAGAATTATGTGTGATGGGAGAAAAAAAGTTTGACAACAACATGAAAAAAAAAAAAAGGAATGAGAGAGTAGAAAAGTCTCAAGAATTTGGGTGGGATTATTGGATGATTGTGATATTCATATATCCTATTGAAAAGTCACACCAAATTCACGTTACTAAAGAATCTATCAAAATTTGTATATTTTTAAATACTAAAAGACTTTTTGTAAGTTATAAAAAATCTCAATTGAATATCACTAAATTTTGTTACCCTCTTTAAAAAATTTTTGATAGTCCTAATTAAATACCAAAAACTTATTTATATTATTTAAAACTTTTAATTGAATACCACAAGACTTTTTTATTGCAAAAAAAGTCTTTTAAAATATTAATCCAATACACCCCCTTTAATATTCATTTTTCTTACCAGTCTTACTTTTATATTTTTTTATTATTACTATTATCTATCTTTTACATCATTTAATTTATTAAAAATTTATTTATAATAAAAAAGTTTTAATAATATATCAATAATATTTAATGTTATATCATTTCATTATCTTTTTACCTTTCTAGTTGATGGCGTTCCAAAGCAGTAGTACAGTACAGTGTAATCCTTTCCGGTCCACTTTGATCAGATTCCACTGATAGTCTTCTTTACCTTCTAAGCAGAGCAGCAACCTTCACGAAAGCTTCGTTATCGTCGGCAACTACAAACATGGTGAAAGCTATCAGAGTTCACGAACTTGGTGGTCCTCAGGTTATGTCTCTGTCTTATTTCTCTTTCACTCTCACTCACATGGTCATTAATTCATTCTTTCAACACTAAATCGTTGAATTGATGAGTGGCAGGTTCTGAAGTGGGAGGATGTGGAAATTGGAGAGCCCAAGGAAGGCGAGGTTCGTGTGAGGAACAAAGCCATTGGGCTTAATTTCATTGATGTCTACTTTCGCAAAGGAGTTTACAAAACCCCCTCATTACCCTTCACTCCAGGTTCCCTATTTTCATTCCCTTACTTCTAGTGCTAGTGCTACCAAAACATTGAGCCTACATTCACCTTATATATTAAATGAAAACAACTATCTTAAACAAAAACGTTTTTAGTTGTTATTTTTTAACAAAAGCGTTTTTACATATCATTTTACAATGAGAACGTTTTTAGATTTTTTAATTTCTTATTTTTTTTAATTTATCATTTTTAATATCTTTAGTTCTAAATTGAATTTTATTATTTTTTTAAAAAATTTATCAATAATTAAAAATTAATGTTGTATTACAATAATTATTTATTATAAATTTAAAATATAATTTATATGTTCAAAAATATTTATTTATTACAAATTTTAATTATAATATAATTTATATATTTAGAAGTATTTATTTATTATAAATTTAAGTTATATAAAATAAATATTTATTTTGTGCAATACACAGGTTAAAATATTACTTTACTTTTATTTTCTATTTTTACTTTTTAATTACAAATTTGTCATTTTGTTTTTAATCTATTTCCTATTTTCAAACATTTATACAGAAAAAAAAAGTTGTTTTCTTTGTTTCATGTACAAATGTTTGGAAGCATAAAATAAATTAAAAACAAGGTGACAATTTTGTAATTAAGAAGTAAAAACAGAAAATGAAAACAAAGGTAAACGGACCCTAATATTTCTCGTATTTGTGGGGGGAAAAAAATAAAGGAAATAGAATATGCAGATGTTTTCTATGTTTCTTGTACAAATGTTTGAAAACAAGAAACAGACCAAAAACAAGATAACAATTTTGTAATTAAAAAATAAAAACTAAAAATAAAAATAGGAAATGAAAACGGAACTAAATGGACCCTAATATTCCTCGTATTTGTGGGAAAAAAAAAATAAAGGAAATAGAATATGCAGCAATAGCGTTCCCCTAATAATAATGTGCTATGGTAGGTGTGGAGGGTGTTGGGGTGGTGACTGCTGTGGGCGATGGAGTCACTGATATGCAGGTTGGAGATGTTGTAGCTTATACATGTCGACCATTGGGCTCATATGCTGAAGAGCACATTCTTCCTGCAGCTCAACTTGTTCCCCTACCTCCCTCAATTGACCCCATTCTTGGGGCATCCATCATGTCCAAGGGCATGACAACTCGTTTTTTGCTTCAAAGTTGTTTCAAGGTGTGTGTTTGTGTCGGTTCTATGCTCATTGCTGAAGGACCCCTTCTTGATTTTACCGCTTTTTTCTTTACATTCATTAGTATATTTTTTAGATAAACTAGGGGAGATTGATTCACCATATGCTCATTTCAGAAAACATGAATCACTTCTAGGAAGTGAAAGGAGATGTATGCATGCCTATTCTCTCACTTATTATGCGGGGCTATCTATAATGGCATTATCTCTGTTGCTTGTCTATTGATTATTGGAATGTCTTCGACTATATTATCCTTCCATCTCAATCTATGTTACCTTTTCCTCCTTGTATTTTTTCTTTTTTATGTACATGCTTTGCTTAGGATAAGGATATTCAGCCTTAGTTTTCCAAGTTACTCCCCCATTCTCTTAAGTATGTCTTGCTTGATTACTCCTGTTATAATCGAAGGGATAGGTCCCTCTAATGACTCACTAATAAGAACCTTGTTGAGAGAACAACACCACAAAAACTAGTTGTTGTAGTTGGAGAGTCCAAGGGCTTATAAAATCTACACTAGAATCCCATACTTCCAATGTGAGACTCAAGTCTCGTACCTTGCAATTGGATCCTAACACTTGCCACCTTCGTCTTTCTCTTTGTCACAAGATTCAACTCTAGTTCTTCTGATTGCAATTAGAAAAGACAAACGTTCTTGTGTTGCTCATCAACCATTTTTATTTTTTGTTAATCATTATGAGCATCTTTCTCTGTCCTCCAGATCCTTTTGTCACTTCTCTTCATACTTCTCACAATTCCTAGAACTATTTTTGAGGCTCTAGCTCATGATGGATGGTAACATGCTATGGATGAGTTTAGAACAAAATTAGACATGGGACCTTGCTGCTCTCCCTTCTGGCAAACATGCTACTGGGTCTGTACTAAAAGGAATTCTATTCAATGATGTCAAAGCCCTGAAAATATGCAAAATGAGGTTTCACCTTAAAGGAGGAGAATAAAGTGATCAAGAATAAACTAAAGTTATTCTTCATTTACTGGGAATCTGTGATTGCCTCCTTTGTGTATGTGATGTCCCAAGTAGAGCACCAAAAAACATTGTTGCAGCTAACAGAAGTGTGACATTTGTTGTTATCATAGCTGACTACAATATCTATGAACTAATGAGTTCATGCTTTGTCCTAAAACCAATTCATTTCCCATAATCTTTCCCCAGCTTGATGATAAGGATAGCCTAACATACTTATCATTTTACAGGTTGAACCTGGTCACACTATTCTTGTACATGCAGCAGCTGGTGGAGTAGGATCCTTATTGTGCCAGTGGGCAAATATTCTTGGTGCAACTGTTATTGGAACTGTATCCAATAAAGTGAAGGCAACTCAGGCCAAGGAGGATGGTTGCCATCATGTCATAATCTATACAGAAGAGGATTTTGTCGCTCGTGTCAATGAAATTACATCAGGCAATGGAGTTGAAGTAGTCTATGATTCTGTGGGAAAGGATACCTTTGAGGTAATACCCGTTATGTGCTATATTACGCCTAAATGGAATTTCAAAATCAAATGGTTGGGTACATGAGTGAAAATAATAATAATAATGTTGTGTCTTGCATGGTGGTATCCATGAGTAGTTGTTTATTTTCTGATTTTTTAAGTGGTCACTCTGTTATGATAATTAAGTGTCCACAAATGCAAGTAGATTTATGGTTCAATTGATCCTATGTTGATCATTACTTAAAACTAAAACATCAACAAACACCGACGAGATCCTAGATGGTAAACTCTGCATTTATTGTTGTTGTTAATCTACAAATGAATTCCTAGACCCTATTAAAGAACTCAAGATTAAATACTTTTCTCATTTAGAAATGAATCCTTAGTGCTGCATCCTATTAACATTGGTTTTCTCTATTGAGTTTGCTAGACACGTGATGATGTCAAAGAGAATATTCGTATTTGTCAATATTATTAGTTACGATACACATAATATTGATGGGCAAACCAAGAAGGCAAGAGTTGATAGGCAACAGATTCTAATCAGGAGATTAGGGCCCTGATGTTCTGAGGTTACTGTCTGATTAATACAATATATAGAACCACACTCAGTAGCATAGTTACATGATAACCGTGCGTACCACATACCGAATCCACCATACCACATACCACATTCTTGGTTCTCCTTAGAGGAAGTCTTGTAATAATAACTTAAAAAATGACGAACCGCATACCTATATAAACCACAAACCCGTACCCATACCGCGTACCTGGTAACTATGCTCAATAGCTTATTTTGTTGATTATGACCACACTGATTTCAATTTCAATTTCTATTCTGTCATTTCAAAATTTCAAGAGTACTGTCAGAAAAGTCCTTAACGAGGTATACGCTCTCATTTGTACAGGGATCTTTGGCTTGCTTGAAGCTACGAGGTTACATGGTAAGTTTTGGGCAGTCATCAGGTACACCTGATCCAGTTCCACTATCTTCCCTGGCTACAAAGTCCTTGTTCATGACAAGGCCCAACCTAATGCATTATAATGTCACTCGGGATGAGCTATTGGAGGCTGCTGGAGAGGTGTGTGCCAAGGTTGTTTCTGGTGTCTTAAAGGTGCGGGTTAATCATACTTACCCATTGTCTGAGGCAGCAAAAGCACATGAAGACCTGGAGAATCGGAAGACCACAGGATCTGTTGTGTTGCTACCCTAGGGATATCAAATGTATGTAGGTCTTTAAAGACTTAAGCATCTAAGTCCATGTTTGATTCCCCTTGAATTCGGATTCAATTCTAATTCTACGGTAGAATCAATCTACATATAAATAAAATATCCCATAAAATCAGATATATTATGAAATCTGTGTAAGTCGGATAGCAAACTTTTGACCCAAATATATGACATCGTGCATGTATATAATATAATATAATACAATACAATATAACTAAAATAATATTACATTATTCACAATTAACAAAATTTAAAATTATTAAAATAATGTTTAATTATTATTATTTATATTAAATATTTATAATAATTATTTTTAAATAATTTATAATCATATTATTTCATATAATTAATTTATTATTGTTAGTAGTAGTAGTAGTAGTATAAACTATATATATAATTATATTTTTTATTATTATTATTTACATTAATTTGAAACATGTATTATGAAATAATTTTTATCTAATTACAAAAATAAAAATTTTCCAAAACATATTCACAAAAGTTGATATATCATAATGATTTAAAACGTAATTTAAAAAAAAAAGGTAAATGTTATCTTTCTAAATATTAAGTTATTTTTCTCATGATCATAATTATCAGGTTTTCCAAGAGGTTAATAGTATTTTTTAATTAGTTTCTTAGAAAAATAACATTTTCTTATATTTCCCCCTTTTCCTTTAGGCACTTGCTTTTTATTAAAAAAAACTAGATGTATTATCCATGTATTGTTAAGGTTTATTTAAATATAAAAATATAATTTAAATATATAAAAAATTTAAGATTAATTGTATTTTTTGTTGTCATAGTTTCACAATCTTGTGAATTGTCTCTAAATTTTTTTTTTTTAAATTTTATCTTCGAATTTACAAAATATCACGTAAAAAATTGTGGCAATTTAAAAAAAATACCAAAAAATTGTCTTAATTGTGATGGTTTTTCTAGGTGGAGATAAAATTTGTGATATTTTATAAATTTGGAGGCAAAATTTGCAAAGAAAATTATATGGCAACGAAATTTGCAATATTGTAAAATTTTGGGAGCAAAAAATACAATTAAGTCAAAAATATATTAAGAAATAAAGTTTTTTAAGTTTATAATTTATTATAAGCAATTCATTGTAAACAGTGTTTTTAAGGTATTATATGTATTTTTTATTAAAAATAACTATGTTGATTGTCAATTTTTTTCATGAAGTTATAATCAAAAAAATAAAATATATCAAATATTATATTTTATTGAAGTAATTTATTAAATATTTCTTTATAGACTATATATCTCATATTTGTTAACATTTAAATAAGAGTTTAATGGTCATATATTGACAGTGTAAAGTAATTTTACACAATCATCCGATCACAAACCACCATTTATTGTAAGTTTGTTGACTTTTATAATGAATACTTTAAAAGTCATATTAATGGTGAATTATGATTGAGTGACAGTGTAAAACTTTTTACACTGACAGTGTATGACCATTAAACTCTTTAAATAAAGGAAAAAAATAAAAAATAATTAACCTAGCTCTATAATCATTAAAGGTATGAGTCTAATTTTATAGTATATAATCATAATAATATTGTGAGTAATTTCACATTCATATGATCAATATAAAACCTAAATGCATAGACATTTTATTTTTTCCTTTGTATTTGGCTTTTCTTTATTATTTTTGTTATGCTTTGTCAACAGTTGGTTACGAGATCCTTTTTTAGGGGAGCCTTTTACTCTCCTGCATGGGTTATACATAGGAGGTCACAGGATTCACATATCTTTTTTGTTTGGCTTAAGTGCACTTTTGTGTTACCCAAATTTCATTATTTTGTGGATTTTGTCATTGTATTTTCTCTCGCATTTTGCCACTCTATTTTTGAAATCTTGCAAATTTTGCCCAATCATCAACTATTCATTAAATAAAAATTTGAAAAATTGGGCAAAATTTGTTAGATTTCAAAAATAGGATGCAAAATTCTAGAAAAAAAAAGCACAATGGCAAAATCCACAAAATGATGAAACTTGGGAAGCACAAATTGTAATTAAACCTTTTTATTTTTTGTCCATGGATGTTTGAATATAAAACTAATAAATTAAAAAAATATACTCAACAAATAAATAATAATTTTAAATTTTTTTGTATAATTATAAAGGTTTGCCTAGTTTAAAATTAAAGTTATGCTACTTTGGTTATATATTATAGTTAAATTCATTAATTTTATATAAATTAAGAAGAAACAATATTAAACAATTTTATTTTTGAACAATATATTGTATCATTAGACTTATAAATTATTAAAAATAGAGAAAGTACATTATAAAATATCTCTCATGAACATAATATTTAATTCTAATGAATAATTGTACTTAACAATTCAATATTAAAAGAGGTATCCACTATAGAGACCCTTTATCATTTCATTCATTCGTTGTTATTTCTAATTGTAATAAAAAATTAATGAAATAAATAATTTATAATGATTTTAATTTAAATTTATATTGTCATGATAAATAAAATATTCAAAAAATATTATGTCACTAACATTAAATACATTATTATATGATTTTTAAGTGTTTGATTTCTATGCATAGGTAATGTAAAAAATTTACACTATTAACCAATCATAAATCATAGTAAGTGGGGGTGTTTGCGAATTGGTTTGGATCGGTTTTGTGCCAAAAAGTAATCCGATCCAAAAATTAAAACACTATGCAATTCGGTTTAGTTTGGATTGCTATTTTAAAAAAATCCAATCCAATTCGATAAAATATGGATTGGATTGGATAATTTGGTTTTTATCGACACATCTTTACTGACATTTTAATGTTCAAGGTTGAGTGTTGTTATCTTTCATATATAAATACTAGTATTTTAGCCTGTACAATACACAAGATCAATTTTTATTTTATATATCTATATTTATATTAAATAAATATTTGTAAATATATAATTATATTATAATTAAAATTTGTAATAAATAAATATTTTTGATCATATAAATTATATTTTGGATTTATGATAAATATATATTATGATAAAAGGTTATTTTTAACTATTGATAATTTTTTTAAAAAAATATTAAAATTTTATTTAAAAATAAAAATGATAAATTGATAGAGATAATAGGTTAAGAAAAATTCCTAAAAACATTCTCATTGAAAAAAAACAACTAAAAACACTATCATTGAAGAATGGTCCCTAAAACTACTTTCGTTCAAAATAGTTATTCTAATTTATATAGAGAGGGGGATTTGATAGTAGCTTTTGTTTACTAGTATTGTAACCCATAAAGAGCATTCAACCTTTTAAGCTCCTTACTTTAGCATTCTGTATATGGGCACGCGTTCATAATTCTAACTCTAACTAATACCAATTGAATTAATAGATCATGATAAGCGAGATTAAATATATAGGTAAAAGGAAACATATTGGTTTGGTTCAGTTTAGTTTAGTTTCAGAGACACCAATTGAAAACCGAACCAAACCGATTGGTTTTACTAAAAGAGGATCCAATAAAATCCAAAAAAAAAAGTTGGTTTGCTTCGGTTTTCAATTTTTTTTTAGTTTGGATTTTAGTTTTTTCTTTGGATCAGATTGGATTTGAACACTCCTAATGGTAAGTATAACTTTTAAGATAATTATTGTAAAAATCAAAAAAATTATCATATATAACAATTTTGTGATTGGATGACAGAGTGAAAACTCTTTACATTGTTATTACATAAACTATTAAAATATATAAGCGTTGAAATAATATATAAAGCACATGTTATAGAAGTTATTTCGTTAATATAAACTTTAACATTTTGTATTGTCAATTCATTTTTGATTTTTTTTATAGATTAATCACTTAATTTTTATCCTTAATTATTAATTAAAATAAAATATTATAAATGATTTTAAATTTAACTACATATTTATAAAATTATTACTTTTAATTATTATTGTTTGTGAAATATATTTGAAGTAACTAATTTAAAAAAAGAAATAAATTTGAGCATAATTATTATATAATATTTAATGTTATTACTATAATATTTATATATCTAACTTTTTCTATCATATCTGGGCTTTAAAATATATATTATTGAAAACTACAGGAACAACACAAAAAGGGGGGGGGGGGGGGGGGGGGGGTGGAGGGGGGTTAAATTGTCTTATATAAAAAAAAATTGCAAAACTTTTTTGAAGATATGTATTGTTTGAAAGACAGAAGATAGATGTTTTTAAACGAGATATATGAAAGCGAATAGAAGATGCAAAACAAAAGAACACAAAAATTTATACTGATTCGTCTCACCCTAGAGATTACATCCAGTTCTTGGTATACCACCAAATCCCATTATAACTTAAAACAAAGTTACAATTACTCTTTTCTCAAAGCCTCTTTAGGCTCAACCCAAGTAGTATTTCACTTGTCTCTCCAAACAAACACCCAAATATTCTTTGATACAAAGCCTCTTCAGGCTTCCACTAATTTCACAGAGAAATGGTTAAAGGGTAAAGTGTCACACTAGGCTAGCGTCTTATTAGATGGATATACAATGAAGCTCAAGAATTTTACAATGATTTATCTAAAGTATTCTTTTTGAGAACCAAATAGAGAGTTTAAACACTTAGGAGAATGAGAGTAGAAAATTTCGACAAGAGTTTTGTATGTTTTGATATATGTCTCCTCTTCTATTTATAGTGCCCTTCCAAAATGTCTATTGTGAGTGCTTTTGGGGACATCCTTCGTCTCTTGTCGTGTAAGGAAGAAAGTATGTAACATCCCGGGCACAGACAAGGAGCGGCTCTTGGCGGGCTTCCAGCGAGAAGGACATATGAATGAATCGAATACACACCAGAATGAGAGAGATCTAGAGGTTGTGCATGTATGGGACTGTACAGTTAAGGATAGCTTAAAGGAATTAATAAGTGCTACTTATACCAACAAGATGCATTTACTTTTTGGTACCTTATCATTTAAGAACTCCACAGTTAAGCGTGCTTAATTTGGAGCAATTCTGGGATGAGTGACCTCTTGGGAAGTTTCCCAAGAAGCATGTGAGTGAGGAAAAAGCACGCTGAAAAGTCTTGTGTTGGTTTGTGGGTACAGTCTTTGATCCTGAAAGCAGCCAGGCATTACAAAGTATCTACAATTGAGCTCACAAAGTTACCCATGAGCACTTTGAGTCAAAATTGAAGAATCTCCAAAAATTATAAAAAAAAAATTAGGAAGCTAATTTAATGTGTTTAGAAGAGTTTTGTAAAGAAAAATTATAAATTTCTACTCTCTAAATTATTAATGAACTCTAATGCTTTAAGAGGAGTACCAACACACGTTTTATGCCAAGGGAAGAGAGAAGCAGTCGTCACTTTGTTTTTTTGTAAACCTAGGCCAGATTTCAGCCTTCCTCTCTTAAACCCAACACTAATTTCGTTTTCCCTTGAGGCACACACACATCCAAGGGTTTGTTTCTCTTTTGATCAAGCTTGTAGGAGTCTTGAAACTTGGCATCTTCACAACTTTTTGCTGTCATCTTCACGTGGCAGTACATAAGGTAAGGGGAGGAGGTTTTGTTACCTTTATATGGTCTGAAATTGAATGATAATGGAGATTCCCTAGATCTCCTTGATTGTGTATATCCATTGAATCTAATCCATGAGTGTTGTGATGTATGTTTTATGATATCAACTCTTTTTTTTTTTTTTTAAATCAGTAGCTTGCTCACCCTTTCTTGCTAATTAAATCTGTTTTAAGATCATATTCTTCATGTAATTCATGCCCTAAATGCTTGTAGGTTGAAGCTCTAACTTTTATGTATGTGTATGAAGCTCAATGACTTGATCTTGTCACTTGAAAAGCATATAATCTGTCAAAAACGTGATTACTGTTTTGGGTCTGAATTGGTGTGATGAATTAGGAAATTAACTTACTTTTGATCATAATTTTAAGCTACAAAATTTGTTATGTCATTACCAAACTTGAAGAGAGTGAAATTATGCTCAAACTATGTGTTAGAAGCATGAAATTAATGAGTTTTCTGCATAATTTTACTGCTACTGTTTTGCTGTGTTTAAGGCCAGTAAAATCACATTTTTGTGAGCTAAATGTTGCTTATTAATTGTATTTTGATTTGTATATAATTCCTCTAAAATTTGGCAAGCATTAGAGGCCATTTGAACATGATTTGCTACTTGAAATCACCATGTGACAGCAAAAAATGAAAGTATGTTCTGCTCTATTTTAAGCATGAAAAACTGTACTTAAATGAGATTTAAAGTGTACTAATTGTAGAAATTAGGCGCCTTATAGTTAGTATATGGTACCTTTGAAGTTTGGTGAATATTGATAGTCATTTTAACATGTTTTGACATTTGAAATTAGCCATTATACAACATATACGAGTTGCTGTCCTGCAGTTATACAACAGTGAAAAATTTATATTTCTTAGTGTTTAAATGATATATAATTGACTAATAATGGATGTCACCACATTACAGAACATAAAGGAAGAGGATTGAGTGATTTGGATGCATTTTGAGCCATAGAGGTCATGTTTATGTACATGGGTTGCATGCTATCCTATTTTTAAATATGACAGCAAAAATAATTTTTGAAATAGTGTTTTAGCATATTGGAAGGTTAGAGATCTAGTTAATAAGGTCATGGACAATTAAGGAGTGAAAATCATTTGAATTGGTAAAAGAAACTCATCATATGGTGTAGAGGGAAATCAAGCCAACAAGGAGAAGCTTACTAATTTGGAATCATGAATAAGAATAGTGAGTTAGTTAAAGTAGTCTAGACTTAACAAATTAGTTTTAATCACTAGACTTTTAGTATATATTGTCAAGTGACTTTAATGGTGTGTGGTGGTAAAGTGACATAACATTAATGTACTAGAATCCTAGAAATTAAGTTATAGTAATAGTAATATAATGATCAACCACTTATAACAAAATTTAGAACACTAACTTTAGTTAATTAAATTTGATTCCTATTTTGAGAAAGAATATTAATATCTAGACTAAATGAGGACAATAAGCAAAAAGGCTTTTTGATCGAATATTAATAAAGGATGTTGAACTAAAGAATCATGAGTGGAAACTAAAATTGATCTTGCTAGCCTATATAAGTGGAATATGGCTATTGCGTAGGATTGAATGGAATGATGATTTTGTTTTGATTATTTTACTCAAGTTAAAGTGTTGAGATGCTATGTTTTTGTAATTTTAGAATTGAGACCGAGATATGACGATTGTGGTAAGCTTAAAAGCTACCAAATGATAAGGCAATGAGAGCCTATGTTAAAATGAACTGAGTTTTGATATTGAAATGAAATTGAGATTGAGAATGGTTAGAAATTGTGGATTGTATTGTTTAACAGGTGATGTCTTTGTTGTTAATTGACCATACCCTTGTTATGGTATGTGGGATAGTACCAAGAAATAGAGGAGACTCTGCTGGATTTCTAGGAGAAATTTCATAACCCTTAGTTAAGTATTTGTGTTGAGATAGAAAGCATACATTATATGCATCGAGTAAAGTAAAATGTGAGATGGGTGGACCACAGTATGGTACCTGAGGGATGTATGCAGGACTCTCAAAGTCTTGGGGGTGTAAGGAATTGGGTTGTGAAATCCTAAGAGCCAGGACTTGTAATCCTGAGCTAGGAGTATTCACCTTATCCAGCCCAATAACTCTGACAACTGTTGAGCATATCCATGGTTGGTGGGAGTATTCCTTCAAAAGAAAAGACTCGTGTTTGCTTGTAAAAAGAAGTGCCACGAAGGAATATGTACTCTCGATCGTCACCCAAATGAAAAGTAAAGTCCTTTAATCATGGGAATTAGAGGCATGGGCCCACATGCATGAGTCTGTCAAACTTAGATGAAACTTCAGTACCCTTTTGCATTGCATACTCAGGTGATCACTCATAGTGATTATTTTGTTTGTTTGGAACCATTAAGGTTCGTTGTTTTTGACCTTAAATATAAGGGTGATGTGACCTCACTCCTTTTTCTTCCATTTCCATCTTTTATATGTGTTGTTGATTTATCGGAGAACAGCTGACACTGATAAAGCCCTTCACCCCGTTCTAGAGAATGGTTGTGCACTGCACTAGCATGGGTTATTAGACCCATGACCCCTAGTACTTCGATGATACTTTTCAAAGGGTTGTTACTATCACGTATAAGCCTGTTTTTACGACTATGCCAGTACAGACTGCTTCGATTAGCTTGCCCATGATCTACATTCAGTCATCTGCCCCTGGATATGTGCGAGCGACTCCACCTTTGTCTTCATCACCTTCATCTGATTCACTGATGCCAAATTTTCAGTCTGCATCAGTGGTGCAATATTATGAGTCCCCATCACTTAGGAGCGTCTTGCCTCCACTACCTGTGTCACTACTTGTATATGATCTTGCTCTTCAGTGTGGATTTTTGTTTCTTGGGCAGACGGCTGACTCTATTCCTAGACCCTCTAGGTCCACTGGATGGTTGACTGACAATGGCCATGTCGTTGAGGACGAGGAGGAGGAGGATCCTGAGGAGGACTATCAGTAGGAATTCCATGAATGGGGTAGGTTAAGGATGTAGATAGCTGATTGCTCTGATTTATAGGCTTTTACCCTTTTGATGTATTATATATGGGTAGGCTAGGATCCTTATCTTTTGATGTTATGTAGATACTAGTCAGCTAGGCTAGTCTTTTTCTTTTTGAGATACTGTGAATTTCATGATGTTGGTCTGTACACCCTTATCACCATATACTTCTGGTGGTTATCACTTATAATGTGAATATATATATATATATGGATAGATATGTGTTTATATTAGTTTCATATTTTATATGTATGAGATTATGAATTCATTAATTATTTCCATCATGCTACACTTGAAAAAAAAACCCTGTAAAATGATTATTAAAGACTAGCGTTTAAATAAAATACTAAAGAATATAAGCATTATGACAAAAGGCGTCACAAAGTATACATTGGAGTATTGCTTTCACCAACAAGTCACACTGATAAGATAAAGCAATTTGCTTATCTTGCCTTTCTCGTACTAAATCTTGTTGCAGTAGATATATTTGTTTTTTAGTACTGACAAGTATACTATAGTTCCTTCTTTTTCGTAGAAAGATATATCTTTTCAGTGAAGTGAATGTTGGTGTCTTCTTTTTATGGAAAGTAGGTATGAACTTCAGTTTATAAACACTTTGAAAACCATACTTGGTTTGACAATAATTGCTGTGAATCGTTTGAGGGTTGAACATATATCAAAAGTGTGCGATCAGATGATTAATTGTTAGTCCATTTGTTATTATCAAAACAAAGTGAGGGTCTTATAAACTCCATTTGTCTTAACAATTATTAACTTACAATTATCAAAATTGTACAATAAATATCATTAATGTGAACAATTTAATTCTTCATTGATATATATTATTAACTTACAATTATCAAAATTATACAATAAATATCATTAGTGTGAACAATTTAATTCTTCATTAATATATATAATTAACTTACAATTATCAAAACTATATAATAAATATCATTAATGTGAATAATTTAATTCTTCATTATACACACACACACAGATAAATAGAGATTTATTTATTAATTTTTATCCTTAACTATCAATTAAAATAAAATATTGTGAATCATTTTAAGTTTAACTACATATTTATAAAATTGTTACTTTTATATTATTGTACATAAAATATATTTTAATAAATAAATTAAAAAATAAAGTATATTTATAAATATACGTAATAACTTATTTCTTAATTTCTATCATTAATTATTAATTAAAATAAAATATTATGAATTATTTTAAATTTAACTACATATTTATGAAATCATTACTTTTAATTATTATTATTTGTAAAATATATTTTAAGGTAACTAATTTAAAAATATAAATTTGAGCATAAGTATTAATATAATATTTAATGTTATTATTATAGTGTTTTTATATCTAACTTTTTATGTCATCTTTTGGTTATGAAATATATATTGTTAACTTACAATTATCAAAAATGTATAATAATATCATTAATGTGAGAAATTTAATTCTTCATTAAATATAATTAAATCAGTTAAATTTGATTATATCTGAACAACGACTATTGTAAAGTTCAAGTATCCATCAACGATTATGTAAAGTCCAAGTCTACTTTACATATACAATTTAGTTCTTAATTTCTATCCTAAATTATTAACCAAAATAAAATATTATGAATGATTTTAAATTTAACTGCATATATACAAAATCATTACTTTTAATTATTATGGCTCATGAAATATATTTTTATAACTAAATTAAGAAAATAAAATATACTAATATACACACACACAATAATTTATTTCTTAATTTTTATCCTTAATTATTAATTAAAATAAAATATAATGAATTATTTTAAATTTAACAACATATTTATAAAATTATTTCTTTTAATTATTATTGTTCATGAAATAAATGTTAAAGTAATTAATTAAAAAAATAAATAAATTTGAGCATAAGTATTAATATAATATTTAATGTTATTATTATAGTATTTATATATTTAACTTTTTCTATCTGAAATAGCAAGAGATGTACAAGAAGAGGGGTTGAATTGTGTGTTTTAAAACTTTTTCAATATAAAAACAAGTTCGAAAACGTTTTTAAGCTGAAGGATAGAGAAGACAAGCACACAGAGAATTTTATACTGGTTCACTCAACTTTGAGCTATGTCCAGTTCCTTCATCCAAAAGATATCCACTAACCAACCTTGGTTACAAGTATTCTTCACGGCCTCTTCAGGCTCTACAATGCAATCACCCCAGATTGCTTAACCCAACTATTGTTTCTCACTAAGCCTCTTCAGGCTTTCACAACAAGTATAGTTGATAGTAAAGGTCAACTCACAACGTGAGGATATAAAAATTAAGCACAATATAGTATTGTATCAGAGATATATGAACTATCGTCTAGTGGACGCGTAAGAAAGCAATCAGCGTTTTTATGTTCGTGCTTGATTCGTCATCATCTTTCTTCTTCTTCTTTGGTATATATAGTCTTCAGTGAAAAAGAGTCGTTGAAGATGACTTAGCTTCAATTTTCAAGAAAGAAGTGCGCGTATCGAGCTTCTAGACAGATCAGAAAGGACAACTTTTGAACTTGCACTAAAACGGAAAAAGCAGCTCTATGCTAAAGGTCTGCTTTTCTGAACATTATTCATTCATCTTGGCAACTTGAAAAGTTGACTTGCTTTTTCTACCTTGTGCTTTTGCACTAGAATGATTTTGTCTACTATTTAATGCTTGAAATATTTGAATTTTATATATCTCAAAAAGGTAAGGCATTAGTCTCGAGATATGTATGCAAGACGTATAGCTTGGATGAGTATATTAAAGAAAAACTTAGCCATTTAAGAGCTTTCGTTTGGATGCGTCTAGTATAAGTGTCTAATACTTAAGACATATAGTCCACAAATGAGACTTTTACTCTTGAACAGTCATCATGTATACGTTTTGGACGTTTAATGAGATTAGCATGTTGGACGCCATGGGTTTGGATGCTGTAAAACTCATTAATTTAAAAACAGAGACTTAAACTTTAAAAAGTTTGTTATCTTCAAAATTCGAAGGTCTAAACGCTTTAACGTCTTTGGTTCCAACACTATCATCTTTTGGTTTTGAAATATATATTATTAACTTATAATTATTAAAACGACTTAATTGAACTTTTGGTACCCTAAGTATCGTAATTGTGTAATTTTGATCTGTTAAATTCTAATTGAGTGAATTTGGTCTTCCAACTATCGCGTGGTAGGTGACATGACATGTAAAAATTAGAGAAGAAATTTATAAAATGTTTGTCGTGGAAATTGAACAACCATAGGCCCTACTTCTTCACCCCAACACCACCACCATTACCACTATGACAAAATGTTGATTTGGTATATTAATAAATATTATATTATATATGTTTCGGTATGCCAAAAAGTCTCATATCTCTTAGAAGACGAGGCTAAGGATAGTTTATAAACACCCCCTCCCTTAACCCACCGAGGCAGCTTTTCAAGACAAAACCATGATGGCCCACCAAGCGCCAAAGAGGATAATACCTCAAATACAGTGACCCTAACGATGTAGTGGACTTGAGGTCAGAACATTGGCACTAGAAGGAGGGCTTAGGCTACATACATGGGCTGCTAGGCCTTTTAGCCCCTTGGCCTTAACTGGGGGGTACTGTTCTGATACACCAAAAAAGTCTCACATCGCTTAAGAATCGAGGTCAAAGGTAATTTATAAACATCCTTCTCCCTTAACCTATCGAGATGCCTTTTCAGAACAAAACCATGATGGCCACTGAGCTCCAAAGCGAACAATACTTCTGATGCGTTAACCCTAATGATGCAACAAACTTGAGGTCGAAAACATTGACACTCGAAGGAAGGCATAGGCCTACAAGCGCCAAAGTGGACAATATCTCGAATGCAGTGACCCTAACAATTAGCGGACTTGAGGTCGAAACAATATATAACTTAAACAAGACACCAAATTTGTACATATATTTATTACTACTAAATAAATTATTTATACTATATATAACTTAATTTATATTTATTATTATTAATTTATTATTATGTACTAATAATATTAAATATTAATAAATTAACTATTAAATACTAATATATTTTAAATTAAAATTTATTAAATTTAGTGGATTAGCTTGAAGATGCAATTCTTATAGGGAGTAAGTGGGTTTATAAAGTTAAGAGAAAGTCAAATGGGACTATGGAAAGGTACAAGGCACAATTGGTGGCTAAGGGATATAACCAAGTTGATAGGATTGACTATTTTGACATTTTTTTCCTTAGTTGTGGCGAAAACAATAGTGAGAGTTGTTTTAGCTCTTGCTTCCATTAAAGTTTGGTATGTACACCAATTTGATATGAACAATGTCTTCCTTCAAGGAGAATTACAAGAAGGTGTGGACATTCCTAGAGGAATTCAAGGGGTTCTTTCTATAAAGGTTTGTAAACTCCTCAAGTCTCTATGGCTTGAAACAAGCCAGTAGGAAGTGGTATGAGAGACTCACTTCTCTCGTACTTGAATATGGTTATGTACAAGGGATTATAGATTACACCCTGCTTGTTAAGAGTGTTGATTCACATTTTATAGTACCTTTCATATATGTAGATGACATAGTTATAGCTGGCTATTCACTTGAGGTGTTGCAGCCATTAAATCTACCTTGCATACTCACTTTGGATCAAAGACTTGGTGACACTAAAGCTTTTCTTGGTATTAAAGGCAGCAGATTCTCCCAAAGGTATATCTTTGTGCCAACGACAATACTAATTGGACTTATTGCATGATACCAGGACTATTGGCTCCAACCCAACAAGCACACCACTTGATCCAATAATTATACTCCATCTATATGATAATGCTCCTCACGTTGATACATCAGGATATTGCAAGCTCATTGGAAAACTTTTGTACCTAACAACGACTCACTCGCATATATAATTTGCAGTACAACAGCTCAGCCAATTCTTGGCTCATCCTACCACTCAGCATTATAGGGCTACCCACAGAATTTTATGTTACTTGAAAGGTGCTTCGAGCAAGGAAATTTCCTTCTCTCATTCCTCTTGCGAGTGGAATGGTTGCTCGTTCATCCTCAGAAGTCGAGTATAGGGCATTGGTAGCAACCACTTGCAAATTGCAGTTTTGTCCTATCTCATGCAGGATTTACATATTGAATGTCCTAAGCAACTAGTCTTATATTGTGATAATCAGGGTGCATTGCACATTGCAACCAACCATGTGCTCCATGAGCATACGAAGTACCTGGAGATTGATTGCCATGTGGTTCAAGAAAAATGTAATGTTGGTCTCATCACTCATGCATTTGTTGCCATTATCCTAATCAGACTGTTGACCTACTTACTAAAGCTATGCACCTTGTTCCATTCCAACGATTGCTTCTCAAGCTGGGAATGGTTGCTATATACCAATGCATAGTCTAAAAATGCATAGTCATTTTATTTGGCCTTTCTTTATTATTTTTGTTATGCTGGGTCCGAAGTTGGTTATGGTTTCCTTTTTTTTTTTCTTAGGTCTTTTACTATCGTCCATGAGTTATATATAGGAGGTCATAGGACTCACGTGTCATTCAATTGAATTGAATCGAATCAATTCCTTCGAGATCTGCGTATTTCTCCTTATCAATGCCATCTATAATTGTCATTAGATTATTAGATAAAGTTAAGCTAAAGAATTTATACTCATTGTCAATCAACCAGTTGCATTATTTAAATACTTTAATTCGAATATATTTTTAGTATAATGTAATTTAATTATAAATTATTATGTATGATAAAATTTTGATTTAATTGTATTTGTAGTTCTCTTATTATCGTTGAATTTCAATTTTGTTCCTCCTATTTATTTTGCATAAATTTAATTTTTCTACTATTTTAATTATGTAATTTTGGTTTATTCATTAACTTAATGTCTAATATTCAATAAAAATACTAACGTATTAGTGTAAGAGAGTGTCACGCTAGTATTTTCATTAAATATTAAGTTAACAAATGAATCAAAATTACACAATTAAAATAACAAAGAACTAAACTTGTGCAAAAAAATAAAGGGATCAAAATTGAATTTTGATGATGATAAAAAAAAAAAATCAAAAATCACAATTAAACCTCTTTTTTTTTTGTAAAAATTATTTTAAAAGTGATATCTAAAACAGAAAATAGGCTACGCATTGATAGTGTAAAGCAATTTTACACCTTCATCCAATCACAAACCACCATATATGATAAGTTTGTTGATTTTTACAACAGAGAAAATAGGCTATGCACCGACAGTATGAAACAGTTTTACACTATCATCCAATCACAACCCACCATATATGGTAAGTTTGTTGACTTTGATAATAATTACCCTAAAAGTCACACTAAAGTTGATTTTTGATTGTTTGACTTTTTTACACTAACAATGCATAACAATTAAACTCTTCACAATAACTACTTTAAAAGTCAAACTAACGATAATTTTTAATTAGTTAACAGTGTAAAAGATTTACACTGTCAATACATAGTCATTAAACTCTAGGCTTAAATATGTTTTTGGTCTTTATAATATACTGTTTTTTTGATTTTGGTCCTTATAAAAACATTTTTTTTAAAATGATCCTTGTAAAATTCTTTTATTTATTTATTTTAGTCTCTATTATTTTGTTTAGTCTTTATAATATATTTATTTTTTTTGTTTTTGTCCTTATAATATGTAAACAATTTGCTTTTAGTCCTTATCATTTTTTTTTTCAAAGGGACTAATTCAAAATAAACAAAATATTATAGGGACTAAAATAATATATATATATATATATTAAAGGGATTAGAACAAATAAAAGGACCAAATTTTTTTTTTTTTTTTACGAAGACCATTTAAAAAAAAATAATTTTACAGGGACTAAAAACAAAAAAGTGATATTTTATAGGAACCAAAAATATATTTAAACCTTAAACTCTATTTAAAATAATTTTTAATTAATTAACATTTTAAAAATATTTACAAAGTTTACCCCTCGCGTAGAGCCGCATCGCTTTATGTCCACTCTCTCCAACTCCAACTCCAACTCCAACGTGACCGTGCACGCCGCAGTCCTCTGCCTCACGTGCTTAGCCCTCTTCTGCCCGCGTCCTCCCCCGCTTTCCCATTTTTCTTGTTCATTCCAGTTTCACCCAGATCTATCTATGCATCTCCCCCCTTCCGTCTTTATGTCTTCGTTTCCATCGACAATTTCACGCCATTCTGTTTGAGCCGCAATTATTCGTCGAGAATTTCACACCGTCTGTGCACTTCCCCTGTTCCATCTATCGGAAGCAAAATGCTGAAGGTCCCAGAGCACCAGGTCGCGGGGCACAAAGCGAAGGACGGCGTGCTGGGCCCGCTGGTGGACGGTTCCGGAAGGTTCTACAAGCCTCTCCAGAACAACGACGCCCGCGGCTCCACGGAGCTGTCGTTTTACGCGTCCCTCCCTTCCCTCCCTTGCCCCGTCCGCGCCTTCTTCCCCGCGTTTCACGGCGCCGAGGTCGTCGACGCCTCCGACGGCTCCGGGCCCCACCCCCACCTCGTCCTCGGGGACCTCCTCCGCGGCTACGCCAAACCCTCCGTCATGGACGTCAAGATCGGCTCCCGAACCTGGCACCTCGGAGACTCCGAGGACTACATCGAGAAGTGCCTCGTGAAGGACAGGGCGTCCTCCAGCATCCCCCTGGGCTTCAGAATCTCCGGGGTGAAGGACTCCCTCTCGCGCTGGGAGCCCGCCAGAAAGTTTCTCCAGAACCTCCCCGCCGAGGGCGTCGCCGCCGTTCTCAAGAGGTTCGTCTCGTCCAACGCCGCCGCGGAGGACTCCGATCCCGACTGCGCCTTCGCGGCCGAGGTTTTCGGCGCGGTTTCGGAGCGGCTGGCGGAGCTCAAGGAGTGGTTCGAGGATCAAACCGTGTATCACTTCTACTCCTGTTCCGTTCTGGTGGTGTACGAGAAGGAGGAAGGGAAGGGGAAAGCAAAGGCGCTGGTCAAACTCGTTGACTTTGCTCACGTGGTTGCTGGAAACGGTGTCATCGATCACAACTTCTTGGGTGGCCTTTGCTCCTTGATCAAGTTCCTCAAGGATATCCTAGCAGGTCTTCGCGAGTGAATGATATTTTTTTGGTTGGCAGACAAGGCGATCCTGTTCGAGATACTGGTGGACACTAAATGTAAGCACTTTTTTTTATAATAAGCGAGTGGTATAAGAAAAATCTAAAATGAATTGAGCTGCTCGACATCAACTTACATATTTAATTTTTGTTGAAGTTCTCTCTATAATAAGTGAGTGACCGATATCTTTTCGTTTCTCACGAGTATTCTCGCTTTGAAGCAATTCTGTTTGAGATACGGTCAGATACTAGCTGAGGACACGAATCAGAGAAATCCTCCCTCTTCTGAACATATTAATTGTGGACACTTCTCAAAAGGGTGATAATGTCTTTCCAATAAACTCTATTTATTTTCCTGCTAATAATTTAAACCGACCTTCATACCTGTGTGTGCTCTACGACTTTTATGATTTCTCTCGTTTTATATAAGAATTCATAGCTCTTACTATAAGCATCTTTTCAACTGTTATTTGTTTCGCTGGTGATTATTTGAACCAACCCAAGGTCTTCATGAGTGAATGATATTTTTTTGGTGGCAGACAATCTTGTTCGAGATACTGGTAGACACTAAATGTAAGCATCTCTTCCGATAATAAGTGGGTGATATAGGAAATTTCTTCACAGGTGAAAAAGTAAAATGAATTGAGCTACTCAAAATCAATTTATGTATTTAACTTCTGTAAAAGTTCTTTCATCTAACTTTTACAAAAGCTGAATTACATAAATTAATTTAACTTAAAAAAAAGTTTGATCCATTTTACTTTTTTATTTATCCAAATAAGCCATACAATAAACTATTTGTTTCCCTACCAATGAACTATTTGTTTGAAATTCAATAAATGATGTAACGGAGAAAGATAGACACAGAAAGTGATGTTGTATAAATTGTTGTATGTATGTCGCATCTTATAGCATAAACCAACCTTTATACCTGAATGTGCTCTACAACTTGTGTGATTTCTCTGGCTCTCTATAACAATTCACAACTTAAGCATCAATTTAACTGTTATTTGTTTTGCTGGTTATTATTTTAACCAACTCAAGACCTAACGATGTTTGTCTGCACCTAAATCTGTTGAGGTCTAACTTAGTTTTCCTTCATCCAAAAACTTTCTGTTCTGTTCTTTAAATTTTGTGAATAAACTGTATTGGTTCAATTTAAGACTTTGTTTACCACTGTTCCTATGTATAAATTTGTAGTACGTAAGCTGTTTGTTGTATTTGTTTTTGTCAATGCTACAAATTAGATTGGGCCATCGTATATACGATTATTGTTTGGCTATGTATTTTGCTCTTTTCTCATTGTGGTAGGCGAGTATGATAATATAATATTAGGAGCATCCTATCCTGGCCTATTACATGCAAAATTATTGGTGAAATGCCAATTTTGGTCTCCCACAATTTGTAGGACATCAAATTGGGCCTTAATGTTGTCTATTTACACTGTATCCTAGCTGGACTTCATGAGTGACTGATATTTTTTTGTTTCTCACAAGTATCCTCGTTTTGGAGCAACTTTATTCGAGATACAGTCAGATACTAAATCAAGACATAGTCAGATGTTAAATGTGGACATGTCTCAAAAGAATATAATGTCTTTCCAATAAAATCTATTTATTTTCCTGCTAAAAACTTAAACCAAGCTTTGTTTCTGTATTTTTGCAACATATTGTTTGATTCGAAATTTGTCGGTGCCTGGGTGAAGTGATCCTATTTTTGATTTCATCCTTCTGCCAAATTATGCATACCAGTTACATATAAAGAAAAAATGAATCAACAGTTTTGAGGATCAAAAAAATAAGCTCGAACTTAGCGGGTAATAAAATAAAAATGAATTAAGGTGTGAATCAGAAATGTAATGATAATTTCCCCCTTCTCGTGCAAAAGTGGCAATTGTTTTAGTTCTCAATTTCTCATCGTTGATATTGCAAACGCTGCATCTTCTGGATTTCCCTTATCAAGACGATAACACAATATCTGTAATCCAACAAAATCTAAATTGACAACCAAATGTCCATAGATAACACATGCCTGTGGTAACTATAGTAAAATTAAAATGGACATTTTTCTCTCAATCACTTTGGTTATGGGATCTGTTCTGGAGGTTACCCGGGCCCACAATCTAAGTCGGCTCCCACGTGACTATCCTGGCTGGCATAACCTCGGTTTTCTTGGCTCATTACCCCTTGTTATCTCGGATCAGAACCACCTCTATCCCGGCACAGTATGGGAAACACTTAACGGCAAGGAACGCGTGCAGTTAGGCACCCAAACGCATCTGTCACGTGGCACCTAGCTCTAATATAATTTCCCTCAAAGAGTACACTATATAAAGGACTCCACACCCACCAGGTACAGACACACACACACACACACACACACACACACACACTCTTATACTCACTCACATTAGGATCCATACTAACTTAGGCATTGCAGTCCTTGCAGGTGCCACCACCGGAGACGCCAACAACCATCGTGGGAGCTCACCGGAAACGCATTCTTGTGTTCACCACACAACAAGACCATTATCATCTTGAAATAGTTTTCAAGTTAACGTGTACATGTGGTAAGTGTAAATAGTACTTGACTTTCTTTAAATACAGTAGTTGTGTGTTCATATTAGAGAAAGTTCATCATATTGGTCTGCATCAGTCAAGCAATTTTCTATTATAGTTAGAACCTTCATTAATAATTTGCCAAAAAAATACTACCAAAAAACAAGCACGTTATATAAATAACAAAAAAATACTACTAGTAAAACCAAATTAGAGGCAAGTCATCATTTTACTTTGAATTGCCGCTGGTAGTAACACGTGTTCTATCACCTTGTTTTGCTACTCCCACTAATGTTGTGAAGTCCTCATACAAAATCCAATAACTAGCTGTTGTCACGTGAATAAACTTAGTTGAATGGCTTGACTATAGTTGCTTCAACACGATCCCAAAATAATTCAGACGATTTTGTCAAGAGAGGACATTTGTCTCTTGGCTATGGATTTCTAAGCTACTCTAAAGAGCACTTAAAGCGCGTTTGGTTTTTCATTTGACAACAACAGATTCACGTCAAAAGAGAAGCAACTAGTATTAGCTTCTGCTTCAATTTATAATTGGACGTGAATTTCAAACGAATTGAAGTGTATCCAAACATAGCATTAGTGTATAGGTGAAGGGGAAGATGAAATTGTAGAAAAGTAAGGTTTGAAAAATTGTAAATAAAGTTGTAACTGTGAGAAAGTAAATGCAAGATAAAATAGTAAGGGTTTTGATTGATTGAGTCCTCCTTTAGAATTCAGTACAAAGCATATTTAAACCTCTTAGATTACAAATGCCACATTTCTCCACTAAATAACTGCCTAAAATGTGGTCTAGAATGTAACACCCATACTTATTAATCGTAGTTCGTATTGATTTAGTTATTTAATTATTATGAGTAAACTTTTTTCGATTCTTGCAATAGAAAAGTTTTAAAAGTAAACAAAATTTGAAAATAGTAGTAAAAGATGAAAAAGAAAGATTGTATATCTATATATATATATATATGTTGTAAAACTATACATCATGGTTTGCTAATACATGACAGGCATAAAATATAGAAAGACTAAAAATATATTAAAAGATAGACATTGCCTAACCCGATATATACATCAAAAAGTTTCTATATAGAGCAATGTTCATCTATCCTATCCCTTATACAAAATGAAAATACTATAAACTAAGTCTACAAATCCTCGTCCATAGGGTGTATTATGACTTGTCAGCAGTATCACTAGCGTTTCCGTTTTCTTCAATAATCGCGATCAGACATACATAAAAGAAAAATAATAGAGTGAGGTGATTTGTTCTAAAATCATTTTCACATATATGGTAGGAATTCTACCGTAAAATATAAATAAAACACAGTTGACAATAGAGAGGAACCTAAATTTTGTTTTAAGTTATACTGATTACCCTTGAATTGGTATGGATCCATACTTCCCATTAGTGAGTAATAGTTCTCAACAGAACCTCAGAAGTGACTAGGAGTACATATACTTCATCAACATCATCACATAGTACAGTCCTCATCTTTATTAAGGAAAATAACAGTTAGGATATCTATTTATAGATGTATACTCTCAAACCAATCTTAGAATGCTAAGCAGTTGTCAAGGTTATCGAGCTCGGTCAAGCGAATATCTCGGCTCGAGAGCGCTACCCTGGCCATTGAAACTTTCACCACTCGGTGCCTACCTCAAAGACCTCCACAAGTAGGTCTTTACTTTTCATTCCTCAGTGTACCAAATTATAACTTTCCTAGCAGGATACCATGCCACAACATGTCACTTGTTTTACATTACTCACTAATTTATCACTTCCTAACTTCGCAAACAGAGGTTTCATAGCTCTCATTAAATTTGAGCACTAATACAATTGACATTTCTGCCTTATATTACAAAATTTGCACAATACCAAAATTTTAACAGAATAACAATTTAATAATCACATAAAGTTTTAGTATAACAATAACTTAGTAATTACTAAAATTTTACTAAAATAATGAAGCAGAAATTATAATTTAATTACTAAAATTTTGGCAGAATAACAACTAAATAAATACATTTTAATTTTCTAAATTTGAGCAGAGTAACAACTTAGCAAGTATAATTTAATAATTTAAATTTGAGTAGAGTAACAACTTAGTAATTATGATTTAATAATTTAAATTTGAGCAGAGTGATAACTTAGCAATTATAATCTAATAATATAAATTTGGGCAGAGTAACAACTTAGTAAAAATTAAAGTTTAACATTAAACAATATAACAATAATAATAAAACTTAAGCCTAAACGGGTTAGGAGAAAACCCTTCTTACCAACATACAAAGTGACAATAATTTAGAACCAACCCCACTCCCCCCATTACCTCAAAGATGGTTGATGGAATTATTGGTGCAAAGCTTCTAGGAAGAGAACTTTGCTAGTTATTGGAAAACTAGTAAAATCTTTAGTATAAAAACAAAATAATTTTTTTTTCTAGAGAGAGAAGCTCTCCAATTTTTTCAGCCAGCTTGAGAGAGTAAGAAGTGCTGAAAAATAATCCAAAACTATGGCTATTTATAGAGGAAGAGAAGGGGTTAGGTGTCCACTTGAAGATGTCATGTAATATGTCATAAATTAGGATTTTCATTAATTTTTAATTAGATTTTAGGGACACATAACCCAAATAGGTGGTGAATCATCTCTTTTAGGGTTGGGGTCATGCTCCTTGAGTTGTTCTTATGCTCCTCAATGTAAATTTTATCCGTAATTAAATTAACTAGTACCGACAAAATTGCCTAAATTGAAAAAATTAGCTTTCAATATCAAAATAATGTATTTTAATACAAAACTGATCATATACAATATTTTTCATCAAAAATAAATTTCTAATAATTAATTTTAATTTTATTAATTTATTTCGAATTATATGTATTTATTTTATATTTTTAAACTAGAAAATTCATAAAAAATCCATTTTAATTCAATAAACATCAACCTTTTTTATGAAAAATTCTAAAATTAAATATTTCACCTATAAATAAATTGAAATTATCATTTTCACCATTTTTAGATGTCAAACCAATACTGGTTAGGCTTATAAACACCTAGGGTCATTTTGATCATTTTACATATAAATTCTAGAAAATTTCCAAAAAATTTTCAAAATTATATTTTAATATATATGACATGATTCCAAGCTCAAATTGATATTTTAATGTCAATTGAATCTTTTTCTCACATTAGCCATTAATGTTGAGAAATAGGGGCAAAATCGTCATTTTCTAGTTTATTCGACTTTGGCTCGAAAAAATTATTAAAAATAACGACTAGATAGCTCTTGACATTCTGAGTTTAACTATGGAAAGAAAATTTTTGAGATTCCTTCTTGATTTTTCAAAATTAAATTGTCAAATATTAGTATGAAGTTCAATGTTTTCAATTGTTAAGCCTCTACAGAAAATATGGTGTAATTATGATCATTATTTGGTCCTTAGAATTACTATGCATATTGTACTCAATGAAAGGTCAATTAGAGAAATGTGTGTGAAAATCAATGCTCTACTCATGCAATCACACATGTATTATACTATTAGTTATTGAAATATAACACATTGGTTATATAGCAAAAAGTTGTGTGCTTTCGTTGAATTTTTCTTATTTTATTTATGAATTAAGTTTTCTATTGTTATTTAGTATTTTAATTTTAATTTTTCCAATTGTACCTACGTGTAAGGGTTAGATTTTCCACCAATGTGTCTTTTTTTCACAAAAATAAAAATAAAAAGATAAAGATAAAATTGAGTGTGTTAAGATAGATTTTGTTATTTTCTTCTTTGAAAATGCATGCCGATTTTAAAATATGTACAGGTGATTTTTCTTTTCTTAAAATGAGCTAACAAACAATTAAGAATAAATACATATGATTAAAAAAGATAAAATAGAACAAGTAAAGATAAAGAAGTTAAATAGAAGAAATTTTCTCACTTTTTTTTGTCTTCAATTTCCAAATTATTATTTGTTTGTCCTTACAAATGTTTATATATTTTACTAACAATTAATTTCATTTCATGTGCTTCATTTGTTCAATAAGATTATTTGGTAAAATTATTTTTTCAATAAAAGAATTAAGTGCAATTACTATTTTGTATCATATTATAAATCTTTTTTTTACCATATATGATTTTTAATATGACTATTTTTTTATATTTTTAGCTTATTTTATTTTTTTATAATTTATTATTTAATTATATAACATTAAAATATATTTAATTTTAATTAATTTAATTACTATTAAATATTTTATGATAATTAATTATAATTATAAAATTTACATAATAAATAACCGAAGTTGATATTTAATTTTGAAGTTTAATGGTTATGCACTGATAGTGTAAAGTAATTTTACACTGTCATTCAATTACAAACTACCATTTATTGTAAGTTTGTTGACTTTTATAATAAATACTTTAAAAGTCATATTAATGCTGATTTTTGATTGGATGACAATATACAATTTTTTATACTGACAATATATAATCATTAAACTCTTAATTTTATTAGATTTTCTCCCTCGTACGCATAAATGTATTTGCTAGTGCCCGTTTATAGACTATGGATGCAGTGCGTAAGTGGAGCAAGTCTTGCACCGCGCGTAAGTAATATCAACCGTTAGATACCAAATGCCAAATTTGTGTGGCTGGGATTTTATTAAGTGAACCAGATGAAATGGATATTAATATTGGTTTTCTTTAAATTTTAAAAATCAACGTGGGCTCTTCGTTATTATCGCTAGGTTACGTGGATACCCTTTTCAGTGGGTGGGGTTTTCCTTTACCTTTACCGTTACCATTTTGAGGGCATCCACTTTCGCCCAAGGACTTAGCCTTCTCTATCCTCCTTAAGGCATGCTTTCGGTCCAAAGAAGCCCGTTATGTCGAACAGATTCATGCCCACATTCAGAAGATGGGTTTCCTTTCTGACTTTTTTTGTTTGTAATGGCTTGGTTTTTGTGTACGCCAAAGGCTTTAACAATTTGGTCTCTGCCCCGTAAGGTGTTTGATGAAAGTCTTGACAAAAGGGTAGTTAGCTGTTGGACTAACTTGATCACTGGTTTTGCTCAGTCTGGTCAGAGTGAGGAGGTTTGCAGCTTTTCCACGTGATGATTGGGCAGAACTTGCTTCCCCAAAGTGATACCATGGTGAGTGTTTTATCAGCTTGTTCTAGCCTTGAGACGCCAAAAATTGAGAAATGGGTTAATGTTCTCTCAGAATTGATTGATGATAGCATGAGTGTTAGAGAAAATTGCTATGATTCGATTAACACTGTCCTGGTTTATTTGTTGGGTAAATGGGGGAAGATTGGGAAGAGTAGAAAACGGTTTGACTGAATTTCTGCAATAGGAAAACGAAGCGTAGTTCCTTGGAATGCTATGATGCGTTCAAAATGGTTGTCCTATGGAAGGTTTAAGTCTTTATTGTGATTGAAGAACAAACCACTACACTTAACCATGTTACAATGGTTACTATGCTCTCAGCCCGTGCTCGAATTGGTGATTTGAGTTTCGGTAGTTGGGTTCATGAGTACCTAATGTCTCTAGGACATCAAGGTTTGGATAAGGCAAAGGAAGTTTTTGAGCGTCCTGTCTCCAAAGATGTTGTCTTATTCAATGCAATGATCATGGGTCTTGTAGTGTATGGTGAAGGAGAGGATGCATTGAGACTCTTGTACAAAATGCCAGAATTTGGCTTACAACCCAATGCTGAACATTTCTTGGTGCTTTAAGTGGTATGCAGTCACTCTGGGTTGCTAGTGAGAGGTCGGCAGATATTCAGAGAACTAACCCTTTCCACTGCTCTTTCATTGGACATTGTGCTTGTTATATTGATCTCCTTGCAACAGTAGGATGCTTAGAAGATGCTATTGGGGTTGTGACTACCATGCCTTTCAAGACTTAACAATTTTGTCTGGGGTGCTCTGCTTGGAGGCTGTTTGTTCCATTCTAGAGTTGAGTTGGCCCAAGAGGTTTCCAGGAGACTTGTTGAAGTAGACCCAAATAATTCTGCGGGCTATGTTGTGTTAGCTAATGCACTTGCATCTATTAGTCAATGGAGTGATGTGTTGAAGCTGCGGATCAAAATGAAAGAGAGAGGAATAAGAAGCAGCCAGGGAGTAGTTGGATTATTGTGGATGGAGTTGTACAGGAATTTCTTATTGGCTGTTTGTCTCATCCTTAAATTGAGGGCATATATCATACGTTGGCTGGATTGGTGAAGCATATGAAAGTAGCAAGCCATTGTCAGCCTGTGTGCCGTTGTTAGATAAGCTGTGATCACGGGAACAGGAAATTGCGCCTGTTATTTTTTTGTCAAAGCTTGCAAGTTGGGTCACCTGTGGAAGGATTTAGTTGTTGAGAATTAGATTTTAATGATTTTTGGTCTTTGACCATGGATCTGCACGAGCACAATTGTGAGACTAATGCCCTGGGTTGGGAGTAGTGAATAGTAGTTATCTAACATTCCCTTGCATGTAAGGTTCATTTTAAGGTCACGGTCCACTTATTCTCATAAATAAGCTTTTAATGATTTGAGAATGTGTGAATAATTTAGTAATTAAATATATATTGCATTTTATATATATAAAAAAAATTCAGTTAAGTTTTTGAGATGAAATCGTGCAACCCTTGCTAAAATATCGGTGCTGCATTGCCACCATGAGTTGCAGACCAAAGCAATTTTTGAGAGCCATTGAAATTGTGCGTCGCTTACATTGGTAAGAATGTTTAAGTTCTCCAGGTTAAAAATTGACTTTAAAAACTCAAAACTCCGAAAAAACAAAAGTCACACATGCTAAATAGTACCGGAGAACTGCAAGAAAACTAATGATGGTACTGGAAAGCTACAAGAAAACTAATGATGAGTAAGTTACATAGACTAATATCGCAGAGTGTTGATCCGAAAACAAATTAAAACTTCTCAAATTTATAACTATGCCAATTTTTGAAGTTTACAATGCAATACTATTAATGAGACACTTATTGAAAAATATGATTCTAGAAATTACATCTATACTAAATAAGCATTACGTGCTTATTTTACAATAAAAGAATTAGGTGCAATTATTATTGTGTATCATATTATAAATCTTTTTTACCGTATATGATTTTTAATATGATTATTTTATTTATATTTTTAGCTTATTTAATTTTTTTATAATTTATTATTTAATTATATAACATTAAAATATATTTAATTTCAATTAATTTAATTACTATTAAATCTTTTATGATAATTAATTATACTTATAAATTTACATAATAGATAAACGTAGTTGATATTTAATTTTATTAGATTTTCTCCCTCACGTACGCATAAATGTATTTGCAAGTGTCGGTTTATACACTATGGATATTGACATATTGGAAAACAAGTATATATGAATAGGGAGGAGGACCAATGAGGCAATGACATCCCACCAACTTTTCGAAATGGTGTTGGTCATTCAGGTTCCGGTTTACACTGTGGTCGTTGGTCATCCTCACTATTCATATTGGAAAACAACTGTATATGATTTGGAAGGAGGACGAATGACCACAACCACAAACTTCTATCCCAACACCGTTTCTGCTCTTTCCTGAAGAACATGGCCGAATATTTTGTTTTCGATATTGCTGAATCACTGTTGGGGAAGCTTGCATCTTTTGTTTTTGTAGAAGCTTCTCGAGCCTATGGTCTGTATGAGGATGTGCAAGGGATCAAAGACACTTTGTCAATTGTGAAAGGTGTGCTGTTGGATGCTGAGGAGAAGAAGGAGCAGAAGCATGGGTTGCGCGAATGGCTCAGGCAGATTCGGAACGTATGCTTAGATGCCGAAGATGTGTTGGATGGATTTGAGTGCCAAAAGTTGCGAAAGCAAGTTGTCAAGGCTTCAGGCAGCACCTGGATGAAGGTAGGTCACTTCTTTTCTTCGTCTAATTCTCTTGCTTTCCGCCTTAGGATCGCTCGACAAATCAAATATGTTAGGCACAGAATGGATAAGATAGTAGCTGATGGGAATAAGTTTGGTCTTGAGAGGATTGATGTTGACCACAGATTTGTGCAAAAAAGGGAAGTGACTTATTCCTATGTTGATGCTTCAGGGGTGATAGGAAGGGATAATGATAGGGAAGAGATTATCAAGCTTTTGATGCAACCTCACCTTCATGGTGATGGAGAAAAAAGTCTGTGTGTTATTCCTATAGTGGGTATTGGAGGCTTGGGGAAGACCACACTTGCAAAGTTGGTGTTCAATGATAAGAGGATGGATGAACTTTTCCAATTGAAGATGTGGGTGTGTGTCTCTGATGACTTTGACATTAGGCAGATAATTATTAAAGTCATCAACTCTGCTTCTGCTTCAGCTCCAACTATTGCTTTTGCTCAGCAAGAAAACATTAGCAGCTTGGATATTGAGCAGTTACAAGGTCTTCTTAGACACAGGCTTTCTGGTCAGAAGTATTTACTAGTGTTGGATGATATATGGAGTGATGACCGTGCAAAATGGATAGAGTTGAAAGATTTAATAAAGATTTTCCTTAGTTTTCGATGGCATGTTTTTGTTCATATTTAGGGTTTCCTATTTTTCATGTTTTTCTTATTCCAAACTAATAAAGATTTTCCTTTCTCCTTTTCTTACAATAATGTGATGATTTTGTTCTTATTTAAGGTTTACTATTTCTTCGTTCCAGATGGCAATTGATCTTAATTGATTCAACTATTTTAGTTGATTGACTTGTTGAGTTTGCTTTTTACAGTGAGGTAGTCTTTTCTATTTTAATGATTTTTTTTCAAACTTTACTTTTCTATTTTTAGGTTCGGTTCCTAATCTTTGCTATACGGCACATGTCCTTTTTTGATCTTTGCTTCATGTACATGAACTATAAGCTGCTACAATTTCTATTTTGGCTTTTTTTTTTCAGTTTGCAATATTAGATATGGGATTAAGATCAAATTATCAAATAGTTTCATTTCATAAATTCTAACAATATTTCTTCTAGGCTGCAATCTCTTCATTTGAAATTTAGGTGATTTCTCTTTATTTATTACTCCCTATATTCCTCCTAATCAAATCTCTATTTTTTTTTGTTTATTCCTTTTTTTAAAATATTTTATTATAAATACAAAGTCTAAATGGACCATATATTAGCATATGAATTGGAATAAAAGAATTTATGCTTGGTTCTTTTCACTGTTTTTTTTCTTTGTTTTTGTATTCTTTATAATTGTTTTAGTGTTACTTTGCTTTGTATTTTAATATTTTTAATTATGCTACGATGCAGTATATGTTGAGCAGCTTAAAAGATATTGCTGAAGTTGAGGGTAAGCCAAAATGAGGAAACACAGACCTTACAGGTATTGGCCATTGTAAAAATTGGCTAAAAGAAACTCAATTTTTCCATAAAGAAGGTGAAAGCTAGCTTGAATGGATCCATAATCACCCAAAAGCAACCTTTTATTGTCTTAAAATATAATTGTGGATGGCATGCAAAGCTGTAAGATGAATATTATTATTAGTATGAAATTCAATGTTTTCAATTGTCAAGTCTCTGTAAAAAATATAGTGTAATTATGATCATTATTTGGTCCTTGGAATTACTATGCATAATGTACTCAATGAAAGGTCAATTAGAGAAATATCTGTGAAAATCAATGCTACCCGTGCAATTGCATAGGTATTATTTTATTAGTTGTTGAAATATAACACATTGGTTATGTAGCACAAAGTTGTGTGTTTTCTTTCAATTTTTTCTTATTTTATTTATGGATTAAGTTTTATGTTATTACTTAATATTTTAATTTTAATTTTTTTGTTGCACCTACGTGTAAGGGTTGGATTTTCCACCATTGCGTCTTGTTTTACAAAAATAAAAATAAAAAGACAAAGATAAAATTGAGTGTGTTAAGATAGATTTTGTTATTTCTTTTTCTTTGAAAATGCATGTCGATTTTAAAATATGTATATGTGATTTTTCTTATGTTAAAATTAGGTAACAAACAATTAAGAATAAGTATATATGACGATTAAAAAAGATAAAATAGAACAAGTACAGATAAAGAAGTTAAACAAAAGACATTTTCTCACTTTTTTGTTTTTGTTTTCAATTTCTAAATTATTATTTGTTTCTCCTTACAAATGTTTTATATCTTTTACTAACAACTAGTGTTTTAACCCCTACATTACGCGAGTCAAATCTATTTTGTAAATTTTATAATTATAATTAATTATCATAAAATATTTAATAGTAATTAAATTAATTTAAATTAGATACATTTTAATATTATAAAATATATTAAACAATAAATTAAAAAAATTAAAAAAGCTAAAAATATAAATAAAATAGTCATATTAAAAATCATGTATGATAAAAAGTTTATAATATGATATAGAACAACAATTGCACCCAACCCTTTTATTGTAAAAAGAATAACAATTCAGCTATTCTTCACCGTTAGGCTAACTCTAATTGATTTTTAATATAATTAGTATTTTAACCTATGCATTGCACAGAATAAATATTTATTTTATATAACATAAATTTATAATAAATAAATACTTCTAAATATATAATATAAATTATATAATAATTAAAATTCGTAATAAATAAATATTTTTGAACATATAGATTATATTATAAATTTATAATAAATAGTTTATATTGTGATACAATGTTATTCTAATTATTGATAATTTATTTTAAAAAATATTAAAATTTAATTTAGAACCAAAGATATTGAAAATGATAGATTAAAAGATATGAGAAGTTAAAGAAATACCTAAAAACACTCTTGTTAAAGAATGATAGCTAAAAACGGTCCTGTGAGATATAGAAGTTCTAATTTAGTATATAGGATGGATTATTCCATTTCATGTGCTTCATTTATTCAATAAAATTGGTAAGTAAAATTATTTTTTACAATAAAAGAATTAAGTGCAATTATTATTGTGTATCATATTATAAATCTTTTTTTACCATACACGATTTTTAATATGACTATTTTATTTATATTTTAACTTATTTTATTTTTTTATAATTTATTATTTAATTATATAACATTAAAATATATTTAATTACTATAAAATCTTCTATGATAATTAATTATACTTATAAAATTTACATAATAGATAAACGTAGTTGATATTTAATTTTATTAGATTTTCTCCCTCACGTACGCATAAATGTATTTGCAAGTGTCGGTTTATACACTATGGATATTGACATATTGGAAAACAAGCACATATGAATAGGGAGGAGGACCAATGAGGCAATGACATACCACAAACTTCCTGAAGTGATGTTGGTTCAGGTGCTGGTTTACACTATGGTAGTTGGTCATCCTCACTATTCATATTGGAAAACAACTGCATATGATTTGGGAGGAGGACGAATGACCACAATCACAAACTTCTATCCCAACGCCGTTTCTCCTCTTTCTTGAAGAACATGGCCGAATATTTTGTCTTCGATATTGCTGAATCACTGTTGGGGAAGCTTGCATCTTATGTTTTTGTAGAATCTTCTCGAGCCTATGGTCTGTATGAGGATGTGCAAGGGATCAAAGACACTTTGTCAATTGTGAAAGGTGTGCTGTTGGATGCTGAGGAGAAGAAGGAGCAGAAGCATGGGTTGCGTGAATGGCTCAGGCAGATTCGGAACGTATGCTTAGATGCCGAAGATGTGTTGGATGGATTTGAGTGCCAAAAGTTGCGAAAGCAAGTTGTCAAAGCTTCAGGCAGCACCTGGATGAAGGTAGGTCACTTCTTTTCTTCGTCTAATTCTCTTGCTTTCCGCCTTAGGATCGCTCGACAAATCAAATATGTTAGACACAGATTGGATAAGATAGCAGCTGATGGGAATAAGTTTGGTCTTGAGAGGATTGATGTTGACCACAGATTTGTGCAAAAAAGGGAAGTGACTTATTCCTATGTTGATGCTTCAGGGGTGATAGGAAGGGATAATGATAGGGAAGAGATTATCAAGCTTTTGATGCAACCTCACCTTCATGGTGATGGAGAAAAAAGTCTGTGTGTTATTCCCATAGTGGGTATTGGAGGCTTGGGGAAGACCACACTTGCAAAGTTGGTGTTCAATGATAAGAGGATGGATGAACTGTTCCAATTGAAGATGTGGGTGTGTGTCTCTGATGACTTTGACATTAGGCAGATAATTATTAAAATCATCAAGTCTGCTTCTGCTTCAGCTCCAACTATTGCTTTTGCTCAGCAAGAAAACATTAGCAGCTTAGATATTGAGCAGTTACAAGGTCTTCTTAGACACAGGCTTTCTGGTCAGAAGTATTTACTATTGTTGGATGATATATGGAGTGATGACCGTGCAAAATGGATAGAGTTGAAAGATTTAATAAAAGTTGGCGCAGTGGGAAGCAAAATCATAGTGACAACACGAAGTAACTCAATTGCTTCAATGATGGGCACCGTTCCCTCATATATTTTAAAAGGTCTTTCTCTAGAGAGCTGTTTATCTGTGTTTGTCAAATGGGCATTCAAGGAAGGTGAAGAAAAAAAATATCCAAATCTAGTGGAGATGGGAAAAGAAATTGTGAAAAAATGCCAAGGAGTTCCACTAGCAGTGAGAACTTTAGGAGGTTCCTTGTTCTTAAATTTTGATTTAGAAAGGTGGAAATTCGTAAGAGACCATGAGATATGGAACTTAAAACAAAAAAAGGATGACATTTTACCTGCTCTTAAGTTGAGCTATGATCAAATGCCATCCTATTTGAGGCACTGTTTCGCTTGCTTTGCCCTTTTTCCTAAAGATTATGGTTTTGGCGGTATTTGTATTACTAATCTTTGGGCGGCACTTGGATTACTTCAATCTCCAGTTGGAAGTCAAAAGCTAGATAATATTACAAGACAATATATAGATGAGTTACATTCAAGATCATTTCTTGAGGATTTTGAGGACTTTGGCCACTCTTACTATTTCAAAGTACATGATTTGGTGCACGATCTAGCGTTGTACATTGTAAAAGAGGACTTTCAAGTGGTAAAGTCCGATACTCACAATGTACCTGAGCAAGTAAGACACTTATCAGTTCTTGAAAATGATTCACTTAACTATGCTTTGTTCCCCAAGTCCAGAAGTGTGAGAACTATATTATTTCCTATCCCTGGAATGGGTGTTGACAATGAAGTTGTTTTGGATACTTGGATGACAAGATACAGATGCTTACGGGTTTTAGACTTAAGTGATTCCTCTTTTGAGACTCTACCTAATTCAATTGCTAAATTGCAACATCTGCGAGCTCTTAGTCTTGTAAATAACTGCAAAATAAAAAGACTTCCCCATTTTATATGCAAACTCCAAAATTTGATATTTTTGTCACTCAGAGGATGTATGGAGCTTGAAACATTGCCTAAAGGATTAGGGATGCTAATCAACCTACGAAACTTGCATGTAACCACAAAACAATCTATTCTGTCAGAGGATGAGTTTGCTACCTTGAGCAATCTTCAATTTTTGAGTTTTGAATATTGTGACAATTTGAAGTTTTTGTTAAGACGGGCACAACTCCCTTCCCTTGAGATTTTGCTCATTCAGTCATGTGGGAGCCTAGAGTCCTTACCTCTTCATATTCTCCCTCGACTAGAGGTTTTGTATGTAATACGCAGCGAGATGCTAAACCTGTCATTGAACTATGCTAGTCAAATCCAAAGATTGAGGATGAAATTTTTGCATCTTGAGCATTGTCCAAGGCAACAAACATTGCCTCAATGGATTCAAGGAGCCGCTGACAGTTTGCAAACATTGTTAATTTTAAATTGTGATAGTCTTAAGATGCTTCCTGAGTGGCTGACAACAATGAATCATCTTAAGATGCTCCATATTGTTAACTGTCCTCAGCTGTTGTATCTCCCAAGTGACATGCACCGCCTCACTGCGCTTGAAGATTTGAGCATAGATGGTTGTCCTGAATTGTGTCAAAAATGTCAGCCACAATCTGGAGAATACTGGTCCTTCATCACTCACATCAAACGCCTTTCCATTGGAGAAACAAGAGAAGGGCAATTTCTTTTTCAAATGGAGAGGCACTTTCCGTTGAGATTGAGGAATTAGTAACACTGATATGTTGTGCAGGTATGGAGATCGCAATTTAAAATCTTATGTATGAATTATTATTTTGTGGTTAAACTTTTCAATTTATTAAAAAAATATTTTGTATGATGGGACAAGAAAAATTAACAGTTCACCATTTGTAAAGCCATTGCTGCTTTGTTAGTATGTTGATAGGCACTAAAGCACTTGGGGAACCCACCCTTAAAAGCTAGCTATTAAGTGGGGAGAACCAAGTCCCTTAAATACTCCATCGAGCATTCCATACTACTCGATATAGGACTTAGACACCCCATAATATTCAAGTCCCTATCATAGGACCACACATGAGAGTTGACATCTCAGCGGCTTATATTTTACGATACTTCACTCGGTGACACTTCACTCAACTTTTTCATTGGTCAAAACACTCTATCGGTCAGAACTCTCCATTAGATTGGACCATTGTATATACGATCATTGTTTGGCTATGCATTTTGCTCTTTTCTCACTGTTGTAGGTGAGTATGATAATATAATACTAGGAGCATCCTATCCTATCCTTTTGCACCCAAAATTATTGATGAAATGCCAATTTTGGTCCCCCACAATTTGTAGGACATCAAATTGGGCCTTAATGTTGTGTATTTACGTTGTATCCTAGCTGGACTTCATGAGTGACTGATATTTTTTTGTTTCTCACAAGTATCCTCATTTTGGAGCAACTTTATTTGAGATACAGTTAGTACTAAATGAAGACATGGTCAAATGTTAAATGTGAACACGTCTCAAAAGAATATAATGTCTTTCCAATAAACTCTATTTATTTTCCAGCTAATAACATAAACCAACCTTCATACCTATGTGTGCTCTACGACTTCTATGATTTCTCTCGCTTTATATAAGAATTCACAGCTCTTACTATAACCATCTATTTAACTGTTATTTGTTCCGCTAGTGATTATTTGAACCAACCCAAGGTCTAATAATGTTGTCTGCAGTGCACCTAAATCTGTTGAAGTTCAACAAAGTTTTTAGGGTGTTCCAGTTAATGGCTGAATTTTCCTTCAGAAACTTTTTTTTCTATTCTGTTCTTTAAATTTAGTGTGTAAAATGTATTGATTCAGTTTAAGACTTTGTTTACCAATGTTCCAGTGCGTAAATTAGTAGTACGTAAGCTGTTGTGTTTGTTTTTTTCAATGATACAAGTTTGATTGGGCCGTCGTATCTATATTGTAATCTTTGTTTGGCTAAGCGTTTTGCTCTTTTTCTAGTGTAGTAAGAGAGTATGATAGTACTAGTAACATCCTATCCTATTACACGCTAAATTATTGATGAAAAGCCAATTTTCACAATTTGTAGGACATCAAATTGGTACTCCACAATTCGTTTCTGTATTTCTGCAGCATATTGTTTGATCCGAAAGTTGTTGGTGCCTGGGTGAAGTGATCCTATTTTTGATTTCATCCTTCTTCAAAATTATGCATGCCAGTTACATATAAAGAAAAAGCGAATCAGCAGTAGGGGATAGGCTAGGATAGGCTAGACTTTGTTGGATTTGAGCCTAACCTTAGTTAAAAATCTATGGCCTGAGTCTGGCCTGTTTATCTGTTATAAACTTTTTTTAAAAGCTTGGCCTGACTTACATAAAAGTTTCGCTTGGCCTACAAACCTGTTTAAGGGCTTACTTTGTGATAATTTAATACTATGATAGAAGTATAATAATTTATTTAAAAACATATTTTGCAATAAGGTATCTAAATAGGATATAATTTATCTTTCAATAAACTTATAAGCTAGAGTCTTTATGTAAGTCAACATGTTTATCATTTAAAAAGATAAATAAATGTATAATATTAATACTTTATAATTTTATAATCTAAATTTTAGAAAAATAACAACTTAGTAAAAATTAAAGTTTAACATGAAACAATATAACAATAATAATAATAATAAAACTAAAGCCTAAATAGGTTTAGGGAAAAACCCTTCCTATCAACATGTAAAGTGACAATAATTTAGAACTAATCTCACTCCCCTCATTGCTTCAAAGATGGTTGATGAAGTTGATGGAATTATTGGTGCAAAAGTTCTTAGGAAGAGAACTTTACTTGTTGTTAGAAAACTAATAAAATCTTTAGCATAAAAACAAAATAAAAAAAATTTAGAGAAAAAAGCTCTCCAATTTTTTTTAGTCGGCTTGAGAGAGGAAGAGGTGTTGAAAAATGATCCAAAATTATGGCTATTTATAGAGGAGGAGAATGGGTCAGGTGTCTACTTGAAGATGTCATGTAATATGTCATAAATTGAAATTTTCATTTATTTTTAATTGGATTTTGGGGACACATAACCCAAATAGGTGGTAAATCACCTCTTTTAGGATTGGGGACATGCTTTATGAGTTGTCCTTAAGCTCTTTAGTGTAAATTTTACCTATAATTAAATTAATCGATACAGATAAAATTGCCTAAACTAAAAAAATTAGTTTTTAATATTAAAATGATGCATTTTAATGAAAAATTGAGCAATAAATTATTTTTCACCAAAAATAAATTTCTAATAATTAATTTTTATTTTTATTTATTTATTTCAAATTATATGTATTTATTTATATTTTTAAGCTAGAAAATTCATAAAAAATCTATTTTAATTCAAGAAATACCAAATTTTTTATGAAAATTCTAAAATTAAATATCTCACCTATACATAAATTGAAATTACCATTTTCACTATTTTTGGATGTCAAACCTATAATGACTAGGCTTATAGACACTTAGGGGCATTTGGTCATTTTACACAAGAATTTCAAAAAATTTCTAGATAATTTCAAAATTATATTTTAATATATATGACATGATTTCAAGTTCAAATTGACATTTTAATGATAATTGAATCTTTTTCTCATATTAGCCATTGATATTGAGAAATAGGGACAAAATCAATATTTTTTAATTTCTCCAACTGTGGCTCGAAAAAATTATTAAAAATAACAATTAGATAGCTCTTGACATTCTGAGTTTAACTACGACAAATAGAATTTTGAGATTCCTTCCCGATTTTTCAGAATTAAATTATCAAATATTAGCATGAAGTTCAGTGTTTTCAATTATCAAGCCTCGACAAAAAATATAGTGTAATTATGATTATTATTTGGTCCTTAGAATTACTATGTATACATTACTCAATCAAAGGTCAATTAGAGAAATGTGTGTGAAAATCAATGCTACTCATGCAATCACACAGGTATTATACTATTAGTTGTTGAATACAACACATTGGTTATGCAACAAAGAATTGTGTACTTTCTTTTAATTTTTTCTTATTTTATTTATGGATTAAGTTTATGTTGTTACTTAGTATTTTAATTTTAATTTTTTTAGTTGTACCTATGTGTAAGGGTTGGATTTTCCACTAATGTGTCTTTTTTCACAAAAATAAAAATAAAAAGATAAAGATAAAACTGAGTGTGGTAGGATTGATTTTGTTATTTTTTCTTTGAAAATACATGTTGATTTAAAAACATGTATATGTGATTTTTCTTATTTTAAAATTAGCTAACAAAGGATCAAGAATAAATATATATGATTAAAAATGATAAAATAGAATAAGTAAAGATAAAGAAGTTAAACAGAAGACATTTTCTCACCCTTTTTTTTTTTTTTTCAATTTCTAAATTATTACTTGTTTTTCCTTACAAATGTTTTATATCTTTTACTAACAATTATTTCATTTCATGTGCTTCATTTGTTCAATAAAATTGTTAAGTAAAATTATTTTTTACAATAAAAGAATTAAGTGCAATTGTTATGCTGTATCATATTATAAATCTTTTTTTTTTACCATACATGATTTTTAATATGGCTATTTTATCTATATTTTTAGCTTATTTTATTTTTTATAATTTATTATTAATTTAATTACTATTAAATCTTTTATGATAATTAATTATAATAATAAAATTTGCATAATAGATAAATGAAGTTGATATTTAATTTTGGCTTAATTGTACATTTTGTTACCCATCTTTGATGATTTTGCGAATTTTGTTACCGAACTATTTTAATTGCACATTTTGCCACCTAACTTTTGAAATTCGCGCATTTTGCTACCCAATTATTTTACTTGCACATTTTGTCACCCAATTTTTAAAATTTGCGCATTTTGTCACCCCAATTGTTGATTGCCAGTCAACAGTCAACTAAAGGGAGGGTGACAAAATTCGCAAATTTTGAAAATTAGGTGGCAAAATGTGCAAGTAAAATAATTAGGTGGCAAAATGAGCGAATTTAAAAAGTTAGGTGGCAAAATGTACAATTAAAATAATTCGGTGGCAAAATTCACAAAATCATCAAAGATGGGTAGCAAAATATACAATTAAGCCTTTAATTTTATTAGATTTTCTCCCTCTCGTACACATGAATGTACTTGCAAGTGCCAGTTTATGCGCTCTGGATACGGTGCGTAAGTAGAGCAAGTCTTGCATCGTGTGTAAGTAATACCAACCGTTAGATACCACATGTCAAATTTGTGTGGCTGGGATTTTATTAAGTGAACCAGATGAAATGGATATTAATATTGGTTTTCTTTAAATTTTAAAAATCTACGTGGACTCACCTTGATTATCGCGAGGTTACGTGGATACCCTTGTCAGTGGGTGGGGTTTGTCTTTACCTTTACCGTTACCATTTTGAGGGTTAATTGTCAGTGGCGAGGACTGGGAGGTCCGTCGGTAGCATGGGATCTTGGTCATCTTAGGGTGGATTAGTCGTCCCACTTTTTGATTTCAACACATCCTAGAAACTCACCAAAGTTCCTTTCAACGGCATCATCAGAGTCCTCAGCCTAGAGGGTCACTCTTTTTACGTCCTTTCCCTGTTCAACGATTTGAAGCGGCATCCACTTTGGCCAACGACTTAGCCTTCTCTATCCTCCTTATTTTATGTCCAAAGAAGCCTGTTATGTCGACCAGATTCATGCCCACATTCAGAAGATGGGTTTCCTTTTGGGCTTTTTTTGTTTGTAATGGCTTGGTTTTTGTGCACGCCAAAGCCTTTAACAATTTGGTCTCTGCCCCGTAAGGTGTTTGATGAAAGTCTTGACAAAAGGGTAGTTAGCTGTTGGACTAACTTGATCACTGGTTTTGCTCAGTCTGGTCAGAGTGAGGAGGTTTGCAGCTTTTCCACGTGATGATTGGGCAGAATTTGCTTCCCCAAAGTGATACCATGGTGAGTGTTTTGTCAGCTTGTTCTAGCCTTGAGATGCTTGAGAAATGGGTTAATGTTCTCTCAGAATTGATTGATGATAGCATGAGTGTTAGAGAAAATTGCTATGATTCGATTAACACTGTCCTGGTTTATTTGTCGGGTAAATGGGGGAAGATTGGGAAGAGTAGAAAACGGTTTGACCGAATTTCTGCAATAGGAAAACGAAGCGTGGTTCCTTGGAATGCTATGATGCGTTCAAAATGGTTGTCCTATGGAAGGTTTAAGTCTTTATTGTGATTGAAAAACAAAACACTACACTTAACCATGTTACAATGGTTACTGTGCTTTTAGCTCGTGCTCAGATTGGTGATTTGAGTTTCGGTAGTTGGGTTCATGAGTACCTAATATCTCTAGGACATCAAGATTTGGATAAGCCAAAGGAAGTTTTTGAGCATCCTGTCTCCAAAGATGTTGTCTTATTCAATGCAATGATCATGGGTCTTGCAGTATATGGTGAAGGAGAGGATGCATTGAGACTCTTGTACAAAATGCCAGAATTTGGCTTACAACCCATTGCTGGAACATTTCTTGGTGCTTTAAGTGCTATGTAGTCACTCTGGGTTGCTAGTGAGAGGTCGGTAGATATTCAGAGAACTAACCCTTTCCACTACTCCTTCATTGGAACATTGTGCTTGTTATATTGATCACCTTGCAAGAGTAGGATGCATAGAAGATGCTATTGGGGTTGTGACTACCATGCCTTTGAAGACTAACAATTTTGTTTGGTGTGCTCTGCTTGGAGGCTGTTTGCTCCATTCTAGAGTTGAGTTGGCCCAAGAGGTTTCCAGGAGACTTGTTGAAGTAGACCCAAATAATTCTGCGGGCTATGTTATGTTGGCTAATGCACTTGCATCTGTTAGTCAATGGAGTGATGTGTTGAAGCTGTGGCTTAAAATGAAAGAGAAAGGAATAAGAAGCAGCCAGGGAGTAGTTGGATTATTGTGGATGGAGTTGTACATGAATTTCTTATTGGCTGTTTGTCTTATTGTCGCAACTGGGGCCATGATGGAGATAGTGCAAAAATAATTTTTAAATGGAGTCGCCACTAAAATTTTATTTGAGGAAAAAATATTGGAAAACCCTAAAAAAATGGTCTTTGAAATCAAAGTTTTGTTCGGGAGTCGATTACATGTAGGGATTAACACCCTACAACGCCTGTTAAAAAAATAGTACTTCTAATTAATTATGCAAAATTATATAACTTTACAAATATTTATTTTACCCCAATAGAAAAAACATGAACAAATATTTTGAGATTTTTTTATTTTTATTTTTTGAGATTTTTTAAAGAAATGAAAGAAATTTGATTTTGATTTTATTTTAAAGAAAAAGAAGAATTTCAAATTGAAATTTGAATATATATATATATATTCGCGAATTTTTATCTTCTTATCTTCATGGTAAAGAAAATTTGAAAATATAATTTTTATTTAAAAAAAAGTTTAAAATTGAAAAGGACATTTATTTGGAAATGATTATTTTTAAATTGAAAAGAAATTTTCTATATATTTTTTTTTAAAATATCCTCGCACAAGAGTTCAAGCTAGCAAATGGCTAATTATCAAACCCTCACGATGCAAATAATGTTAAAGATAGTATATGCTATTCAATTACATTATTGGTTGTTGCATATTTGGATAAATTTTATTTTTTTCATTTTTACCAAAAGAAAACAACTTTCATTTTAATTGATGCACAAAGTTTATGATAGCAAGTGGCTATTCTATAAACTTTTATGATCTAAGTAACATTAAAGGTAGAATTCACCACTCAATTAATGTCGCAAATCCTTGCATACATTAAAATCTGCTTTTTTTTATTTAAAACTACAAATTCTAAATAATATGAAAACAATGCACAATCTGAATCTTTTATTTTACAATGAATTATATTAGCACTTTCTATAAAAGAGAGAAAGATGCAATTAATAAATATACACCCCTGAAACTAAGCCATGTACCTTTTGAATTTTTTTTAAAAAAAAGAAATTTAAAACGAAAACTAACCTTTTTGATGTCCTATGGATCAATCCTATGTATAAAAGCATATAACATTGTGTTACAGTATTACACACACCACGTTATACACATGAAGGCATCAATTGAATATAAAACAACTATTTCTTTCTTTTTTTGTTTCTTTTCGTAGCAAGCCAAAATTAAAACTTTTTAATATTTTATTAATAAAAAGGCCTAAAGGCCAAAACCCATCTACAAGGATACTGCATCGGAGGTTAGCAATACACGCATACCAACTTAAAGGAATATAAACCAAAGACAAAACGGAAAAGGAAATTATGAAAAACCAAATGAAGCACCTAGTGCCAAAACACGAAGTGGAAGAAAAAAAATTAAGGCTTGACGAAATGCTATGGCAGTCGACAATGAGATACGAGACTTGGCTTGAAACTAGTAGTGAGATTCTAATGAGACGTGACAGTGGTGGTATGGTGAAGACGAGTATGGCTCGGCGGTGCATGATAGGAGATCAAAAAGAGGAAAGCTTCCTCAGTAACAAGGAGCAAGTTTTTTTCTAGCCTTTCGTTTATTTTTATCCTCTCTTCTCTTCTCTTTTGTGAGTGTTAGTGGTTCTTAAATAGATAAAATTGGTTTATCCATTTGTAATCACTCCACCCAATATCCCATGATCTCCTCCAACTCCTCAGTATCCCACTATCTCCTTAATGTGTAACCGCCATATCTTCTCCGATCTTCAGTTTTCTTTTTTCAATTTTTAATTTTCAATTTAAAAAAAAAATGTACCGGATAAAATTAGTTATTCACAGTTGTCCCTCTTTATTTACTTATTATTAAATAATTTGAATAATGAGGTTTTTCAAATTATTGCGGTAAGAAATAAATAAAGAAGTGAATTAATTTTATCCGAGAGTCCAATACAAGGTGAAAAGCATGTATTGGGCCTTCATGCAGTTGCTATGCAGGTTTTGGGCTTTAATGCTGGTGATGGGTCAATTTCGTTCTCTGATTTAGGTGCTGGGCAAGTTCTGAGCTTGGATGCTAGTGTTGGGGCCGATTGTAACACCCCTATTTTTGCATATCAAATTATTTTTTTAAAAATTATTCTGCATTTATTTTTGAAGAATCGAATAGGAATCTCAAAAATTTGATCCCTATGATTATGCTCGTATTAGTTAGTAATACTTAGTTTAGAATTTTAATAATTTTTGGAAAATGGAGTCCAGAAAAGGGTAAAATGACAATTTTGTCCCTGTTACTCAATATTAAGGATTGACATAAGAAAAAGATTCAATTGACATTAGAACATCAATTTGATCTTGGAATCATGTCATATATATTAAAATATAATTTTGAAAATTTTTTGGAAAATTTCTGGAATTCTTATGTAAAATGACCAAAATGTCCATAGGTATCCGATAAACTAGCCAATATTGCTTTGACATCCAAAAATTGTGAACATGGTAATTTAAGTTTATTTATAGGTGAAATATTTAATTTTAGAATTTTCATAAAATTTTTGGTATTTATTGAATTAAATGGATTTTTTTATGAATGTTCTAGCTTAAAAATACAAAATAAATACATATAATTTGAATTAAATTAATAAAAATTAAAATTTATTATTAGAAATTTATTTTTGATGGAAAATAATGTATTTGTCCAGTTTTGCATTAAAATGTATTCTTTTGATATTAAAAGCTAATTTTTCAAGTTTAAACGATTTTATCGATACCAGCTACTCAATTACAGTTAAAATTTATACTGGGGAGCTTTAGGGCAGCTCACCTAGCACATTTTCAACCTACAATGGGGTGATTCACCACCTAAAACTGATATGTATTGCTAGTTTTACATATGTGTCCACCTAAATTGAATTTAAATTAAATAAAAAACCAAATAATGACATAATGGATGATGTAAATGGTGGGATACCTAAGCCTCCTCTTCCTCTATAAATACCTCCATTCATGGACAAGATTTTCACCATTCTTCTCCTCCATAAGCTAGAGAGCCTCTCTCTCTATTAATTTTTCTTATTTAGTTTTTATGTTAAAATTTCACTAGTTTTTAACTAGTAGAATTTCTCCTCCTAGAAGCTTTGCACCAACAAATCCATCCTCTTCATCAAACACCTTAGAGGTAATAGGGGGAGTGGGATTGGTTTTAAATTATTGTCACTTTGCATGTTGGTAGGAAGAGTTTTCTCCTAAACCCGTTTAGGCTTAAGTTTTATTATTATTATTATTGTTATATTATTTGATGTTAAACTTTAATTTTTGCTAAGCTGTTACTTTGTTTAAATTGGATTATTAAATTATGATTGTTAAGTTGTTACTCTGCTCAAATTTAAATTATTAAATTATACTTGCTAAGTTGTTATTATGCTCAAATTTAAATTATTAAATTATGCTTACTAAGCTGTTACTCTGCTCAAATTTAGAAAATTAAAATGTGTTTATTTAGTTGTTATTTTGCCAAAATTTTAGTAATTAAACTATAATTACTATATCGTTATTCTGTTAAAATTTTGGTATTGTGCAATTTTTGCAATATAAGGCAGAAATGTTAATTGTACAAGTACTCAAATTTATTGAGACCAGAGAAACCTCTGTTTGATAAGTTAGGAAGTGATAAATTAGTGAGTAATGTAAAGCAAGTGACATGTAGTAGCATGACACCCTGCTAGGGAAGCTATGGTTTGGTACACTGCAGGATGAAAGGCAGGGACCCATGGTTAGGTCTAGAGGGTAGGGTATCCAGTGGTGAGCATCCTAATGGCCAAGGTAGTGCTCTTGAGCCGAGACAATCACTTAACCAACTTGATAACCCTAACAACTGCTTAGCATCACCAAGATTGGTGAAAGTATACCTCTATAAATAGATATCCTAAATTATTATTTTGTTCCTCAATGATGACAGGGACTGTACCATGTGATGGTGTTGAGAGAGGTATAAGTACTCCCAGTCGCTTCCCAGGTTCTGTTAAGAATTATTACCCACTAATGGAAAGTATGGATCCATATTGAGTCAAGAATTGTATAACATAGAATAAACTTTAGATTCCCCTTTTATTATCAACTGTATTTTATTTATATTGTGTGGTAGAATTCCTACCATACATGTAAAAGTGGTATTAGAACAAATCACCTCACTCTATTACTTTTTCTTTTATGCATGATTGATCGTGATTAATGAAGATGACCATGCTAACATTGTTTAACTTACACATAGAGTATTTGGACGAAGGAACTTGAGAATACTACAAAAATATAGATATTCTTACTTATCACGGTTTTATATCTATTACCTTCTTATCTCTTATTCCTAGGCTTCCAATACCGCCTATGATCTATGAGATCCCTATTTCCTTATCGACGACTCTGCCGCAAAACTTTGCCTACGCTCCTCCTGTTCCGCCACCTGAGGATTCATAGGCCTAGTTTGATGACCTATTCTTTTATATATGGGATAGGGTAGACTGACACTACTTTGAGTAGGATCTTTTTGATGTATATATTGGGGCTAGACAGTGTCTTCCTTTTGATGTACATTTCTTTTATATTTTAAGAAGACTGATCTGTAATATGAAATTATTATGTATAGTACTATGGTACATATATATAAATCGACTTTATATTTTTATCTTTTACTTCCATTTCCTAACTTTGTTAATTTTACCACTTCTCTATAATCGAAATTGGAAAAATTTTACTCGCATTATTATTAATTTAAAATCAACGACTAATTAATTAAGTAAATAAGTATGGGTTATATACAATGTGAATGGGTGTCACATCAATGTTGTGCCGAAAGGTTTCAGGATTTGATGTTGGTACTAAGCTGATTTCGGACTTGAAAGTTGGTGCTGGGTAGGTCTCGAGCTTTGATGCAGGTGCTGGGTCGATTCTGGGCTTGAATGCTGGTGCCGGGAAGGTTCCAAGCTTGGATGCTAGTGCCAAACAAGTTCCAATCTTGGATGTAGATACTGGGTCGATTTTGGGCTCGGATGCATGTGTTGGGCCGATTTCGGGCTTGGATGCTGATGCGAGGTTGATTCCGGGCTTGAATGTTGGTGCCGGGAAGGTTTCGGACTTGAATGTAGTTGTTGAGCCGATTCCAAGCTCGGATGCATGTGTCGGGCCGATGCCAGGCTTGAATGTAGGTGCCGGGCAAGTTCCGAGCTTGGATGTAGATGCCGGGTAGGTTCCAAGGTTGGATATGTAATTGCCAGGCTAATTCTAGGCTTGACTGCAGGTGCCAGGCAGATTCCAGGCTTAGACAAAAAAGTAAAATGTGCTAGATATGTACTGGGCTAAAACAGAAAAATTAAGTGTGCCAGGTAAGTATTGGGCTTAAACAGTAAAGTGTGTTAGGTAGGTACTTAGCTTAAAGTGTGCCAGGCAAGTATTGGGCTTAATGCATAGAAGATGCTATTGGGGTTGTGACTACCATGCCTTTCAAGACTAACAATTTTGTTTGGGCTGCTTTGCTTGGAGGCTATTTGCTCCATTCTAGAGTTGAGTTGGCCCAAGAGGTTTCCAGGAGACTTGTTGAAGTAGACCCAAATAATTCTGTAGGCTGTGTTGTGTTGGCTAATGCACTTGCATCTGTTAGTCAATGGAGTGATGTGTTGAAGCTGCGGCTCAAAATGAAAGAGAAAGGAATAAGAAGTAGCTAGGGAGTAGTTGGATTCTTGTGGATGGAGTTGTACATTAATTTCTTATTGGCAGTTTGTCTCATCCTTAAATTGAGGGCATATATCATACATTGGCTGGATTGGTGAAGCATATGAACGTAGCAAGCCATTGTCAGCCTGTGTGCCTTTGTTAGATAAGCTGTGATCACGGAACAGAAAATTGTGCCTATTATTTTGTCAAAGCTTACAAGTTGGGTTGCCTGTGGAAGGATATAGTTGTTGAGAATTAGATTTTAATTATTTTTTGGTCTTTGACCATGGATCTGCACGAGCACAATTGTGAGACTAATGCCCTGGGTTGGGAGTAGTGAATAGTAGTTATGTAACATCTCCTTGCATGTAAAGTTCATTTTAAGGTCACGGTCCACTTATTCTCATAAATAAGCTTTTTATGATTTGAGAATGTGTGAATAATTTATTAATTAAATATATATTGCATTTTATATATAAAAAATCAGTTAAGGTTTTGAGATGAAATCGTGCAACCCTTGCTAAAATATCGGTGCTGCATTGTCACCATGAGTTGCAGACCAAAGCAATTTTTGAGAGCCATTGAAATTGTGCGTCGCTTGCATTGGTAAAAATGTTTAAATTCTCCAGGTTAAAAATTGACTTTAAAAACTCAAAATTCCGAAAAAACAAAGTCACGCATGCTAAATGGTACCGGAGAACTGCAAGAAAACTAATGATGGTACTGGAAAGCTACAAGAAAACTAACGATGAGTAAGGTACATAGACAAATATCGCAAAATGTTGTTCCAAAAACAAATTAAAATTTCTCAAATTTATAACTATGCCAAGTTTTGAAGTTTACAATGCAATACTATTAATTAGACACTTGCAGAAAAATATGATTCTAGAAATTACATCTATACTAAAGAAGCATGGGATTTTTGTTCTACAATTCCTAGCTTAAAACAACAAATCAACTACCAATATATATGTATATATATATATATATATATATATATATATATATATATATATATATATAACAATGCAAAACTAATAAATAATTATTTGAGTCGAGTTCAGGCACTGTTTTGTGATCTCTTATACACGGATATCTGGAATGCTTTGGCAGATGCCACCACTCTTTTCCCATAAAGATGGCTATGCAGATTTTCATAATTGGCTAAAATGATGTTACAGAGACATTGGTGCAAGAATCCCTGCAATGAAAAAGGAAAAGATTAAACATGTATTCATTTAATACCCTTATAATCATTATTCATATGTCAACTTCTCTTTCAAAAATTGAGAACCAATCAATACAAAATCGAATTAAAACTGGATTAAACATATACATTGAAATAATGTACACTAACACGCAATCAAACTATAACAGCAAATTTAACTACAAAGCTACTTCCTCATATAAATTACCATTTCACTACTTTTTTGAAAAGTAAAAATTTCATTAGTGGAAGAAGTGAACCAAATCACAAGACATGCTGATGTCCACCAACAAGTGGCCGATACACACCTCCAAATCATAGGGAGTATAACAAAATTGCAAATTAATAAACCCATCCCAACATAACATCCAAGACCCTCCCTGCATGACACCTAATAATTCTTTTCAGAGTGCTTGTAGGTAAATTTCCAAAAATAAAAAGATAAAAATAAAATTGAGTATGTTAAGATAGATTTTGTTATTTTTTCTTTGAAAATGCATGTCGATTTTAAAATATGTATATGTAATTTTTCTTATCATAAAATTAGCTAACAAACAATCAAGAATAAATATATATGATGATTAAAAACGATAAAATAGAATGAGTAAAGATAAAGAAATTAAACAGAAGATATTTTCTCACTTTATTTTTGTTTTCAATTTCCAAATTATTATTTGTTTATCCTTACAAATGTTTTATATCTTTTACTAACAATCATTTCATTTCATGTGCTTCATTTGTTCAATAAAATTATTTTTTACGATAAAAAAATTAAGTGCAATTGTTATATGATTTTTAATATGACTATTTTATTTATATTTTTAGCCTATTTTATTCTTTTATAATTTATTATTTAATTATATAAAATTAAAATATATTTATTTTAATTAATTTAATTACTATTAAATCTTTTGTGATAATTAATTATACTTATAAACTTTACATAATAGATAAACGTAGTTGATATTTAATTTTATTAGATTTTCTCCCTCACGTACGCATAAATGTATTTGCAAGTGTCGGTTTATACACTATGGATATTGACATATTGTAAAACAAGCACATATGAATAGGGAGGAGGACCAATGACGCAATGACATCCCACAAACTTTTTGAAGTGATGTTGGTGTTGGTTTACACTATGGTCGTTGGTCATCCTCACTATTCATATTGGAAAAAAAATGTATATGATTTGGAAGGAGCACGAATGACCACAACCACAAACTTTTTTCTCAACACCGTTTTTGCTCTTTCCTGAAGAACATGGCCGTATATTTTGTCTTCGATATTGCTGAAACACTATTGGGAAAGCTTGCATCTTATGTTTATGTAGAAGCTTCTCGAGCCTATGATCTGTATGAGGATGTGCAAGGGATCAAAGACACTTTGTCAATTGTGAAAGGTGTGCTGTTGGATGCTGAGGAGAAGAAGGAGCAGAAGCATGGGTTGCGCGAATGGCTCAGGCAGATTCGGAACGTATGCTTAGATGCCAAGGTTTTAAAAATCGCTCCTGAACGGGAAAATCGTCCGCAACATAACGGTAACGGAGCGAGGCGATACCGTTACGGACCGAAATCACGGTGTGGTCGAAAATCGCAAAAAACGGCCGCAACGTAACTGTGTTGCGGCTGCAACAGACGCCACAAAACGCCGTTTTAAAAAAAGAGACGATTTTTACCAAAAATGCCGTTGGAAACCAATAATGGATGGAGATGAATCCAAACAAAAAGGAATCGAAAAACAGTGCAAAAAGTATTAAACTTTTCAGAGATTCAACTCAATAACTTGCTTTTTCAGACCTCAGAAGAATCAATCTGTCCAATCACAAATAATCAAACGAAATAACAAGGAGAAGGTCTGTGAACATCAAACAAAATGAATCAAAAATTGAAACTTAAACTTGAAAAATACCGTTGAAACTCTCTGCAATTGCAAGCCTCCGTCATTTGCCCTTCACGCCTTCGCCAATCGCCACACTCGCAGTCACCGATTTCCGCCACAATCGACGATCTCCGCTGCTGTTGTCGGCTTCACGATTCCACCGCAGTCGCTTTCGTTGTTCGATCCTCCTTTCTCTGTTCAGGTTAGCCATTTTTGCTTGAAAGATTTCTTCTTGTGTATAGATTTTAAGAAGAAGGGATGAATCGTAAAGAGAAAACTGGGAAGTGGGAGGGAACGTGAAAACAGATGCAGGAACAAGAAGAAGGGTCCAGAAAAAGAAATGTTACGGATGAGAGAGAGAGAGAGAGAGAGAGAGAGAGCTAAGTCCGGTCAAATTGAAAGTAAATGGGGCTTTAATTTTAAAATTAAATTAAAAACAAAATTAAAAACAGAAAGTGGGAAACTGAATGTTCTCGGTGGGAAATTGAAAAAAAGAAGTGGGAAATGAAAATATGGGTGGAATTTGTTTGAGTGGGTAAGGAATTAATGACTACTACTAGTAACGTGAAAAATTAGTAGGAAATTAGGAATTCATTAATTGGGTACCAAATTGATGAATTTGGTGAGAAATTAGTGGGAATTTGCTTAATTAGATGGGGAATTGATAAATATGGTGAGAAATGGCAATTATTGAGAATAATTGATTAGGCATTTAGGTTGTATAATTTTAATTACAGTTTAAAATTAAATTAAAAATCAAAATTATTTTAGTTTAAAATAAATTTAAATTATAATTTAAAGATGAAATTAAAATGTGTTAAAGAGATAAAAAATAGAAAATAAGTAGATTTATCTAATATATAAGAAAGAAAATATATAATAAATTTTACAATCTTTTCTTCTGAATTTTAAAATTAATTTCTCTTTTTCCCAATTATATTTTAAGAAAGTTAAATAAAATCTATTTTCCACATAATAATTATATTGTTTCATGTTATATTTTATAAATTATTGTAGATTTCTTGATCAATTTTTTTCACCTAAGAGAACAATAGTGAGTTAGTGTGGAACGTGAGAAGTGGGGAAAAATTGTGAGGGAGTAAATTATGTTATTTATTTTGCTTATAATTAGTATATGATTCACAATTAGTTATTAAGTGTAAAATATGTCTTTTAATGCTAATGAGTATCTTTTAATGTTTAATGAATGTCTTTTAATAATAATTTTAAACTAAAATTAAAATGAATTAAAGAAAAAAAAAGGATGGATAAACTCAGCTAATATATCTAGCCTATAAAAGTATAAAATGAATTATTATAGATGACTTTAAATTATATTATATATAGCTAATAGCTTATATAATTTATGTTTATTTTGTAATTTAAAAGTATGTTAATTCTATTGTAGGTTGGTTGAGCAATGTCTTCAGGAGGACAATTTCCAACTAGTAGAGCGGAAGGTGCTCCTAGCGATGACATTGGTTGGCATTTCGGAACACTTGTGCCGGGTAAAAGTAGAAATAGTGTATCTTGCAAATTTTGTGGAAAAGTGATATCTGGTGGAATTACTAGGTTAAAGGAACATCTTGCACACATCCAAGGAGAGGTTAAGGGGTGTAGTAGTGTCACAACTTTTGTTAGAGAAAATATGATGAAGCTTTTACGTGACAATAAAGCAAAGAAAAAAGATCTTAAGAAAAGAAAAGAAGAATTTGTGTCAAGTTTAAGAGGGGATGAAGATGAAATTCAAGGTTTCATTGATGAAGATAGAGGTATGAGACAAGCTACACAAGAAAGCATCATCTCACATAGACAATGGGAAGACAGACAAAGATTTAGACAACAAACTGGAAGGTTAGAATCTATATATGAAAGTGGAGGCAACTCATGTGCAGGTGGTAGTAGTGGAGCTTCATATCAACGTCAACAAAGTGATGCTGAATTCAGATTAAGGACTGTAGATGTCAACTTGGCCAGAAGTAAAAGTATGAAGCAACCAAAAATTAGTGGGGGGATGATGAAAACTCTTAGAAAAAAGCTGGGGGAAGCAGTGTCCAAGTTGATAATATATGAGCGTCTTCCTATGAACTTAGCAAATTCTCCATGGCTGTACAATTTGCTAACTGCAGCTGCAGAGCTAGGTCCAGGTATTAAATGCCCTACCCCTTATGAGATTTCAGAGGTGTACTTAGAAGAAGAATACAGGACTATGCAAAGTTGGATAAATGAACTTAAACCAACATGGAAAGAAAAAGGGGTAACTATAATGTGTGATGGCTGGACAAATAGCATAAATCACATGCATATCATGAATTTTCTTGTTTATTGCAGCAAGGGAACAGTGTTTTTAAAATCTGTTGATGCCTCTGATGTTGCTAGCAGAAACACTGATTATTACTTAAAATTGCTTGATCAAGTTGTTGAAGAAGTGGGAGAAGAATATGTTATTCAAGTGGTTACTGATAATGAGAAAGCATTAAAAGCTGCTGGTCTGAAACTGATGGAAAAAAGACCTCATCTTTATTGGTCTGCATGTGCAGCTCATTGCTTGGATTTGTGCTTGGAAGATATTGGGAAAAAGTCCAATGTCCAAAAAGTACTTGATGATGCTAAAAAAGTTACTTTGTTTATCTACAACTACATTTGGACTGTAAATCTCATGAAGAAGTATATTGATGGCAAGGAAATTATATGTCCAGCAATCACACGTTTTGCAACACAATTTTTGCAGGTTGAATCAATTGTTAAGCACAAACAAGCTTTGAGAAATATGTTTGATTCAGAGGAATTTAATAAGTCCAAGTGGGGAAAGGAAAAATCAGGACCTGCATTCGAAGCCAAAAAGATTGTTATGAGCAAAGATTTTTGGAATAAGGCTAATGATATAATTAAGGTATTTGAACCAATTGTCAAGGTTTTGAAATTGGTGGATGGTGATGAAAAACCAACAATGGGCTTTGTTTATGAAGCAATTGATAGAGCTAAGCAAGCCATTGAAAAGAATTGTCGTTACCACACCCATTATAATGAAATCATTGACAAAAGATGGTTTTTCATGCATTCTGACTTACACGCAGCAGGTACATGTTAACATCATTTTTTAATTTAATGTTATTTGAAGTATTTATATTTGATTTTGGAAAACTAATTTTTATTTTATTTTCAAGGTTATTATCTTAATCCCCAATTTCAATTTGGAGTTGTGCATGGAAGCGATGTAGCCAAGGAAACCATGGATGGAACTACAAAAGTAATAAGCAGATTGGAACCAGATATTAATAAGCAAATAAGAGCTCTCAATCAAGTGAGTAACTAGTAAATAGTATATTGCATTCAAATTTAGGAACAATAACTTTATTGAAGACTTATTTAGTATATTGGTGCTTGTAGTTGTTAGTTTTTCGAGAGAAAAGAGAGACATTTGGAACAACACAAGCTCAAAGAGCGTGGTCTCAAATGAATCCTGGTAAGATCTTATAACTTTAATTTTTATCAAATACTTTTATACTAATAATTTATATATTATTTATTTAATCAGCTGAATGGTGGTTCCTATTTGGATCTTGTGCTCCTGAACTTCAAAGTATAGCTGTAAAAGTTCTCAGTCAAACAACTTCAGCTTCAAATTGTGAGAGAAATTGGAGCACATTTAGTTATATACATACAAAGACAAGAAATAGATTAAAGTATCAAAAATTACAAAAACTTGTCTTTACGTTTTACAACATGAAGTTGAAGATGAGACACACTATGAGAAAAAGTCAAGAGGAGATTGAAGATGGCTTCAATCCTATTAATCTTGATCATATATTTCAAGAAGAAGATCCTTTATCACCATGGCTTGAGGAAAGAGAGGGGCCATTGTTAGAAAGGGCCCAAAACTCAGAATGGCTCCCTATTGATTCTGATGATGAAAATGAAGAAGCAGTTGGTGGAAGTGATTCAGATCCAAGTCAATCACCTAGTCAAGGGGGTGATGGTGGTTTAAGTCCACCCAACAATAATAATAGTAGTGAGAGTAGTGGTGGTGGTAATATAGAACGAAGTCAAGGAAGAGGTGAAGGGTCATTTCATTCTATCCAAGAAGAACCATATGTAAGGCGTGATCAAAATCTTGTGCTTCATATGACACATGACAGAATGGATGAAGATTTTTCTGGTGATGTAATTGGTGGTAGTAGAAGGGGAGATCGAGCTAAACATGGAAAAGGAAGAAGGCGTGAAAAAACTACATTGGATGATTCTTCCTCATCTAGTGTATCACAATCCTTTGGTGATTTTGGTATTGTTGAATCAGTTGAAGGTACACAAGGAAACTATCCACCACACTATCAACATCCTCCTTACATGTCACATGGCTATTATCCATATATGCCAAACCCATCATATTACCAACCTTCCATGAATTACCAAGACTCTTATAATTCATCATCAAATTTTTCCTATGACCAACAACAAATGGAACCACCAAGAAGCTCTGGATTCTTTGATTATGTCTTTGGAGCAACAGGATATAATGATGATCAAAGTGATAATGGAGGTTATGATCCAGCACGTCGTTCTACCATGTGGTGACTTGTGAGGTAATTCTTTTGCATAAATTATATATAATAGTTATTTTTTTATGATAAATACTTGAGGTTTGATTATGTTTTTGGGGAACCAAATGATGGTTAAAAAGTAGAGGCTATGATTATGCACGTTGTCTACAATCTAGTGCTTGAAAATAATGAATTTGTATAAACTTTTTATATGTAATGGTAGTTTTATGTTTAGGACTTTAGACAAATAATTTTTATATGAATTTTATTTATTTGTGTGAGTGACTATTAATTTATTTATGTTGTTGAGACACTTAAACATGTATGGATTTGTTAAATATATTAGTAGTTACTAATTTAGTCTTGTTTTAATATTTTTAATTAGTTTTTTAGTTTGGATATTTCATAATGATTAAAAAATATTAATTATTGGTTATTATAGATTATATAATGATACAAAATATTTTAATATAGTTTTGTGCTAAGTTGTGAGGCATTCACGCCGCAACGACCGCAATCCGTATTGCAAAATCCGCAATACCCGTAACCGCAAAAACCTTAACGCGACCGCAACCGCGACCGCAACCGCAATTTAAAACCTGATGATATATGCGACACACATCATCTATTGGAGGTATAATCATAACCATAAACTTCTATACCAACTCCCTTTCCTCTCTTTCCTATACAACTAGTCAATTGATCCGTGTGATGCATGAGCGAATTATGTGTGAGAAACAATAATTTTTAATAATTAGATTTTTTTTAATTGTAAATTACTCTCAATTATGAAATCCAAAATGTGAAGAAATTCAGATAAGTCTATTTTCAGACATGAAGGGTTGATTATTTTCAACAAATAATGATAAATTATCACTTTTGCTCTTTGGGAAGATGAATTTAGCCATGATAATTTATTGTTTTGAACCTGATTTATCATAAATCTGCAACAAAAATGTAGAAATTACTTATGAATATTTAATTTTGGATACTAAAATAGTAAACTGGGAGAGAAAATAATAAAAAATGCCATAACACATAAAAGAAAATTAAGTTCCGCTAGTTATTTTAATTGAAACGAAAGCATACTTATCATTATTTGATGTGTATGTAAGTATAAAAGAAAGAGAATAATCAAAATAAAAAAAAAATGGCCAGGACCCACTCGTTATTTAATTGAGACGAGAGCATAACTTTAATTTCTTATTCATTTATTTATTTAATTTTTAATAGAATTTATTTTAATACTTTTCTCAGACTAAAAACAACTACACTCGTGCCTTCTCTTTACCAGTAAAAGTTTGTTTTAGTTTACATTTATTATCATTATTTGATGTGTCTGTAAATATATAGAGAGAGAATAATTAAAATAAAAATAATTAGGACCTACTCGTTATTTAATTGAGATGAAAGCACAACCTTAATTTTTTTATTCATTTATTTATTTAAATATTTATCTTTTAAATTCCATTAGCTTTTGATATAATGAAAGTAAATTTATTAGACCCTGTATATTTGAACCTTTTTATTTTTTTGAAAAAAAATCTCTTTTAATTGAGAAGTATGCTTTAAAAAATTATTATATTTATGTAAATTCTCAAAAAAATAAAAAATCTTAAAAGAATTTATTTTAATTCTTTTGTCAAACAAAAGACAACTGCACCGTTTTTTTTTTTTTTTAGTAAAAGTTTGCTTTCTACTGAAAACAACTAAGTTTAACATAGTACAAATTCATCAAAATAGTTAAGAACGTAGGGCATTAAAAAAAGATCTTGCAGCTGGATTTGGACGTGGAAGGAACATAGTGGCAATTCTCATTCATTCAGCAGCTAGCAGTATATCAACAACAAACATAATAAGCTCAGCAAGCATAGGCTTCTGGTTGGTGTTTTCTGTAACTATAACAGACTCACCCCTGGAATTTTCTTACTTTTCTTATCGGCATCCAACAACTTTCTCTATCACCATCTTTGATAATAAAGAATACTCTACAAAAGTCAATATACCTCTTGCGGTGCAACCTTTCATCATCGTGAATAAAAAGTTAATATAAAATGAACAATCTTGCGATGCAAGCAGCAGCAAATTGTTAAAAATATAAAAAATAAAAAATAAAAAATTCTTCACAATGGAAATGAATTCAATTACAAATTAAGATTAACAAAGTAGAAAGAATGATTCAGATTACTTTGTTTGAACTCTGCAGCATCCCTCTCAGCAAAAGAGCGCAGACAATTTTATTTTAATACGGACTAAAAAATGGACAATATGAGGAGATGCGGAATTTTCAAAACCTGGTAAAATGGGTTTAAATTAAAATAAAAATCTTTCTTGATAGGAGTGCATTTGCATTGGGAATAAAATGATATTAAAATCCCACTCCTTAATAGTCAATCAATCATTAAATATAAAATTTTAAAAAATAAAAATAAAATATTTAATAACAAAATATGTTCCCTATGTATTTTTTTTAAGAGCCCTATGTATTTAAAGAGCATACTTTCAAATTTTAAAACAAAAATTGCAATATAGTACCTCTTTGACTAATTAAAAAACGAGAAAATAGGTCATGTATTGATAGTGTAAAATAGTTTTATACTGTCATCTAATCACAAATCACCATTTATTGTAAGTTTGTTGACTTTTATAATAAATACTTTAAAAGTCATATTAATAATGATTTCTTATTGGTTGATAGTATAAAACTTTTTACAATGACAGTGCAAGACCATTAAACTCTTAAAAAATATATAAAAATTAATGTAATTTGATTTTTATTAAGTACAACTTCTACTAAAAATTCGTAAATGCATGGCTGGTATTTTTTTTGTTGAATTTCTTTTTTTTTTTGGTTGGAAAACATATGGCTCATGATGTATACGTACATAGGGAAATGAAAAATACTTGAGTGCATGGTTGTTAAACTCGCGTTTTAACTTGCAAAATCACACGAGTTTACGAGTTTAGGGACCCAAAATGAGACAACTCGCATGTAGACATCAAATTTAGTTCCTAATTTTGCATCTTCAATCAAAATACCAAACCCTTCTCGTGACGGCGACGACCCAACACCCAAACCTAAACCCTTCTTGACAGCCCCTCCAAGGCCTCAACAAACCCATCTTTCAACGCTATTGTTCACGAATGGACAAACTGATCTCGACGACGTCAATGTTGCTCACGAAGCTCACTTGCTTGTTTCTGTTTGAGTTCTTCTTGTATCCAAAAACAAAAAGGTTAGTTCACTTAGTTGTTGCCTATTGTTGTTTTGATTTCAAATGTCGTGGTTTTCATTGCTTTTTAGAAAGCGTTTCATTATTTAAACATAAAAATTGACTTGTTGTTTTGATTTCTGAATGTCATGGTTTTCATTGCCTTCTAGTAATTTGCAGTTTTCCATTACATTTGTCACATGTTTTTTTTGTTGTGTGTGGCATGTCACATTTCTACCTAAAATAGATTCATATGTATGATGTATTTGCAGCTTCCAGCTATAACTAAAATCCACTTGTTGCTATGAAACCTTTTCTTTCCTTAAAATTAAAAGTTATGTTAGAATCAAAACAGAAAGGTTGTTGCTGTTCCATTGTACTCTGTTGTTATGCATGTGTGCCATGTTATTAAAAATAGAAAAGAGTCTTCTAACTCTTCTGATTTTGAAATGTTATTAAAAATTAAAAAAGTGTTACTGTGTTAGTGATTCTTCTCAACATAACAGTTCTTAAAAATTTGTTGTGTTTGCAATTTGCATGTGTCATGACTCTTGAGGAACACTGGTTGTGGCTGGTATAAATTCTAAAACTCTGTAATTTGTATTATGGTGTTATTATTGCAGAATGTCAAACATTGGTGAATCAAAGTCATCAAGCAAATCTATTAGTCAAGCAAAAATTAGGAAGAATGCCCTTATAGCTGATATTAGGTGCAAGCATGGCATAGATGTCTAGGGAAATGCTAGAAAGGTTAAATATAATTAATGTTCAAAAATTATTAGTGAAGGAATTTTCTGATTCAAGCATCATTTTGCTAGGACCAAAGAAGATTCAGTACCATGTGCAACGGTGGCCGAAGAAGTCAAAGTTTTAATGATGAAAGTTGTTGTGCCAAAGAGACAACAAAGAAGAAAAGAAAAATGATTGATTTGGAGCAGAAGGAGATTGAAGAGGAGGAGAAGGTTGACTCTCAATCTAAAAGGAATGGGAAGGAAGTTTCAAAGCAAGTTACAAAAGGGAAAGGTGACGGGGTGTTCAAGCAACAATAAATCAAATGATGAAGAAAAACTTTCAGAATGAAGTTGATCAACAAGTTGCTTAATTTTTTTACACAAGTGCCATTCCCTTCAATTGTGTTAAAAATGTGGAGTTTGCAAAGATATTGAATTGATTAGAAAATATGGACTTGGTTACAAACCTCTTTCCTATCATGAGACAAGAAAAAAGCTTCTGAAACAAGCAGTAACTCAAACTGATGCAATGCTTGAAGAATTTAAAGAGGAGTGGAAGAGGATTGGCTGTTCAATCATGTCTGATGGATGGACAGATAAGAAAAGATACTTCATTTGTAATTTTTTGGTGAATAGCCCTAAAGGTACTGTTTTTCTCTATTCAATAGATACTTTTGACATTTCTAAAACAATTGAAAAAGTTTTTAAGATGTTGGATGATGTTGTTAAATTTGTTGGAGAGGAGAACGTAGTTCAAGTGGTGATAGATAATGCTACAAATTATAAAGCAGCAGGAGAAATGTTGATGCAAAAGAGAAAGAATTTATATTGGACTCCATATGCTACTCATTGTATTCATTTGATATTAGAGGATTTGGAAAAGCATTTAAAGGTGCATCAAGTAACTATAATGAAAGGAAGGAAGACCACTACCTACATTTATTCTCGTACTATGTTGATTAGCATGTTGAAAAAGAAAACTGAAGGGACTTGATTTAGCCTGGTTTCACTAGGTTTGCTATTGCTTATTTGACTTTGTCTTGTCTAAATGATAATAAAGCAGCATTGATGAACTTGTTTAGTTCGATTGAATGGAAGGAAAATAAGTTTGCTAAAACAGAAGATGAAAAATAGGTGTAATATATAGCTTTGGACAATCAATTTTGGAAGAACGTAATCACATGTCTCAAGGTTATTGCTCCTTTTATTCAAGTCCTTCACTTAATCAATTCTGATGAAAAACTCACCATGGGTTTCATATATGATGCAATAGATTCTACTAAAGAAAAGATTAAAAACAACTTCAAAAATGTTAAAAAATGGTAATATTCCTTAATTTGCTCTTACTTGAATTCTTTTTTTTTTTCATGTTTCTAGTAAAGAAATGTCTAATTAATTTGTGTTTGGTATTTTTAGCTATGAGTTTGTATGGAAAATTATTAATGAGAGGTGGGAGAACCAACTCCATATGCCCTTACATGTAGTCGCATATTACCTTAATCCTCATTTCCACTTTAGCTCCAACTTTAACGAAGATGAATTTGAGGTTAACCAAGGGCTATATAATTGCATGGCAAGGTTGGTGGATGATAAGAAATAGAGGAGCAAGATTACTTTACAGCTTCTAGAGTTCCATTATGCAAGAGGACTTCTTAATCTTGATGTTGCAAAGAGTAATAGACTGAAAACGAGTCCTGCAGAATGGTGGGACTTTTATGGTGATGGTTCTCCAGAATTGAAGGGGTTTTTTATTCGTGTTCTAAGCTTGACTTGTACCTCTTTTGGATGTGAATGTAATTGGAGTTCAATTGTGATGGTAATTAAAACTAACATTATTATATTTTTAAAATTTTAATGTTTTTGTAATGTGTAGTCATGAAATTTTGGCATTCATATTCTATTTCTACTTTTTATGTTCATACAAAGAGAAGGAACTATTTGAGTCAAAAGAAGATGAATGATTTGGTTTGTGTGATGTACAATGCAAAATTAAAATCTAAATTGATAAGAAAAAATATTGTTCTTCATGTGGAAGATATCCATTCTGATGATGAATGGATAACTGAGGAAAATGCTAAAGAAGAGGATGTTTTTATTCTTTTTGAAGATATTCATGCTGTTGGGGATGTAAATGTTGAAATTAGAAGTTCAAGCAATACAAATTTATATGGCATTGAGAATTTGGACCTTGAAGCTAATGTTCAAGACTTTGACACTAATGAGGAAGATGTTGCGAATAAATGTGTTTGCCCAAGATCCAATTCATCATGTAATCCATTCTAAATAATAAAGTATTATTTTATTTTCATTATCATATTTTACTGTTTAAGTTAAATAGTTAATTTGATAAGGTCCTTGATTAGATTATAGGCTTGCTATCATAATAGAGATTATGATAATGAGAAACAAGCCTTTCAAAATTTTAATCTAAAATGTTCTTGATCATAGGATTATTGTGCATAGGACATCAATAATCCGGATAGATCAATATATATGTGATAGTATTTATTGGATAAATATTAATAGATCTCATTTATTAATTTGCATATATAAACGATGCACATGAGGATGTGATCGTTGAATTGACTCAATTGAGAATTCCTAATGGTTAACACTACCTTAAACTGACAATAGGAACTTCTCAAGAAGAAGCATAATAGTTTCCTTTGACTTAAGATTATCATAGTAATTAACAAGATATTTATTATATTTTAATCCTGGACACCTAATGCCTTAGGGTACTAGTTGAATGGACGTTGGATATAATTAAATACTTGTAGAATTAATGGTTAATCAAGAAGGAATCCATCAACTCTTCGTATTGAGTTTGAGCTCCATGATAAAATTGAGACCTTAGCTAGGGCAAATTGAATGAATGAAGAAAAGAGTTTTTTAAGTCATTCACTGAATAAACATATGGATGAATTTATTAGAGTTTTACATTAATACCGTGCTCTAGAGTTAACCCGGAGCTGTAAATGATGGAAAGAAATATTACTTTATTCTTCTATTGGTTCTTGAAAGTAAAAATATTACTTCATACTATCTAGACGTTAAGGAGTGTTACTAGACGCCTACCTTGATTAGTAAATTAATTTGATTAATTTATTACCTACTTAGTATTGAACCTACAGGGTCACACACAGATGAATGTGCTAATCTTTGCTAAAAAAATTATTTTATTTAATAAATTAAATTAGAGAATTTAATTTAAATTAAATTAATATTTTTTATGTGGAATATTGTTATGTTATTTGCTAGCACCAAGAATATAATTAATATAAAGACACATATATAAGGTATCCTTTTATATGATTAGTTACTATAATTAGTCATATGATTAGTTACTGTAATTACTGTATATGTAAGACTATTATGTGATTAGTTACTATAATTACTGTGTATCTAAGACTATTATGTGAATAATTACCGTAATTACTAAAATATTTTATAAGCGAGCTTCATGAAAATTAAAAGAGGAAATTTTGACTTAGTCAAAAGGATTTCAAATGCTATATTTAAAATAGCAACAAAATCAAATCTGTTTGATTTTATAAAAAAAATGTATCTTTAATAGCTGGCTATAAAATAGCATCTTGATACACTGACAAAACCATTGGTTTTTCTCCTTCTTCTCATTGCTCATACACTAAAATATTATAGAGGGGTTACTTTGTGTTAGGTGGTTCCACTCATCAAGGGGTTGATAGCAAAGATTAGTCTCGGTCTGGATACACATGTAGTCTTCACAAAATTGAAGAAATTTTTTTATGCTTCAAGAGCCCGTATCCAGGTAACCAACCACGTTTACTTTTATTGCGATACTGTATTTTAAACCCAAAATAGATCCCTTTTTTTTCCTCTGCATGTGTTATGAACACCCCTTTTTTCTATCAAAAGAACTTGGTGATGAAGATGGTGAGAAGGGGGAGCTAGAGGATGATGGTGATGAAGATAATGAAGGATTGAAATGTTGAAGATTTCTAGATTATGAAGTTTTTGCTTTCTAGTTTCTAATTTTTACGTTCTAGTTTTTATTTTCTAGTTTTTACTTATTAACTTTTAATTTTATCATCTATGATGCATGGATAATTTAAATTTGTACTAGAATATATGATATTTTGTTGCTTATGGTTTGCATGAAGCTAGTTTTTAACATTATTTTAATTTTAGATAAACTCTTATGAGTTTATGAATCAAGTTTAACAACCTTGCTTGAGTGAATTGTCACTTATAGATAACTTTAGACTACAAAGAAAATAATAGGGAGAAATAGTAAAAGACTTAAGGTTAAATTACTCTTTTGGTCTCTTTTTCTATTTAAATTATTCAATTTGTTTTTTCTATTTTTAAAATGTTCAATTTAGTTCTTTAATTTTTTTAAAAATGTTCAATGTTACCTCTCTATTCAAATTGACACTAACAACATTAAGAGAAACTGACATGGCACATGATGTGTCAAAGTGTGAAAATGAACACATGTCCAACCACACTAACACTGTTACCATCAAACAAACTGATGAACAATATTGAACATTTTAAAAATAGAAGGACCAAATTAAATAGTTTAAATGAAAAGAAGGACAAATAAATAATTTAACCAAGAATTAAACATCATAATAAGTAATTAAAATAACATTATACAAAAAGCGACATGTTACTCATAATGTTTCTTAATGGATTTTAATAAGGAAGTTGAAAAAGGTGGAGACTCTCTCGACAAGAAGGTATTTGCATTGGGAATAAAAAATATTAAAATTCTACTCCTTAATAGTCATTCGATCAATAAATACAAAATTTTAAAAAATAAAATATTTAATTAATAACAAAATATCTAAAATTAGTCATGAAAATAAAGTACTCACCTATTTCCTATACATATTTAAAGAGCATGATTTTAGAATTTAAAACAATAATTGTAATTTATCACTTAAAAGAAGAATTAAAGTAATTTTTTTTTTTTGTAAAAACTTTATTTATAGGTGTAATGTCCATAATGCCCTTAATTTGGATGGGAAATTAAGATTAAGATATATATTGGTGGACTTTGTTATATGAATACTAGTGCATGTACCCGTGCGATACACAGGAAAAATCATGAGTAGGGGTGAAATATTTTCTATTATTTCAAAAAGAATTAAATTTGATTTTTTAAAAAATTATTATTCTAAAATAAAAAGCTTGTAATAATTAATATGAGACGACAACAAAAATTTATATTAGCTTTTTTCATGATTAAGAAACTTTTAAGTTATGATTTATTTGATTATATTGATAACTATAAACATGCTTACAGCTAAAAAGGAGAGGAAAATATGAAGTAAAAAGATTTCAAATAAAATAATTTATATTAACTTTGGTGCAGAATCTCCGGTAGAACTTGATGCAGAAAATGGTGCAGCAATTGAATGCAGCAAAACAACTAAATATAATTAATAATACTATATAACTTGTTGTAGTAATGGGATGGACAAAATTATTAAATATAACAAGTTGGCACATGACAATGTCACCAAAACAGTGTGCTAATGAATATAAGAGTTTCTTGTAATCTGTTTGATGTAATCTGTTAGTATGAAGTAAGCCAAGTCAAATTAATCATTGGCTGAACACTATAAGGAATTCAATGATCTCATTGTTCAAAATGAAAAAGCCTCCAATGGAAAGGGGGATGGGGAGGATCATTTCCAATTTTTCTTCTTCTTTTGCCATCAAATTAGCATTAATGGACTAGAAGAAGTATCCACAAAATCAATAACCAAAGGAATGGAAGTCTAGTCTCTTTTTTCTGCATTAAAAGATAAGCAAACAAAATTAAGTAAAGAAAAAAGTTATAACAAATCAAAAGCCTTCCTATACGTATAATTTAGGGTAAATCTACAAACTTTACCCAATGATATAAATCTGAGTGATTATTGGATGACTTAAAAGAGGAATACCGAATGGCTAAGGAAAGACTCAGAAAAGAATACCACCAATGTACATATCTTTGAAAAGCTAGCATAGGAAGCATCTTCTACCCTAAGTAATAATCCAATGTAAATAAAGGAAAACAATGTGATTTTCTCAACATTCCCCATTTAAAATACTTATCAGATTGCTATCTGGATGGTCTAAGGTGAAAAATTGAAAAAGAACGACACAACATTGACAATAATAAATACAGATCACTGACCTACAAATCACAATTATTGTTTTTTTTTTTTTTTTGCTAAGTTCCTTTATACAACTTGTAAATTTATAATCTTCCTATTTCTTTACCTTCAAGATTTGCAATTTCAAAAAGAAGTAAAAGAATGAAATTTTTTTTAATACAGATGAACTCATCTCATAAAACTAAAAATTATACATAATGCAACACAAAAAATGAAAACTTACTTAATTTAAGTTCTGAAATACTTCCTTGTAAACAATGTTTGAAGTTTCATTAATTACATCACCTTCCTTATCAATGATAAGAATATTTAAACCCCAAAGCAAGGTAACTCCAGAAATCGCAACATATAGTTGTCCATGCATAAAATCAAAATGGGGAAGGTAGATACCAACATGTTCAAGAGATTGCCCTTGACTTTTATTCATTGTCATCACAAAAGAAAGAGAAATTGAAAATTGTTTGCGTTGAAATTTGAAAGAAATTCTAATATCAGAAATAGTCAATGATAACTTTGGAATAAAAACCTTTTGACCAATATTGCTTTCTGAAATCACCTTTGCTTCAATAACATAATTTCCCATGTGGGTAATGATCAGTTGTATATCATTGCGTAGTCCTAATGATTGATCTATATTTCTAAGCAACATAATAGGTACACCTATTTTAATTGTGACCTCATGATTCAGTAATAGAAGGATTGGGGATGACAATTAAACGAGGCTGACCAACAAAATGAGGCTAATCAACAATTTTAGCTTGTTCGAAATCAATACCATGCAAATGATGACAATGGGATTAGGGATGATAAAAGTTGGGACAAACATTGGTGGAAATTTATTTACAATTTTTTTAATGTTCTTGAAATTAATTAATTTATTTTTAATAAATGTATTAAATTATCTTCAATTTTTTTAGGCGATCCTTGCTAGGTTTGTGGAAAATATTCTTTCCATAAGGCAAACCTTTATTTATCTAAAACATGTCGGTGGAAGGAGGTACAAGTGCAAGCTTGGGGGTCGTAAAAGAAGATAGTATGAGCACTAAATTTGTAAGGGTTGGTATCAATTTGTAAAGGAAAACATATTAGTTCCAAATGGTGTTATTCGATTTTGGTTCCTGGGTGGTCCATATGTTCTACATGTAAGGATCATGCAGACAATGTTAGTTAAGGTTTAATTGGGTTTATTAAATTTTTTTTTGAAGTGCAAGTTATGGTTCCAAATGACAACGTTCATATCAATCTTTTTTTTTTTTTTTTCTGTTTAAGGATCATGTAGAAACAATTATGGTTTATTATCTATGAAGAATTTTATTTTTTTTTGCATATGACTTAATTATGATTTAGATTTTGAATATAATTAAATTCATGTGAATTGTTTTCTTGCCTTTTGATTTTATAATAATGGCAGAATATGATCTGCAAAACAAAGGGTAATCTAGCATATATTAATATATTTAGATAAAATATAAAATATAAAATATATGCATATATATATATATATATATATATGTATAGAAATTACATATATATATATATATATATATATATATATATGTATGTATATATAGATATTATAATTTCTATTTTTATCTAAATATGTTAATAAGATTTTTGATACTATAACAATATGCTAATATGCCATTATTATGGAATCAAAATTTTTTTAATTCTATAATAATGATAGAATATGGTTGGCAAAATAAAGAGAAATCTAACACACACACACACACACACACACATATATATATATATGCGGTGGCGGTGGTGGCGACAACAGCGGTCGCGGTGATGGTGGTGGCACTGATGGTGGTGGTGGCGGCTGCAGGGGCGGTGATGACATCCGTGGTGGTGGCAATTGCAGGGGCGGTGATGACATTGGTGGCGGTGGTAGCAGTGGCAATGGTGGTGGTGACGACAATGGTGGTGGTGACGGTGGTGGTGGCGATGGTGGTGGTAGTGGTGGTGGCGACGATAATGACAACAATGATGGTGGTACTGGCAGTAGTTGTGGAGGCAGAGACAATGGTGGTCTCATAAGAAGTGTTTAATTAAGTTTTAATCTTAGCCGTCCATTGTTTTTAATTTTAATCCAATGGCTACTATTAATTGTTCTCATTTCTCATTTGAAAAGCCCTATATAGATACATACATATATATATATATAGATAGATACATACATACATACATATATATATATATATATATATATATATGTATATACACGTGTATATATATACATGATGTATATATATGTATGTATACACATATACATGTGTATACACACACACATGTGTGTGTGTGTGTGCATATACATGCACATGTATATATACATACATATATATACTTGTGTGTGTGTGTGTTTGTGTGTGTATATACACATAAAGAGAGATTTGTTAACACACATACACTTGTTTTTAAATTAGAGTATGTTAGCAAGGTATATCATATGTGTATTTTAAGATACATTATAGTTATTGTTTGCTAACGTACTTTAACTAAAAAATAAGTGTGTGTATGTTAGCAAACCTTACAAGAATTTGCTAACGTACACACACTTCTTTAGTTTGATTACGTTAGCAAGTTATACCATGGTATATTTTAAGATATATTGTAGTTATAATTTGCTAACATACTTCAACTAAAAAGAAATGTGTATGTTAACAAATCCCATATATATATATATATATATATATATGTATGTATATGGCATATTAACATATTATTATAGAATCCAATTATAATATATGTATATATATATATATATATATATATATATATATATTATTTATTTTTTATTTTTATCTAAATATATTTATATATGTTGGATTACCCTTTATTCTATCGATCATATTCTGCCATTATTACAGAATCAAAAGGCAAGAAATCAATCCACATGAATTCAATTGTATTCAACATCTAAAACATAATGAAGTCATATGTAAAAAAAAAAAAAACACCATAATTCTTCATAGATGATAAACCATAAGGGCCCATTTGGTGGTTAGAATAAGATAAGATAAGTATCGTGTCCTATTGTAATCCATTATTTATTGTGTCAACAGGATATGATTACAATATCCTATCTCTTATCTTATCCTATTGCTTAATTGTTTCTACATGATTCTTAAACAAAATAAAAAAAAGACTAATATGAACGATGTCATTTGGAGCCATAACTTGCACTTAAAAAAAAATTAATAAACCCAACTAAACCTCAATTGACATTGTTTACATGATCCTTACATGTAGAACATATGGACCATCCAAGAACCAAAACCAAATAACATCATTTGGAACTAATTTTTTTTCCTTCACAAATTGATACCAACCTTTACAAATTTAGCGCTTATACTATCTTCTTTTACATCCGCCAAGCTTGCACTTGTACCTCCTTCCGCCAACATGTTTTAGATAAATAAATGTTTGCCTTATAGAAAGAATATTTTTCACAAACCTAGCAGGGATCGCCTAAAAAAATAATTGAAGATAAATTAAATATTTTTTTAAAAAAATATAAATTTATTTCAAGAACATTAAAAAACTTGTAAATAAATTCCCACCAATGTTTGTCCCAACTTCTATCATCCCCAATCCCATTGTCATCATTTGCATGGTATTGATTTAGAACAAGCTGTATTTGTTGGTCAACCTCATTTTGATTATCATCCTCATTCTATTATGCTAAATCCTATTTTGCTAAATAGGAGTCCTCAAAATCATTCTCATCTGCTACATAAGAGTCCTCTATCACTATTGGATAAGCAATTTCAATCCTATTAAGAGAAACTATTCTCATCTCGAAGTTGTTATCTCCTAAATACTGCAAGGAAACCATATGATTTGTTTGTAACTGGTAAAACTCACCTATTTTCAATACACCTGCAAAAGAAAAAAAAAAGGCCGTTCTCATCTTTAGATAGTTCACGCAAAAATACATTTTCCTCTGGATCAGTGATTGTGCATTGTCCTCAACCAAATGTTCCTATTTAAAAGTGCTACCCAAGTGCATAAAATCATGCAAATAGATACATGAAAAAGATGAGTACAACTATTTAAAGATGTAATGATTAGTGATTAAAAACTACATGCCTCATTCAGATTCAATGTGTCCTTAATTGTCCTAAAAAAGTCTTGTGATAACTTATCATGTGTAGATATGAGAATGGGATCCTAAATTGGGTATTCAACTTTAACAAATTTCAAATTGAAAATCCTAATATGAAAAAATTGTCTCCTATGTCCTGCATGGCCATAACATGAACTATGTTCAACCCATAAAAATCTACCATCTTCAAGGTACCACTTCTAATTCGTGGTTTGTCATGCCTAGCAAAAGCCTCTACACATACAATATTTCCATTAGGATCCATCAACTATGATAATCCAAGAACCAAAGCATCTCTCCAATAAGTAAAAAAAGTCCTTCCAAGCTTCATAGAATCATACAGAATAAGAAATTATATCAATATATAGTACCTTTTGTGAACAAATTATTATCATTTTAAATAAATATGGCATCTTTTGTGGAATCAATCTTGTAAAAAATATTTTGAACCAATTTTATGAACTTTGTATTGCTCCCTGATGCCATGCTACTAAAAAAAAAACAACCTTTAGATACTAAGAGTACACATCATAGTGTAGCAGTAGGAAATGTCTAAACACAATTGGAGCAATCTATCAAAAAAAAATGTGACCTAAAAATAGAAGTTTTGATCAAGCAAAATAAAATATGATAAGAAAAATAAATAAAAAATAGCAGAAGTTTAATTCTTTTTCAGAAAATAAATTGTAATGAGGAAAAAGCACCAATATAGGTCGAGTAAAAATTAGCCATAACAATTTTTTTTAACAAAAAAGAATATAACGACAATAAGCATAAAATGAATCAGAAGAGAAGCAGCAACAATATAAAGAAGTAGCAGCAGTATAAATAAGCAGTAGTGAAACTCCAAAAGAAATTTCATATTAGAAAAATCAACAAAATACAAACATAAGAGTCAAAAGCATAAAAAAGACCATACCTTTTTCATATCACAATCAAAACAATTACATATAACAAAATCACAAAATTATACACAAATGAAATTGCAATAGAATCAAAAGATACCTTTCTTTTATTAAGGAATAACTTTTTCGGAATAACTTAGGGGAAGATTTTTGTATTTAGAGATAATCGCAAAATATTTACCTATTAACAGAATAAGCATTTAGAAAGAAGCATTGACAGAAGAAAGAAGCATTAACAGAAGAAACCTAACTAAGCATTTTGAATTTGGGGTATTTAACAGCAACACGAAAAAAGCATACCTTTTTCTTTGCAAAAGGAAGCGTAAATAAGCAAAGCACTAGAGAAGAAACAACCTTCATGTTAATCATATAGCAAGCAGTTTTTGTCATTGATTTATGTATTGGGCATGGGCTAAGATGGTTGTAGAGATGAAGAGTCACGTAACTTGCAATATGAAAGAAACGGGAACACACAAGAAGAGCGGTTGAATTGTGTGTTAAAAAGAAAAACTTTTTCTTAAAACTTTAGCAGCAATCAAAAGGCACAAAAAAGGAAATATGAGTAAGGATAAGGAAAGAAAAGCACATAAGAAATTTTATACTAGTTTACTCAACTTGAGCTACGTCCAATACCTTCTTCCAGAAGGATTTCTACTAACCAACCTCTTAATTACAACCAAGTATTCTATTAGCCTCTTCAGGCCCTTTATTTAGTCACCAAGCCTCTTCAGGCTTTCACAACACAAATAAAAGTGTTTAAAAGAAATCAACTCACAATGTGAGGATATGAAAGTTTAAGAGCGATTACAAAACTTTGCTAAGCAAAGAGTATGAAAAAGAAAGAATTTGCTAGATCGTCCAACAAAGAGATCTCTTTTTTTGTTTATTTAGTTTTCCCTACTTCTTCTCTTGAATTTTCGGACTTCATATATATATATATATATAGCCTTTGAGTAGATAGTCGTTGAGATATATAAGCTTCAGTCTTCAGAAACACATTCTAAAGCTTTGTCATGTATGGTTGCGTGTGTTTCTAGTTTGCAAATAAGACAAAAAAACAACTTTTGTTTTTGCCCCAAAATGACAAGTACAGTTCTGTGTTTCAAAGCTGCTTTTTCTGAACATTTCTTATTTCAGTTTGGTAGATTGATAGGTTGATTTACTTTTTTGCAAACCGGCACTTATACACAAAAATATATCTGTATTTCATTTAATGTGAGATATTTGAATGTTGGATCTTATAAGAAAAGAATAAAACATTAGTTTCAAGGTGTATAAGAAAAAGTTGATTGAAACATGAAAACTTAGGTGAAATTTAGGACATCTCAGATAAGGCATTGGACGATTTTTGCAAAAAACACGTATATTAAAGCAAACAATTGGACGCTTAGTATAAAGTGGCATGTTGGATGCTAGATTCAAAAATAGGGATGGTAATGGGGTAGGGTACTATAGTACCTGTCCCATACCCACATTTGAAAAAAATTCTCGTACCCAGCCCCATATCCGTGCGGGTAACAATTTTAATCTCCATCCCCATACCCGCACCCGCGACCTGCACTATATATAAATGTAAAGTTGTGAAAAAAAATTTGAGGTCTTTGGCAAAATTTATATTCAAAATTTAATTTAATATAGATTGTCAAATCTCATTTTATTTTTTTTACAAAATTATTGATCAAATTTTTATAATTAAGTTTTTCTAATATTTCACTTTTAATATATAAAGGAAAATTTATTTAATCTATCCTTTTACATAGTTAATATCAAATAAAATTTAAATAATTTTAATTTTAGAAAACCTATATTCAACAATAACAATAAATAAGTATTGTCAATATTATTTTAGAAACAATGCACGCATTTGAAAAAGAATATAATCTTTTTATATAATTTATTTTTAATGGAGTATAAATTATTTTTAGAATCTAATTTATATATAATGACAGTGCAAGACTTTTTTACACAAAACGTCTAATAAAATTTGATTATTTCATCATATCATTCTATTAATTAATATGATGCGATGGTATTGTGAATTCCTTGTATATATGTAAAAGGGTTTTACATTAGTAATGCATATAAATTAAACTCTTATTTTGTTTGTATTTGTTGTAATGTCTTTTTTTAAAAAAAAATGAATCAAGATTTTTAATATTATAATACTCACTAGAATTATCTTTTTAATATATGATATATATATATATATATATATATATATATATATATATATATATATGTATGTATGTATGTATATATGTATGTATGTATAGGTGTGGGTATGGGGCGAGCTAGGTACTATAGTACCCATACCCGCACCATCCCCATTAAATTTTGGGAGTAAATCTCTAACTCTTGCCTCATCCCCATTGAGCGGGTATTTACCCTACTAGTTGTGGATATTTTTTGCAGGTACCCATAGGGTATAAGTAGAGTTGCTATCCCTATTTAAAAACAACATTAGACGCTTTTAAAAGCTTTTTAATGTATAACCAAATCTGAAAAGCTAAATAAAAGCAAATATTTAAGAACTCTAAAATTTAATAACTTTTGTTATCTCAAAACTTTGAGAGATTGGACGCTTCATACGTCTTTGGTTCCAACAATCTCTCTCTTTTTGATGATGACAAACCTTATTAAATTTTTGAGTTTATAACTAGAGATATATCATAGAAAAGATAAAAAGCGACCAAGTAGGTTCTCGAGCATGCTCCCCCTGAGTCTAATATTTCTATCATAGCAAAATAACATAAACATATTAGAAACTCAGAGAAGTGTAATGTAAGCATAGAGGTACATAACAGATATGGCCAATTAATATAGACAAATAAGTGTGCTTGTGATACGTATGTTGTGCATGAAAGAAATAACTCTTATTAAAAAACATAGGTTCAATGATCAAAAGAAAAAAAAAATCCTTTCTAATTCTACCCCTTTTCACATCAGCAAAAAAGAAAAGAAAAGGAGAGTTAGCCATCATGGTCAATGCGGGTTAGGAAGAGGTGGTAATGGTTGAGGAGTGTGCAGGATCTCTTGTTGATTTTGGAGGATTTGTTGGAGGGTAATGATAGATTGGAGTTGTGTGGTGACATAGGCTTGGACGATGAGATCAACAGGACGTTTTGGCTGCGAAATGACGACGATGGTGGGAATGTTGGCTAAGGCTTGTGAACCAAGGGTTGGTAGAGGTAGAGATATGGGTGAAGGTGGTTGACGTGGAGAGCTACGTGTTTTGTTGGAGGAAAGAGGTGGTGCTCCTAAGAATTTGTAAGAACGAATATGGATATAATATGGTTGGGGATACTTGTAAACTTAACAGTTCTCTAGAAGCGTCTGATGAGTTCTAGGTAGATTATCTTGTTCAAGCAGAAGTAGTTGAGAATCCTGCACCTTATAAGATTGTCCTTCACTTTCACACCCACATCATCGAGGGCATCAATGTCGAGCATGTATTCCACAAGTATTATGGCTTCCCCTTAGTTAGAGCCTTTCACTCTAGCAACAGCCTTCATCGTGGTGTCTGCCTTATCGCCAGCCATGGTTGATTGATTGAAGAAGAGGAGTTTGAGGAGTTTTGGGAGGCAAAAGAGGCCAGAGATATCAGAAAAGATAGGGTTTTGTATTTGTAAGGGAGTAATATAAGAGTTTTGAGTGTTAAGGAAGTAGCTAAAGTGTTTTGTATTTTTGGCAGAATTTGAAATTTTGAAGAGAGAGAGAGAGAGAGAGAGCAATAAATACGGGTTTAGGCAGTTGCACAGTTTCAATATCAGTTGCGCCACAAATGTGACTTAGATAAGGAATAAAGCATTTATTTCAAATATTAGTCAATCAAAGTATGACTGTACATAATGATAATATATGAATGTTTAATATTCATTCTAATGGATGCATGCATAATGGACGCTGTTACGAGAATGGATGCTACATTCTATTGGACAATCAATCCTCTGGATGAATGCACATGAAATTATTCATTCCTTTATAAAGTCAATAACAAGACGTTCTCTTATATGGATGAGTTTATCTTTAGGAAGAGATTTTGTAAATATGTCTGCTAGTTAATTTTCAGTGTTAATGAATTAAATATCAATAATTCCTTTCTAAACATAATCTCTTATAAAGTGATGTTTAATTTCAATATGTTTAGCTTTAGAATGCAATATGGGATTTTTAGAAAGATTGATGGCAGTAGTATTATCACAGAGAATAGGAATTTTACTCTCAGATATTGTAGTTTTCTAATTGATGCTTGATCAACAAAAGTTGTGAGCAACAACATGCTGCTAATATGTATTCTGCTTTTACTGTGGATAAGGCAATTGTTCCTTGCCTTTTGCTAACCCAGGAAACAAGATTGCCTCCAATGAGGTGACATCCCTCATTGGTGCTTTTTTGTTCTATTCTGTCTTCAGCACAGTTAGCATCACAAAAACCAACTATTCTATACATTTTACTTGGCTTAAAGCATAGACCAAGGTTAATAGTTCCTTTTAAGTATCTAAATATTCTTTTAACAGTAGTAAGATGAATTTCTCTTGGATCAGATTGGAAACGAGCACATAGCTGTACACTAAATATCATATCTGGTCTGGATGCAATGAGATATAGTAGAGATCCAATCATACCTCTATATGTGGTTTGGTCTACCTTTTTAGATGCGTTGTCTAGTCCAAGTACTAAAGATGGATGCATAAGAGTGCTCATTTCTTTGGCATCATTCATCTTAAATTTCTTGAGTAATTCCTTAACATATTTCGTTTGGTGTATGTGCATGCCACTACTTGTTTGCTTTATTTGTAGTCACAAGAAGAACTTTAATTCTCCCATCATACTCATCTCAAACTTGGTCATCATAAGCTTAGAAAAATCTTTGCGTAGAGCTTTGTTAGTAGCATCAAATATGATATCGTCCACATATATTTGTACAATGATAAAATGTGAATTAATGTTTTTGCAAAACAGAATAGTGTCTACTTTTTCTCTTGTGAAACCGTTTTCTAAAAGAAACAAACTTAGTTTTTTATACCAAGCTCTAGGAGCTTATTTGAGTTCATATAAAGCCTTTTTGAGTTTAAAAACAGATTCAGGAAAAGTACCACTCTCGAAACCAAGAGGTTGTTTTACATAAACTTCTACATTTATTATACCATTTAGAAAAACACTTTTTACATCCATTTGATAGAGCTTTATATTACTATGAGCAGCAAGTGAAACTAAAATGTGAATGGCTTCTAATCGAGCTACTGTTGCAAAGGTTTCAATAAAGTCAATACCTTCTTGCTGTGAGTAACCTTGAGCTATAAGTCTACCTTTGTTTCTCATTACTTTACCTGCCTCATCCAGCTTGTTTCTGAATACCCACTTTGTTCCTATCATGAACTTGTCTTTAGGTAGTGAGACCAGCTTCCAAACATCATTTTTCTCAAATTAGTTCAGCTCTTCTTGCATTACCTTAACCCATCCTTTATCCAACAAGGCTTCATCTACTGTCTTTAGTTCCATTTGAGAAATCAAAGCAGCATAAACTTGCTCCTTAAAGGTTGATCTAGTTCTGACACGATTATGTACTTCTCCTAATATTTGATCTTTTGGATGATAATTGTTCATTTGCCAATTCCGTCCAGTGGGCTCTTTTGGTTCATCTTTTGATGAGCCGTCCAAAGGTGTTCTGGACGCTGGTTCTTTATGATCATCCAAGTTCATATTTGCGAAGGATTTGTCTAGCTCTGATAGTTCTCTATCAAGCCTATTATCATTAAATCTTACATGGATGGTTTCTTCAACTGTTAAGGTTCTAGAGTTATAAACTCTATATGCCTTGGACGTTTTAGAATAGCCTAACAATATTCCACTATCACACTTAGAATTAAAATTTTCAAGATCGTCATTAGTGATTAAAATGAAACATTGACATCCAAAAGGGATGAAAATATGCTATGTTGGGTTTTTGTCCTTTCCACAATTCATAAGGAGTCTTTTGAAGGATAGGTCTAATATATATTTTGTTTTGGAAATAATATGTTGTTTTTATAGCTTCGACCCAGAAATGTTTAAGAGTAAAGTTATCATTTAACATGGTTCTAGTCATTTCTTGCAAAGACCTATTCTTTCTCTCTACCACACCAATTTGTTAATGTGTACGAGGTACAAAGAAGTTGTGGAGAATTTCATTCTCCTCATAGAACCCTTGAAAAGTTTCATTTTTAAACTTTCCTCCATGATCACTTCTAATTAATTGAAGTTATGCAAACACCTTTTTCATTTTGAACTCTTTTACAGAATATAGAGAAGACTCTGAAAGACCCATCCTTGTGTTTTAAGAGCATAACACATGTCCATCTAGTATAGTCATCTACTACAACTAATCCGTATCGTTTTCCACCAAGTGAGGTGGTACTAGTAGGTCTAAACAAATCAATGTGTGATAGTTCAAGAGTCTAGAAGTGGAAACAATATTTTTCGAATCACAAGAGTTTTTAACTTATTTCCCTTTCTAACATGCATCATAGAGAACATCGGATTTTAATATAAGATTTGGAAGACTTCTTATGAGGTTATGCTTATTCAGCTTTGAGATTAATCTCAAGCTTGTATGTCCAAGTTTCTTATGCAAATCCATTGATTTTCTTTGATGGACACTAGGCATGATACATTTTGATTTGTTAGATCACTTAAATCAATCTTGTAGAGATTGCTTTACCTTTTGGGAAAAACAAGAGTGATCCGTTCATATTTTTGACCATACACTCATCCTTATTAGGATGCTTACCAATTTTACCTATCCCCATTATCTTGCCCTTTTGATTTCCTCCTAAAGTGACCCATCCACCATTCTTTTGGTGGAGGCTTTGGAACATAAACTTTTCTCCTGTCATGTGTCATGAGCAACCACTATCCAGGTACCATGACTGAGGTTTCTTTTATGTTGTTAAGCAAATCAGCAACAGTTATAATCATAGATTTAGGTACCTAAATGGACTTAGGTCCTTTTTGTTAGTTCTGAAGGCATTGAACACCTTCTCAACTGGACGATGAATACATTTGGATGATTTATGTCCACTTTTTCCACAATACTTATAAAAGGTACTAGTTTTAATCATTTCAGAAGCTTCTTTCTTTTTATCAAAGCCAAAACCAAATTTATTATGTGGATTTCGTCTATAAGATAGAATTTTGTTCAAGTTTTCAGTTCCACTGACAAATTTGGATAGACTTTCTTTTAAGTGATTTACCTCCTTCTGAAGTTCTAATGCTTCCTTAAGTGGTTTCACTTCAAAGAGATCTTTTGATTTTTCTGCTTTCAATTTCTCATTCTCTCTCATAAGATCTTCATGACCCTTTTTAAGCAAATCAAGTTCTTTTGATGCCTTTGAAAACATTCTTTTCAATTCTTTGTAAGCAATAGAGAGAGTCAAAGAATTTGAAAGTAGTTCATTATATGCTTCTTGAAAAGAAGTTAAGTCATTGAAGTTTACCTCATATTTTTTTGCTCGTTTTCTGAGCGTCCTAGACTTGTATTTGCCATAAGACACAAGTTTGCTTCTTCCTCTCATTCTTCTTCCAAAAAGGACGAGTCCATATCTTCCCATGTTGCCATGTGTTCTTTCTTTTTCTTCTTAAAGAAGGTATTCTTTTTCTCCCTTTGTAAGCTAGGACAGTCAGCTTTGAAGTGTTCAGGCTTTTTGCATTCGAAGCAGACAAGTGGACTCTTTTCTTTGGATTCTTTATTAAACTTTTTGGTGAAATTTTTGGCTCTAGAACCTTCTTTCTTCTTCCATATAGCTTCTATTTTCCTTGATATAAAGGAGATCTCATATTCATCAAAATCTTCTTCTTCGGATCCTTCCTCAGAAGATTCTTCCACATTGAGAGCCTTAGACGACGACCCTTTACTAGACATTGAACGCTTAAGGCTATGGACTTTCTTTTTCTAAGTCCTTCATTTTGTTTTAGTTCCAGTTCATGTACTTTGAATGTTCGAAGTACCTCTTCCATAGAGAGAGTTGTTAGATCCTTAGATGCTCTCAGGTCTATAACCTGTGGTCTCCACTGTCTAGGCAAACTTCTTAAGATTTTGTCAATATGATCATAGTTATCATAAGTTTTACCTAGAGATTTTAAGTTGTTTACAATAGCTTGAAATCGACCAAACATGAGTTCAATCGTTTCATTTTCTTCCATTGCAAATAACTTATATTGTTGTACGAGCAAACTTAGCTTAGATCTTTTCACTTGTGAGGTACCCTCATAAGTAAGAGCTAGAGTGTCTCACATCTTTTTAGCACTTTTTATGTACTTTTTCGTATTTGGATTCAAATAAAGCACACATAATAGCATTTTGAGCTTTAGAGTTTAACAAATACCTCTGTTTATGTGCTTCTATCCATTGACCTCTTGGTAGTTCAGGTCCATTTTCATCAATAAGTAGATAGTCTCCTGTCTCTACAACATCCCACATATCAATATGACATACATCAAAGAAGGCTATCATCCTTTGTTTCCAGTAGTCATAATTTTGACCTTTGAAAAGAGGTAGTCTGTTAATTGTTTGTCCTTCGTTATCCATAGATACGTAGCGTCTTTTTACTGTTGCGCTATTAGATGCTTAACCCTTAGAGGCCAAGCTCTGATACCAAGTGAAAGAAATGGGAACACACAAGAAGAGTGGTTGAATTGTGTGTTAAAAAGAAAAACTTTTTTGCAAAACTTTAGCAGCAATCAAAAGGCACAAAAAAGGAAATATGAGTAAGGATAAGGAAAGAAAAGCACACAAGAAATTTTATACTGGTCACTCAACTTGAGCTACGTCTAGTACCTTCGTCTAAAAGGATTTCTACTAACCAACCTCTTGGTTACAAGCAAGTATTTTATTAGCCTCTTCAGGCCTTGCAAAAGTGATCAGCCCAAGATCACTTAAAACCTAAGTATTATTTAATCACCAAGCCTCTCCAGGCTTTCACAACACAAATAAAAGTGTTTAAAAGAAATCAACTAACAATGTGAGGATATAAAAGTTTAAGAGTGATTACAAAACTTTGCTAAGTAAAAAGTATGAAAAAGAAAGAATTTGCTAGATCGTCCAACAGAGAGATTTAATTTTTTGTCTGTTCAGTTTTCTCTACTTCTTCTTCTCTTGAATCTTCGGACTTTGTATATATATATAGCCTTTGAGAACATAGCCATTGAGATATATGAGCTTCAGTCTTCAGAAAAGCGTTCTAAAGCTTTGTCATGTATGGTTGCCCGTGTTTCGAGTTTGTAGATGAAATAGAAAAGCAACTTTTGTTTTTTCACCAAAATGGGAGGTAAGTTTTGCATTTCAGAGTTGCTTTTTCTAAATATTCCTTATTTTGGCTTGTCAGCTTGATAGGTTGACTTACTTTTCTACAAACCTGTATTTATACACAAGAATATATCTACATTTCATTTACTATGAGATATTTGAACATTGGATCTTATAAGAAAAGTTAAAACATTAGTTTCAAGGTGTACAAGAAAAAATTTGATTGAAACATTAAAACTTAGTTGAAATTTAGGACATCTTAGATAAGGCATTGGAGGATTTTTGCAAAAAGTGCGTATGTTAAAACAAGCAATTGGACGCTTGGTATAAAGTGGCGCATTGGACACCAGATTCAAAAACAACATCAAACACTTTTAAAAGCTTATTATTGTATAGTGCAATCTAAAAGCTAAATAAAAGCAAATATTTAATAACTCTAAAATTTAATAACTTTTGTTATTTTCAAAACTTTGAGGAAATGGACGCTTCATACGTCTTTGGTTCTAGTACAATAAATTTGGGAGAATACAATAGAAAACGAAATGACAACTTATCTCTATTTCAAATAGTGTTAAACGAAATGGCAACACAAACCCTAAAGCTAATGGACAAAATTACCTTATTACCCAAAGTTTTAAGCGCCTAATCAGAAAAGAGGCATTTCTGGCAGGGTTTTTTTGTTTGGGGGGGGGGGGGGGGGGGGGAGCGCGCCAGTTTCGCTAATGTTAATTGATTACGTTAAATAATTGAATATTTTCTCCTTGATTTCATTCCATAATTAAAGGAACAAATAGTTAGAAACTTATATAATGGAAAGTTAGCGAGAAAAATATATGATTATTTTCCATTAATATATATAATAGAACCATACATATAAAATAATGGAAACTCAGCGAGAACTATCTAAGATATTTGACCATAAATATCTATTATACTTTCACCAATATATAGTAGAAATTTTCCAAAATTATGTAATTAATCAATAAAGTGATGGTAACGGTCAAAATCATAAAAATAATTAATATACAATCACAAACGGATTTTTAATTTATTAAATGCAATTGGACGGATTGTTAGACATTGTTCATATTTTAAAGTTAATCGAATCCTTCGCACATCCGTTTTATATTTCGTAGCTGATTTCGTTAATTTGTTGGTTGCCATTAATTGGAAATGGATGAATTGGTTACAATTAAATGGTAATTTAAGTTTTTAAATTATTAAAATTTTGAATTTAAATTCTAGTGGATAAATTGATGATAACCCAAATAATATTCCCTAAAATTATTTGATTTGATAAACTGAGGTTGTAATGTTAATTAAATGCTAATGATTTCCGCCAATCCATACTTATTTTGAAAATTGATTTTCGCAACATTCTGCCAACAAATCAAAGTTACATTATTAGCCCTTAAGTTTAAGCAGGGAATTTTAGTTTGGGCGGGCTCTTTGGCAGGGAAAAAATTCCCAGGGTCTTTTACTTTAAGTAATAAGAGATTTATGAAGTAGGATTATTTCGGCTTCTGGTGTTTGGGTTTTGGAGTGTGGGACACACATCCAACATAAATACACCTTAAAAAATTTGCATATTATGTGTTTTAACGTAGATGTTTAATATAAACGATTAATTTTTTTTTTTATCAGTTCACTACTTTAAACGATTGGAAATTTCAAGGATATCAATGTATTCAAAAAATTAGCTTAAAACATAATATAAAATATTTAAAAATATCTCTTAATATTTTTATGAGGCCTATTATTAAATGAAAAATGTAAAGTAAATATAATAATAAGTGAATATACTATTTATTAGAAAGTGAATATATTTTTTATAAGATATAAATCTTTTCTAGATTTCTTTATAAAGAAACAAAGTATTTATATTACAAAATGTTGTCGCTAAGTCTTTTTTTAGGGTTAAATATATTTTTGGTCCCTAAACTTTTTTTAATTTTTACTTTTAGTCTCTAAATAAAATATTGATCGATCTTAGTCCCTATACTTTTACTCTGTTAACATTTTTGGTCTCTGTCGTCAAGTATCATAGTTAAGTGATGACGTGACAACCACATGTAAAATTTTTTTGTACACTATGTTTTTAGTCCTTCATCATTTTACAAAATTCACTTTTAGTCCCTCAACAATATTTTGACTAGTTTTAGCCCCTTATCTTTTCATGAAATTCACTTTTAGTTCTTCAATAATTTTTTGACTGGTCTTAGTCCTTCAATTATTGTTTGTCATTGTTTTTAGTTACTCACATAGTATCACTGTTAAGCGATGTGGTAACCACATGACTTACCATGTGGACTACTAATTTAACGTGACAATCATGTGGTAAAATGTTACTGGTTCAAGACATTTTCTAGCAATTTTGAGGGGTTTCAAATTTTTTGGCAATGTAAAATAGCCAAAAAAAGGGTAAATCCATGAATCAAAACTCCAAGCACCAAAACAAAAGAACCTTCAATCTTCAAACCCTTCCAAATCTCAATCCCCAACCTCATTCCTCACACAAACGCTAAACGGTTCCATTTCAATTTCACTCCTAAAACCTTTTTGCTCCATGAGTAACACCATGCACAGAGGGCGGCATGAGGTGGCACTAGAAGCAAGAGAGCAAGGCAACCAAGATTGGTTCCAATGTCATAGAGATTTTCAAGTGGGTTTTTGGTTTGTGTATTTTGTGTTGTTGATTTTTCTTATTGCATCTCCCGTGTTTTATTTTTAAAATTTTCAAACTCCTTTACATTGCTAGAAAATTTGTAGTGCCTTAGAACTGCTATAAAATGTCTTGAACCAATAATATTTTACCACGTGACTACTACATCAAACTAGTAGTCCATATGGCAAGTCACATGGCAGCCAACGTGGCTACCATATCATCGCTTAACAATGATACTTGATGAAAGAGACTAAAACCAATGACGAACAATAGTTGAAAAACTAAGAGCAATCAAAAAATTGTTGATGGCCAAAAAGTGAATTTCGTAAAAAGACGAGGGATTAAGACCGTTCAAAAAAATGTTGAGAGGCTAAAACCAAATTTTGTGAAAAGATTAGGACTAAAAACATAATTTACCAAAAACAAACATACACATGGTTGCTACATCAAATTAATTGATGATGTGCAACTCACATGGCTACCAACATGACTGCTAAGTCATCACATAACGGTGATACTTAATGGCAAGGACCAAAAATGTTAATGGAGAAAAGTATAGGGACTGAGATTGATCAAATTTTTGTTTAGGGAATAAAAGTGAAAATAAAAAAGTTTAGGAACCAAAAGCATATTAAATAAAAGCTTAACAAGTTATTTTTAGAATGATAAATACACATATCTTGATTCTCAATTTAAATCAATTGACATGTTATCCACCCTATATATTAAATTAGAACATCTATCTCTCATGAGAGGAGTTCATTCTGCTCACTCTCTCTCTCACGTTCATTTTTATTTAAATACTCTCTCATGGTGAACTGGTGAAGTACACATTTCTCTTTTGCAATGCTCTTATTTTCATTCTTTTCCAACAATAATGTTCCACAAAATTAGCAACAACCTATCATCTTCTCCACAGTCTTTTCCCTTATCTAAAAAATTTTCTATTTTCCTTTTCTCTTATCTTCTACAATCTTCTTCTTTAATCTGTTTTAACTTCTATCTTGATTTGAATTCCCTATCTCTTTCATAATTCAAAAATTTTTTGTCCTTTACACGTGGGAATGAAGATATTCCTTTCTTCCTTCCTTATTTATGTGCCCTATAGGGTTTCTTATTTCTTAATTTTCGATGGCATGTTTTTGTTCATATTTAGGGTTTCCTATTTTCATGTTTTCCCTATTCCAAACTAATAAAGATTTTCCTTTCTCCTTTCCTTACAATAATGTGATGATTTTGTTCTTATTTAAGGTTTACTATTTCTTCGTTCCAGATGGCAATTGATCTTAATTGATTCGACTGTTTTAGTTGATTGACTTGTTAAGTTTGCTTTTTGCAGTGAGGTAGTCTTTTCTATTTTAATGATTTTTTTTCAAACTTTACTTTTCTATTTTTAGGTTCAGTTCCTAATCTTTGCTATACGGCACATGTCCTTTATTGATCCTTGCTTCATGTACATGAACTATAAGCTGCTACAATTTCTATTTTGGCTTTTTTTTTTCAGTTTGTAATATTAGATATGGGATTAAGATCAAATTATCAAATAGTTTCATTCCATAAATTCTAACAATATTTCTTCTAGGCTGCAATCTCTTCATTTGAAATTTAGGTGATTTCTCTTTATTTATTACTCCCTATATTCCTCCTAATCAAATCTCTATTTTTTTTTGTTTATTCCTTTTTTTAAAATATTTTATTATAAATATAAATTCTAAATGGACCAAATATTAGCATATGAATTGGAATAAAAGAATTTATGCTTGGTTCTTTTCACTGTTTTTTTTCTTTGTTTTTGTATTCTTTATAATTGTTTTAGTGTTACTTTGCTTTGTATTTTAATATTTTTAATTATGCTATGATGTAGTATATGTTGAGCAGCTTAAAAGATATTGCTGAAGTTGAGGGTAAGCCAAAATGAGGAAACACAGACCTTACAGGTATTGGCCATTGTAAAAATTGGCTAAAAGAAACTCAATTTTTCCATAAAGAAGGTGAAAGCTAGCTTGAATGGATCCATAATCACCCAAAAGCAACCTCTTATTGTCTTAAAATATAATTGTGGATGGCATGCAAACCTGTAAGATGAATATTATTATTAGTATGAAGTTCAATGTTTTCAATTGTCAAGTCTCTATAAAAAATATAGTGTAATTATGATCATTATTTGGTCCTTGGAATTACTATGCATAATGTACTCAATGAAAGGTCAATTAGAGAAATGTCTATGAAAATCAATGCTACCCGTGCAATTGCATAGGTATTATTTTATTAGTTGTCGAAATACAACACATTGGTTATGTAGCAAAAAGTTGTGTTTTCTTTCAATTTTTTCTTATTTTATTTATGGATTAAGTTTTATGTTATTACTTAATATTTTAATTTTAATTTTTTTGTTGCACCTATGTGTAAGGGTTGGATTTTCCACCATTGCGTCTTTTTTTACAAAAATAAAAATAAAAAGACAAAGATAAAATTGAGTGTGTTAAGATAGATTTTGTTATTTCTTTTTCTTTGAAAATGCATGTCGATTTTAAAATATGTATATGTGATTTTTCTTAAGTTAAAATTAGGTAACAAACAATTAAGAATAAGTATATATGATGATTAAAAAAGATAAAATAGAACGAGTACAGAAAAAGAAGTTAAACAAAAGATATTTTCTCACGTTTTTTTTTGTTTTCAATTTCTAAATTATTATTTGTTTCTCCTTACAAATGTTTAATATCTTTTACTAACAACTAGTGTTTTAACCCCTGCATTACGCGGGTCAAATCTATTTTGTAAATTTTATAATTATAATTAATTATCATAAAATATTTAATAGTAATTAAATTAATTTAAATTAGATACATTTTAATATTATAAAATATATTAAACAATAAATTAAAAAAATTAAAAAAGCTAAAAATATAAATAAAATAGTCATATTAAAAATCATGTATGATAAAAAAGTTTATAATATGATATAGAACAACAATTGCACCCAACCCTTTTATTGTAAAAAGAATAACAATTCAGCTATTCTTCACCGTTAGGCTAACTCTAGTTGATTTTTAGTATAATTAGTATTTTAACCTATGTATTGCATAGAATAAATATTTATTTTATATAACATAAATTTATAATAAATAAATACTTCTGAATATATAATATAAATTATATAATAATTAAAATTCGTAATAAATAAATATTTTTGAACATATAGATTATATTATAAATTTATAATAAATAGTTTATATTGTGATACAATGTTATTCTAATTATTGATAATTTATTTTAAAAAATATTAAAATTTAATTTAGAACTAAAGATATTGAAAATGATAGATTAAAAGATATGAGAAGTTAAAGAAATACCTAAAAACACTCTCGTTAAAGAATAATAGCTAAAAATGGTCCCGTGAGAGATAGAAGTTCTAATTTAATATATAGAATGGATTATTTCATTTCATGTGCTTCATTTATTCAATAAAATTGTTAAGTAAAATTATTTTTTACAATAAAAGAATTAAGTGCAATTATTATTGTGTATCATATTATAAATATTTTTTTACCATACACGATTTTTAATATGACTATTTTATTTATATTTTAACTTATTTTACTTTTTTATAATTTATTATTTAATTATATAACATTAAAATATATTTAATTACTATAAAATCTTTTATGATAATTAATTATACTTATAAAATTTACATAATACATAAACGTAGTTGATATTTAATTTTATTAGATTTTCTCCCTCACGTACGCATAAATGTATTTGCAAGTGTCGGTTTATACACTATGGATATTGACATATTGGAAAACAAGCACATATGAATAGGGAGGAGGACCAATGAGGCACTGACATACCACAAACTTCCTGAAGTGATGTTGGTTCAGGTGCTGGTTTACACTATGGTAGTTGGTCCTCCTCACTAATCATATTGGAAATCAACTGCATATGATTTGGGAGGAGGACGAATGACCACAACCACAAACTTCCTTCCCAACACCGTTTCTGCTCTTTCCTGAAGAACATGGCCGAATATTTTGTTTTCGATATTGCTGAATCACTGTTGGGGAAGCTTGCATCTTATGTTTTTGTAGAAGCTTCTCGAGCCTATGGTCTGTATGAGGATGTGCAAGGGATCAAAGACACTTTGTCAATTGTGAAAGGTGTGCTGTTGGATGCTGAGGAGAAGAAGGAGCAGAAGCATGGGTTGCGCGAATGGCTCAGGCAGATTCGGAACGTATGCTTAGATGCCGAAGATGTGTTGGATGGATTTGAGTGCCAAAAGTTGCGAAAGCAAGTTGTCAAGGCTTCAGGCAGCACCTGGATGAAGGTAGGTCACTTCTTTTCTTCGTCTAATTCTCTTGCTTTCCGCCTTAGGATCGCTCGACAAATCAAATATGTTAGACACAGATTGGATAAGATAGCAGCTGATGGGAATAAGTTTGGTCTTGAGAGGATTGATGTTGACCACAGATTTGTGCAAAAAAGGGAAGTGACTTATTCCTATGTTGATGCTTCAGGGGTGATAGGAAGGGATAATGATAGGGAAGAAATTATCAAGCTTTTGATGCAACCTCACCTTCTTGGTGATGGAGAAAAAAGTCTGTGTGTTATTCCCATAGTGGGTATTGGAGGCTTGGGGAAGACCACACTTGCAAAGTTGGTGTTCAATGATAAGAGGATGGATGAACTTTTCCAATTGAAGATGTGGGTGTGTGTCTCTGATGACTTTGACATTAGGCAGATAATTATTAGAATCATCAACTCTGCTTCTGCTTCAGCTCCAACTATCGCTTTTGCTCAGCAAGAAAACATTCGCAGCTTAGATATTGAGCAGTTACAAAGTCTTCTTAGACACAGGCTTTCTGGTCAGAAGTATTTACTAGTGTTGGATGATATATGGAGTGATGACCGTGCAAAATGGATAGAGTTGAAAGATTTAATAAAAGTTGGTGCAGTGGGAAGCAAAATCATAGTGACAACACGAAGTAACTCAATTGCTTCAATGATGGGCACCGTTCCCTCGTATATTTTAGAAGGTCTTTCTCTAGAAAGCTGTTTATCTCTGTTTGTCAAATGGGCATTTAAGGAAGGTGAAGAAAAAAAAAATCCAAATCTAGTGGAGATGGGAAAAGAAATTGTGAAAAAATGCCAAGGAGTTCCACTAGCAGTGAGAACTTTGGGAGGTTCCCTGTTCTTAAATTTTGATTTAGAAAGGTGGAAATTTGTAAGAGACCATGAGATATGGAACTTAAAACAAAAAAAAGATGACATTATACCTGCTCTTAAGTTGAGCTATGATCAAATGCCATCCTATTTGAGGCACTGTTTCGCTTGTTTTGCCCTTTTTCCTAAAGATTATGGTTTTGGCAGTATTTATATTACTAATCTTTGGGCGGCACTTGGATTACTTCAATCTCCAGTTGGAAGTCAAAAGCTAGATAATATCACAAGACAATATATAGATGAGTTACATTCAAGATCATTTCTTGAGGATTTTGAGGACTTTGGCCACTCTTACTATTTCAAAGTACATGATTTGGTGCACGATCTAGTGCTGTACATTGCAAAAGAGGACTTTCAAGTGGTAAAGTCCGATACTCACATTGCAAATGAGCAAGTAAGACACTTATCAGTTCTTGAAAATGATTCACTTAGCTATGCTTTGTTCCCCAAGTCCAGAAGTGTGAGAACTATATTATTTCCTATCCCTGGAATGGGTGTTGACAATGAAGCTGTTTTGGATACTTGGATGACAAGATACAGATACTTACGGGTTTTAGAATTAAGTGATTCCTCTTTTGAGACTCTACCTAATTCAATTGCTAAATTGCAGCATCTGCGAGCTCTTAGTCTTGTAAATAACTGCAAAATAAAAAAACTTCCCCATTCTATATGCAAACTCCAAAATTTGATATTTTTGTCAGTTAGAGGATGTGTGGAGCTTGAAACATTGCCTAAAGGATTAGGGATGCTAATCAGCCTACGAGACTTGCATGTAACCACAAAACAATCTATTTTGTCAGAGGATGAATTTGCAACCTTGAGCAATCTTCAAAATTTGAGTTTTGAATATTGTGACAATTTGAAGTTTTTGTTAAGACGGGCACAACTCCCTTCCCTTGAAATTTTGCTCATTCAATCATGTGGGAGCCTCGAGTCCTTACCTCTTCATATCCTGCCTCAACTAGAGGGTTTGTATGTAATACACTGCGAGATGCTAAACCTGTCGTTGAACTATGCTAGTCAAATCCAAAGATTGAGGATGAAATTTTTGCATCTTGAGCATTGTCCAAGGCAACAGACATTGCCTCAATGGATTCATGGGGCCGCTGACAGTTTGCAGACATTGTTAATTTTAAATTGTGATAGTCTTAAGATGCTTCCTGAGTGGCTGACAACAATGAATCATCTTAAGATGCTCCATATTGTTAACTGTCCTCAGCTATTGTATCTCCCAAGTGACATGCACCTTCTCACTGCGCTTGAAGATTTGAGCATATATGGTTGTCCTGAATTGTGTAAAAAATGTCAGCCACAATCTGGTGAATACTGGTCCTTCATCGCTCACATCAAATGCCTTTCTATTGGAGAAACAAGAGAAGGGCAACTCGTTTTTCGAATGGAGAGGCACATTCGGTTGAGATTGAGGAATTAGTAACACTGATATGTTGTGTAGGTATGGAAATCGCAATTTAAAAACTTATGTATGAAATATTATTTCGTGGCTAAACTTTTCAATTTATTAAATAAATATTTTGTATGATGGGGCAAGAAAAATTAACGCCATTTGTAAAGCCATTGTTACTTTGTTAATAGGTTGATAAGCACCAAAGCACTTAGGGAACCCACCCTTAAAATTAGCTATTAAGGGAGAGAACCAAGCCACCTAAATACTCTATCAAGCATCCCATACTACTAGATGTGGGGCTTAGGTACTCCATAATATCTAAGTCCATATCATAAGACCACCCCTAAGAGCTGACGTCTCGGCGACTCACACTTTATGACACTTCACTCAGTGACATTTCACTCAACTTTCTCGTTGGTCAAAACACTCCATCAGTCAAAATCCTCCGTAGGTAGCCCTTTTTGAGACACCGATAACCAACTCTAATACCAATTGATAAGCACTTAAGCACTTGATCAATCCTACAGTTTCAGATTTTTGACGTAATCTCTCAATCTTCCATTTTCTTTCTATTTTTTTCCCTCTTGTTTTTTAAAAATGAGACTTCATTTGACGTCACATGACTGAAACGAACTTGTAATTTTGCTCCTGGTTGTCTCCTGATCACAATGATCGGAGTATTTTTTTTCAAAACATCACCATTTTCCCATTTTTCTCTCTTTTAGCTGAGTTGTGTTGGGCTTGCATGTGGGGCTCGTGGCCTTCTAATCCCACATGCAACCCAGTTTCCATATTGTACTCATTGTGCTCTTCAATTTGGCAAGTCCTGATCGTTATTCTGAGCACCAACGGAAAAGTTACACCAATAAGAAGTTCATAACTTGTGGCAAGCACGGAGAGTAGAGGAGACACAGTGCACTCTTGGGAATCCCTTATGCATTAAGGTAAAAGGGGGAGTGAGGGGTACTATGTACAGTTGACATAAGGAGAGAATTAGGAGTTCCCCACTCCTAACGTTCTTCAAGGTTCGACACCAAAGAGTCATCATAACGCGATTGTGGGAGTTGTTTATATTTTGAGTTATATATATATATATATATATAATGTTGTGATATGGTTAATGAGAGGGGGAGATTAGTGATAAATTCTTGTGGTTGGATGAACCATAACTCAAAGCAATTAAAGAAATTACTAAAAGAGCACTTGTGTCGTTGTGGAGATGTGTAGGGACGTGAATTGAATTATGATGGATAAAGTGTTATATATATATATAATGTGCTAGAATTTCAAGTTAATATACTTGCCTTACCTTAAATTCTTAGTTAAAGATGGAATTAAGAAGAAAATTTAGTTGGAAGAATTATGCATAAGTAATAGAGGAGTTATAGTTAAAACCATTGGCAAAATTTGTGTTATAAAATTACTGTTTTCAAAGTTTTTGTGTAAATTACGTAGTGAGGATTTAAGGTTGACATTTTACCACATTGTAGTTGTGTGCCTTAGCTATCAAGCCCAACTGGTTTCACTTAAATACCCATTTCCCCTAATTCATATTGATATTTTATTTATGATAGGTTATGTGTGACTTTGGGTTTGAATAGTTAAGATAGCACGTGACTGCACTTGGTTAAATGAAGTCAAAGAGTTGTTAGTTGGATTGTTTATTGAGTGCTATATTTTAATATGCTTGGACAGCACCTATCTGTGGTAGATGGGATTTTGATTGTTGTATGTTGTTGAGCTATATGACGTGGAATATATATTGAGCTTGTTCATTGTTGTCTTATGATGCCAGTTTATATGCTGTGTTGTGAAATTTGTTGTAGGGGTTACAAGCCTCAATCTGATTGGTTTCTTGGTGAATGTGTAGATTTATGTTTCTATATTGAAATGCAATTGATCCCCTTTCATTTCAAAATCTTTATGATTTGTGATGATTCCTATAGTGCAACCTATTTTGGGAATCTGTGTTTCTGATTTGCGAGAATAAATATAAGTGTGATGGTGGTTGCACTACATTATTTTATGATTGCGAACATCTTGATGAGTTTAGAGAAATTGGGATCAATTAGTTTGCATGAGTAGAGAACAAATGATGAAATGTATAGAGATGGAATTCAATGTTGAGGCCATGTGTTGAGATGTGAATGATGGAAATAATATCGTTGGCATGTGTTAATGTTGTAAAGTTTTAGGAAAAGTGCCAATGATTCTTTAAAGTCGTGATGAGTTGCTAGAGAAATCTTGACCCCAAGAGTTGAATTTTTCATTCTTAAGATTTTCACACCCAGGTTGGTTTTAGATGAAGTTTTCAACTACTTTTGTAATGCCTGTTTCTTGATAATTAGTGAATAAGCGTTTGAATAATTTAAAAGAGAAAATTTAATTTAATTTCCCTTGCAAATAATTAATTAAGAATTTTGCTTGGAGTTTGTGTAGGTTTCTACAGAAAATTGTGAGAATTGGATTTACACTGCTATCAGATAAGCAAAGATATATCTATGGAGTTTTGATGGACAATGTAGGGTTATGGGATTTAATTATAATTAATTAAATTTAATTATGATTAAATTCTAGTTAGGTTGGTAGCTTTCCTTACTCTCAAACTAAATCCTTTTTCGGATAAATCGGTATATTGAAAAGTCTGTCTAAAATCCTATCAGATAAAGTGAATTCAGCTGTCTAATTGAACAGAGTCAGTTTAATCATGATCAGAGAAATTCTAAAGAGTCATAAACTCATTTAGATTCTAACATCAATTAAATTGTTTTAATTGATTCAAGCGTTAGAAACCCAACACCTAATTTTGCGAAACTCGACATTTGACTGCACTCTTCTCTGTCAGTGGGAGAAATTTAAAAATTTCCCTTGTCTAGAACCAAGTACACGTCCCCCAAGCTCAACCGAACTAGTATGACCATTAGTCCTAAGCTAACTAAGTTAGTTGCAACTTAACTAATAACCTTTCACAAAATCCTACACCTTATCATGTTATATGTCCTTATGTACCCTAAAACCACTTTTCACCCATGGTTTCCCCTCCCCTTGGCCGTCCACCTTCATTGGAGAAAGTGAGAAAATCTTATTTTCATTTAAATTCAAATACACCTCCAAATTTGTTAGTTACCAAAATGTCCTTCTAGAAGTGTCTTATATTAAGTCTTAAAACACAATAATTTTTCTTATTTTTCCTCCTTATGGCCATGAGCTATAGAAAGAAAACAGAGAGCTTTGTTCAAGTTTCTTAAGTGTTGGGAGTGAAGGAAGGAACTAGGGTGTCCAAAGAAGAGGTGTTAGGTAAGAAACTTCATCCTTTTCATTTTCTTCTTCCTTCATCTTCTTTTTTTCTTACCAAGACCAAAGTGGTCTAAGTTTTCTTTTCCTCCTTGATTCTAAAGTTTGTTCCTTCTTATGTTCATGTCCCATATCAATCATTTTGGGTGTTGGTTGGTGGCTCACCCTCTCAAAGTTGGAAGGAGATTATCCATTTGCTCCAAAAACTGTTGCAAGCTTGAAGAATCTTAGCATATTGTAAGGAAAGCTAACCCTTTTTCCTATATGTTTGGATTGCGGTTAACATGTTTTGATGGGGTTTGTTGTTAAAAGTGTTGTTGGTATTTTTAAAAGTGGTAAACTTGATGAAAGATGACATTTTTGTGCAAGTGTACAATATGTTCTTGATGTTGTTTGGTTTTCCTGTTTGAGCATCGTGCACTATTTTTATGATATCTGGAGCTGTGGTTAATATTCTTGAGTTCTTATTGTTGTAAACTAGACAAAATTTTCTCCAAAATGGACTCAAGAAACACATAAAAGGTTAAGAAATGAAAAAGTTAAGCCTTTTGAAAGTTGTACATACTCTCTGAAAATGCTGACCCAACAATGGGTAATAAAACGTGATTTTGGAAGACTCAGTTGTGTATTTGAGGGAACTCTTTAAACGAACAAAAAGTAGACACAAAAATATTTCCAAGAATATATGGTTTGCCTATATTTTGTTCGGTTTTCTATTTTTAATGATTTTTGGAAACTGAAGGTTGTACTTATTTTCTGACTAGAAGAGGTTTTGAGAACTGTGAACATTCAAAAATCGTATAAAATCGTGTGGACCTTGGTTTTTTATGTTATTGGTCATTTTGAAAAGGCTTTTAAGTGTAATTTCAGAAAATAAAAGATTTGGTCTCTGAAAAGTTTTCCTTGTATGTGAAAAATGGCAAGACATGCTCGCTGGTCCTCTAGTAGGTCACTTTGACCTTGCTATCTTGTTACTTTTATATTTTTTTGTAAATTTTTGCTTCAGGTGAACTTTATTGTTTTAGAAAATAGATAAAATCTCCTTTCTAACCATGTATAGATCATATTAAGATAAAATCATTTACTATTCTAAAATGATTTTCAAAACAGAGGCTAAAATCTGAAAGCTGCTAGAAACTATCTTAGAAAATAAGCTTTTCTTTATAACTTTTGTATGACCTTATAAAGCTCTATCTTTTGTAATAAAAATTAAATGGTTGATCCTTTGAAATTAAAGTTAAATGTGAAACTTAATAAAATGTAATTTTTACAGTTTTACATAATTTAGAAATATATTTTGGTAGTATAATAAAAAGAAATTTTTGTAAGACTTACAAAACTATGTTTTACAAAAAACCTAAGGCCTAAGTTTTGACTCGATAATTCCATAAATGTATTTTCGTATTAAATCCTCATACTTTTTCATTCTAGCTACAGGATTTATACCAACTATATAAGGCTTGGTGAGTGTTTAATTGAATGAGTTTCTTGGTGAAAATTGTTAAAGGCATGATTTGGTGAATGCTTGTGATTTGATGGCATGTTGACTATGTTGTGAAATTATTGATAAAAAGCTTATTTGGGTGTGAACGATAAGTGATTAATAATAAAAAACTTATCCAAGTGTGAACAATAAGTGATTATTGATAAAAAGCTTATCCGAGTGTGAACGACAGTTGGTTATTAATACATATTGCCATCAATGTCTGTTTATGTTGAATTGGGTGCCATGTATACATGCATTGGTGTATGAGCATGCGGTACCGAAGGTGTTAGTATTTGCGGGATTGTGGTGCTAGCTGTAACATCCCGGGCGCTAACAAGGGTGGGGAGTGATTGCCGGTGCAAAAAGAGATGAGGCATGGACAAGGAGCGGCTCTTGGTAGGCTTCTAGCGAGAGGGGTACATGAATGAATCGAATACACACCAGAAAGAGAGGGATCCAGAGGCTGTGCAGATATGGGACTATACAGTTAAGGATAGCTTAAAGGAATTAATAAGTGCTACCTATACCAACAAGATGCATCTACTTTTTGGTAGCCCGTCACTTAAGAACTCCATAGTTAAGCGTGCTTAACTTGGAGCAATTCTGGGATGGGTGACCTCCTGGAAGTTTCTTGGGAAGCGTGTGAATGAGGACAAAACATGCTGAAAAGTCTTGTGTTGGTTTGTGGGGACAGCCACAGATCCTGAAAGCAGCCAGGCGTTACAAAGTGGTATCAGAGCAAGGCCTCTTTCCCAGTACGGTGTGGTTCGAGGACGAACCAAGCGAAAGCTAGTGGGCATGTAACATCTCGGGTGCTAACGAGGGCGCGAAGTGATCGTCGGTGCAAAAAGAGATGAGTCACGAACAAGGAGTAGCCCCTAGTAGGCTTCCAACGCGAGGGGTACATGAATGAATAGAATACACTCCAAAAAGAGAGGGATCCAAAGGCTGTACAGGTGTGGGACTGTATAGTTAAGGATAGCTTAAAGGAATTAATAAGTGCTACCTATGCCAACAAGATGCATCTACTTTTCGGTAGCCTGACACTTAAGAACTCCGCAGTTAAGCGTGCTTAACTTGGAGCAATTTTGGAATGGGTGACCTCCTTGGAAGTTTCCTGAGAAGCATGTGAGTGAGGACAAAACACACTGAAAAGTCTTGTGTTGGTTTGTGGGCACAGCCACAAATCCTGAAAGCAGCCAAGCATTACACTAGTCGGGTGTGAAAGCTTGAAGATTACTAATGGCACGATTTCACAGGAGACTAGGGCCTTGCAAACCTTGTGTCACGATGGCGGTTCCCCCATATAGAAATCCTGACAAAGAGCATTGGTTCCCATGATCAGTGGCCGGTATTCCCCAAATGGTTTAGGCACATGTTGCTTTGATAACCTTGGTGAGAGTATTTATGTTTATTATACCATGATTAAGGAATATCCGAGTTGGTCGCTCAAGTTTTTAGATTTCCATAGAGAGTCTAGGACTCATGGTCTGCATTGCATACTTGGTCGCTTTCTAAATAAGAATAAAAAAAATGAATGAAATTCTTGTGTGTTTATCTTGACTAACTATATGCTTGTTTTATGGTTGTATATCGTATGTTTTGAATGATATAATTGTCTCTTTTAGGTAACTTATCCTTGCTTATGTGTTTTGTGTGTGTATAACTGTGATGATCATTGTTGCCTTGATTACGGGAGTAGATGGCGTTTCCCCCGAGGAGCAATGCCTTTAGCATGGAGTTGACGCCCACCATCCAGGAGGGGCGGGATGGTTGGACTATCGATGCGAACGCCCTCCAAGCACGTTTTGACGACCTAATCCTTACCCGTTACATGCCACATGACGCTTTGATCTCCACGATTCCAGTCATGATTCAGATGGACTTCTTTGAGTATGTGCGGGAGGTGTTGCATCCTCTGTCTACTTTTCCTACACGTGTTCCTGCTCTTCGTTGAGTGGGAAATGCACGTGAGTACTAGAGGTTGTTTAGCATGCGAGCTTCTCGTGGGCGCGGACGTGGACGAGGTACGGGTTGAGTTACTTTTACAGGAGGTGACAATGATGATGATGACACACCCTCTGCCTCTCCTCATTGTCTCTAGGACACATTGTTGTTTATGCTGTATCTTTTGAGTAAGCGTGACCAGTATAAGGAGTGAGTTATGTATCCCTTCCCCCTTTTGAGTTGTATGTTGGGTTCATTGTCACACACCTTTCCCACTATCTTATTTGGTATTTTCAGGTTTATGATGGATTTTATTGGCTATGTATTATGTATTGTGTAAGCTAGACATGTTGCTTTATGTATGGTTATGTATTCTATTTTATTGTTGTGGACACATTTCTCTTGCGATGTGTTATCGATAAGCCTATTTATTTTTAAAAAGAAAAATTTTACCCACATTTTTACAAATAAGTAAATAAAGAGTTTTTGGAATTGGACTTAAAATCAAACTAGACAATTAGCTAGCGCGTTTCTTTCTGTTCTTTTCTTGTGACAATTCACGGTGGTTGATACCGCTAATTGTCATAACTTTGGCTTGCAAAAATGAATTTATATGAATTTTAGTATTTAAACTTCAGCCAGAGCTAAGACTTCAATATGTTGTGAATATATTTATTAAATAAGTATATCATTCTATGTATGTTTTACTCAATCATTCAAAGTATATATATGTATATATATATATATGTATATATATCCTACTAAACTAGAATTTATAGTTTTCTTATTTCCAATTTCTAAATTATCTTTATAACAGTATATAGTTGTTGGTTATATAAATAAATAAATAAATATATTCATTTACTATTGAAGGGCTTAAACTTGTCATGAACCAATTATGGGGTGAGAAAATCCATTATGAGGAGGAAAGGGCAAGAAATTGTTGTTGAGAATTCCATTTCATTCATCTCATCTTAATAATGTCAAAGATAAAAAAAGTGAAGCTACTCATGCATCATGACATTGATGGATTGTGGATAGTGCTATATGGACTTGTAAGCCCAAAGCGGGTAAAATGCCTTGTACCCAGGTGATGATACCATAAGGACGAGTTGTGGGCTCTTAATGGGATGGGTTGTGGTCTCTTAATGAGACGAGTTGTGGTCTCCTCATGAGACGAGTTAATAAACACCCATAGGATGAAAAAGCTTCATATGAGTGTAAAATGCTTGATACGGGGTGTATAGCGCCAAATTATGATGGATAAGTACACCATGCATATCCATGCATAATTAAAAGAAGTAGAATTGACTGAGACAGGCTACGTGCACAACATGCATATAGGACTATCCCTAAGATGTGTGATGTGACTGGTATATATATTGTGATGTGATGAGTTAGTTGCATGTCCCTGTATGTGTGTGCTTCTATTATGTGATAGTTTAAATGTGAGGTAACTTGTATGATTATGGCAATCCATAAATGAGAGTATTTTGTATCAGTGTTGATATGATTGAAGGTGAAATATATGCATAATTTTGTTATATGGTTTATCTCTCCTGCCTTCTTTCATATGTTACCATAACCTCACTCCTCCTTTTTTTGTGTTTGTTTTGCTTATTGTTATAGGCAATTGATGGAGGAACTGAGCAATAGGTCCAATCTAGAGCATCCGAAGATAGTTAGATCTCACCGATGAGCTTTTAGCTAGTGGATCTAGTGGGAGGGCCCTAGGAGTTCTATGTTATTTTAGTTGGTTTTCTATATATTTAGGATGCGTATGCGAGTTGCGTGATAATTAGTGATTTAATATCACTAACTGTGAGTGATGGACCAAACCCTTTGAAGCTCATTTAGAGCTAAAGTGAACAATCTAGACGATGAATACAAATTTTTGAATGGTCTAAAAATATTAAAAGAGCAATATGGGATTATTGTTCAATCCCTTTGATCCTTAAAATTGAGGCTTGATCTTAAACTATCTTTTATTTGAGTCCTAAGTTACACAATGTTGCTATATTTATACTCTAAATAAATTATTGATACTCCTAAATTATTGTGTTGATGTAATTGATTATTTCTATGTTTACCATTAAATCCCTTATATTTTTCCAGTTGCATCCATGTGTTTAAATCTTATTATTGAGTATTGTTGCAAAGCATAATATACTACCTTATGACTCTTAAATATGTTCTGAAAACCAGACTGGACTGATCAGTCGGATCAAAAACTGGTGAACTAGTCACCTGACCGATTCAAATAAACCACAGAACCAGCCTGAAGAAAAATAGGTCAAAGAACCGGAAAACCGATCAAAAAATCAATAAAAAGGTCAAAAACTGATTCACAGCAAGTCAATGAAAAATTCTTAATATAACTTTATTTTGATTTTTTTTTCTTAAAAAATAAAAACCAACTTAAAATATTTATCATTTTCTTTTTTATTTTAAACATGAACTTGTTTTTATTAATAAATGTTGATGTGTATAGTTAAAACTTATACTTAAATATTATGACATATTTGATTTGCACTTTTGTAGGTATTATAAATGTAAATAACCTATAAAATTATGTTTTAATTTTAATTTTTATGTGTTATTTATTATTATTTTATTAATACCAGTTCGACCACGGTTGAACCATTGAATCTTGAACCAGTGTCTTGACTAGTTTAATAACTGGTATAGTTTTAAAAACATTGCTCTTAATTGTAAACTCGTGGCATTCCCTAATGTAAAACCTTCCTCACCAAATTTTTATGTGCTGAACCCCGTGGTAGCCCATTATGCTTCTTGTCCACGTTGGTTTCTCACTTTCTCCTCAACTTCGTATAGAAGTTGATTACTTCTAACTTCCTATAACGTCGAGCACCCCTCCATTTAATTCTTAATTCTTTTTCTTACAAACACACACCGAGAGCCTTACCCCTTCAACTCCACGTTCACGTTGCCACCCACCTTCTCCTTAATTCTAATTCTAGAACTGCCACATTTCTCCACTAAATAATTGCCTAAAACGTGGTCTAGAACCTATTCAGCTAATTTTCTACTCATTCGGCAAGCCTGGACCATTGGATTGACATATTCATTTGACCATGGTGGGTCTACTCGTTTAGAAGTGGCATGCAACAACTCCGATTTTCTAGGTATGATCTTCACTCTTGGGCTACCCCTATCTTCTGCATTTAAAAACCTAAAGGATGGTTGGCAACTGCTTCCTATTTTTAAGGAAGCATGATCTCTAAGATGCTTCATCTGTTATTGGTCTACTAAATATACAAAAAAATGGGGGGCAGTCTCCTCATAATTTGAACGTTTAAATTAATGTCCCTCATATTACTCTCTAATTATCAGCTTTAGCTGAAATTTAGCTTATAACACGAATATCGTGTTAGCTGAATAATCCCCATTTCACCAGCCATTAGAGATAGTCGAATTAGCCATACTTGCAACAAATTCTTTTGGCTATAACTTAACTAGGTCTATTTGTGGCCCATTCCTTAAGCACCAAATCCCACTGACCAACGGAGGTCTTTGTTCTCGGTTAACCAAATCAAACATATACTCAGCTGACTAACTCAATTCAAAGTTAGCACAATTAATTATAGCCAATTCTCTACGTATCCATTAGCCTTGCAATTTAGCTGAATGATCCACGAATAAATTTTTAATTCTCGCATGTTAATTAGTCCGAAATCCATTACATATCAAATTTCAAATTTTGGTTGCCAACACTAGCATGGATCAAGAGGGATGTTGAGAAAGCTATAATCTCGTAAAAGGTCGGAATCTCCAATACATACAGATGCTGCACAACTAAATAATCAATGACACAATTACATCAAAATTAAACTATAAATTACATCATTGCTATTTAGCACTTGATGTACCACCCTCACTTTTACTTAATTAATTGTTTTATTTATTTATTTATTCTATATTTAATTCTGAAAAATCGGGAAGGAATCTGAAAATTTTGTTTCCCACGATTAAACTCAGAATATCAAAAACTATCTAATCATGAATTTTAATAATTTTTCCGAACCAAAGTCTGGAGAAATTAAAAATGACGATTTTGTCCTTATTTGTCAATATTAAGAGCAGATATGAGAAAAAGATTTAATTGACATTAAAATATCAATTTGAGTTTAAAATCATGTCATATGTATTAAAATATAATTTTAGAAATTTTCTGGGAATTTTATGAAATTCCTATACAAAATGACCAAAATACCCGTAGTTGTCAAATAACCAACTCAGTATTGGTTTGACATCCAAAAATGGTGAAAATGATATTTTTAGCACATTTCTAGGTAAAATATATAATTTTAGAATTTTCATAAAAATTTGAGTATTTATTGAATTAAAATGGATTTAATATGAATTTTCTAAGCTTGAAATATACAAAATATACATATATAATTCGAAAAAAAAATAATAAATTAAAATTTATTTTTAGAAATTATTTTTGATGAAAAATATTACATTTGTTCAGATTTATATTTAAATTAATTATTTTGATATTAAAAGTTCTTTTTTTCAAGTTTAGGCGATTTTATCGGTACCGACTAATCTAATAACAGCTAAAATTTGCACTGAAAATTCTATGGGACAGCTGCTATCCCACGTACCAGCTCTAGCAAGGGGTGATTCATCCCTATATGAATATGTGTCCCTAATTAAAAAAATAAAAATTGAAATTTTGACATCATGAATGACACACTCCCATGGACACCTAAGGCCATTTTTTCTCCCATAAATAACCATCAAATTGAATTGATTTCTCATTCTTCTCCTCTTCTCTTCCGTAAGTCTCCATAGAGGGCCTCTTTCTCTCTAGAAAAAAATTTCTTTTACTATGTTTTTATGCTAAAATTCTACTAGCTTTCCAATAACTAGTAAAAATCCTCTTCCTAGGAGCTTTACACCAACAACTTCACCAACTCTTTGAGGTAATGGGGGGAGTGGGGTTAGTTCTAATTTTCAATTACTTTGCATGTTGGTAGGAAAGGTTTTCTCCTAAACCTTTCGATGTTTAAGTTTATTAAGTTTTATAAATATTATAATGTTTAGTATTAAATTCAAGTTTTTACTAAGTTGTTATGCTGCTCAATTTTAGATCATTAAAATACATTTATTAAGTAGTTATGTTGTTCAAATTTAGACAACTATAGTATAATTATTAAGTTGTTATATTGCTCAAATTTAAACAACTATAGTAGAATTACTAAGCTGTTATACTGCTCAAATTTAGAAAAAAATATTTTTAGCTATTATAATAGATAATTAAATTATTATATTATCAAATTTTAGTAATACTCAATTAGTTTAGCAAAAATAATAGAAGAAATAAACCATAAATCTCATAATATGAAACTAAATATAAAAATTATTTTATGAGCTATTTATGAATTTATTTTTAGAAAACTACTGTAGAAATTTTAGTTTAAGTTTTTATCGTTCAGGTAAGGTCTAGACATATTAATAGACCATCTATAAAAATTTCATAAATTTTAAAGCTTATTTAGTACTTCTAATTGTGTTCTATAAGTGCCTGTAGACACATTTTTCTTAGAAATACTAAATTTCAAAAATTTTAGAAAAAATTCTAAAAATTCATGATAAAATTCTAATTATTTTTCTAAGTTTAAAAATTATTTTTATGAAATTTTTTGACCATTCTATAATTTATTTCTTAATTATCAGTCTTTTATTTTAATTTGTATATCTTTATTTTTATTGAATTATTGCTTATGTGCTTTAATTTGAATGATGAATTATGTGAATGATATGTATGGATCAAATCTTTGTAATATAAGACAGAGATATTAGTAGAAATTATACTGGTGCTCAAATACTTGAGACCATAATGAACCTTTACAAATTAATAGATTAGTGAGTAATGTAAAGCAAAGGACATGCAGTGGCATGACACCCTGTTAGGGAAGCTACAGTTTGTACGCTAAGGAATGAAAGGCAGGAACCCATTTGGGGAGGTCTCGGGGGTAGGCATCGGGTGGTGAAAGTCCTAATAGCCAGGGTAGCGCCCGTGAGTTGGGATATTCACCTGACCAAGCTCGATAACCCCGACAACTGCTCAGTATTCCAGGATTGGTTTGAAAGTATACCTCTATAAATGGACGTCCTGACTGATATTTGTTCCTCATTGATGATGAAGATTGTACCATGTGATGATGTTGATGAGATATATGTACTTCCAGTCATTTCCCAGGTTCTGTTGAGAACTATTACTCACTGATGGGAAGTATAGATCCATACCAAGTCAAGGGTAGTGTAGTATAACTTAGAATAAATCCTAAGTTCCCTCATTAATTGTATTTAAATTCCTACCATACATGTGAAAGTGATTTAGAACAAATCACCTCACTCCATTATTTTTGTTATGCATGTTCAATCGTGATTGTTGAAGATGACGACAATGCCTGATGTTGTTGAGGACGAGTCAGAGGATATTCCTCCAGATTTGAAGACCTAGTTTATAATGTCTTCTTAAGGGATAGGGTAGATAAATATTGCTCTGTATGGGATCTTTTTTATGTATATATTGGGTAAGGTAATATATGTCTTTTGATGTACTTTCGTTTTCTCTTTGACTATTATGTATTACTCAAACCATGATGTATAGTTGGATATATATACATAAGCAGTTTTTATCATTTCACTTCTATTTCTAAATTCTGTTTTTCTATTGTAAAAAAAATTTACTTATGTTTTCATCAACTTAAATTAATAATTAAATTAATATGAATTATATTTAAAGTTAGAGGAGTGTTACACTTGATAATATGGAGTAAACCATAATTTTGCATGAAATTTTCTTTCATCTTAGTTTTTAACGAACACTACAAATTAATGTCTAATTCCAAATAAAGAGTTATGTTGGAGTGCAAGTGTGAATATGAAGTCCTACATTAGGTACGATGGGCAAGTTGAGCAACATATAAGTAAGGACCCGCAAACTTGACACCTTAAGGTTTCAGATCGGATATGGTGTCAAGTTTACTTGTGTGGTTGACTTGTAGACCATTTATGGAGTTTTTTTAGTGTTTACTTCCTTGTATTTCCCAACAAGTAGTATAAGAGTTGATGTTTCGACTAGGTGATTAGCTCAGACGAGTATTGAGTCATAAAAAAATGGCAATGGATCCATGTATAGGAATTCCTTGTATCGAAAGTCTTCTTGGCGATGTGGAGGTCAGGTGGCGGGTTTCGTTGATGTGAGCTAACAACAGTGCCAAGTATCTAGAGCATATGGGTGGCAATGGTTAAGTTTTAAGGGCTATCATTGAATACCTGTGGATGAAAAAAGGCTTTTGCTTGAGGGGTGATGGCAATGCAAGCATTTAAAGCATATTGGCAACAATCACTAAGCTCTAAGGGCCATCAACTTGAGGGTGATAACGATGCAAGTATATAGATTTGTGGATGAAAAAAGGCTTTTGTTTGAGGGATGATGACAATGCATGTATATAGAGCATATTGGTAGCAATGACTAAGCTTTAAGGGCCACCATCAAATACTCGTGGATAGAAAAGGCTTTCGCTTGAGGAGGAGCGTACCATGTGGAATAGACTCACACTTGAAGGAGAGATTGTTAGAGTGCAAGTGTGAATATAAAATCTCACTCACACTTGAAGGGGAGATTGTTGAAGTGCAAGTGTAAATATGAAATCCCACATTGGGTAGGAATATAAAAGTTGAGCAACATATAAGTGATAAACATCCCGCAAACCTAATGCCTTAAGCTAGCATAGGGATGCACAATTCAAACATCATTACACAACTTGTAGTAAATGACTCAACTACTAGCCCACCGAATGCTACACCCATTAACACTTCGAATGTAGCACCCCGACAAGATAATAATCCACTTGATATTTCCTTCTAATGAGTCACTCCACAAGGATGCATGTTCTGCCATTTGTTAAACTTTCCATTACAACTCTAAAGCCGTTTGTAAAGTCACACCAACACCAACAGAGTAGTGCCAACCACAATGATGTTGATATCATAACCAAACTATGTGTTGTATGGGATAATGCTGATTACATACCCTATTTAAAACTGCTTACTACAAGATTCAAACATTGAGATTCCTATCCTTTGTGCCAACCTAGCCAATATCAATTGCCAAACATTATCCATGATCTCCATTCCCTTTTGAACCTTTTATGCCAAGACACGCAATAGGATTAATAACCCAGTTTTACACTGGAAAACTACACCTTGCTACCTTCCCCCTAAGCCAAGACCAAGATTGTATTTTGATACTCTCTATTATCTCTGCCAGTGACATTGTCTTGTTGTTGAATATCATCTCTTTTTGACTCAACCAAATAGACCACATCCTCACAAACCAAATCACTTGCCACATTTCAAAAGTTGTTGTATTACATGTTGGCAATCCCATAAACTGAACAAAGTGTACCTTATGTTCATTATGCATTGTTGTCTCTAAGCCCAATCAATGTAGATAACGCCTTTCCACACCTCAGAAAACCTTCTGCACTTAAAAAATAAATGTGACATACTTTCAACATCCTCTTCTGCATCCTGGGCATAGTGTACTTGACCCTTGTAAAAGCCCTCTTGTTACCAGATTATCCAAAGTCGAAAGGCGGTTCAATGACGCTCTCCATGCAAATGCAACAACTTTCAAGGGCACGAACTTGCTCCACAACTTGGTGAAGAAACTATCCTTATTAGAAGCTACTTATGATACTGTATGTTGACTTAACTGAGTAACAACGAGAATTATCAGCTTTCTACACCCATGTATCAGCTTCATGACCCTATAACTTAACACCTTGTAGCTTACTACATAAATTAAGTAGTAAATCCTCCTCCCATTGAAATAAGGATCTTTGCCACCTCCAATCTTCATTCTCCCACACCTCTATATCACAAAGACCCATTGCCATAATGATAAGCAAAACACAAGTGCATGGTATCATCAAGTAATAAATAAGATCGTATCTACATGAACTGCGTATTCAATGATTATTACTAATTAATTAAAAATTAAACAAAAGAAATTAGTTTGGGAATTTTATGTTTAAAGAGAAAGTAATTAAAAATTCGATTAAGTAGGTAATTAAAATTGGTGTTAATTAACAAATGCATATTAAATAGAAACAAATTTAAAAGACATGCTGGAAAACTTTTTGTGATTTTCATAATAGTTACCTTTAGTATAAAATTCATATTCTTATCGTTATAAAAATCTAGATAAGACCCAAAAAAATTAGATATTTACAAAATAAATAGGGGATTACATTATATCAATGTATAATCAAATACATTTATGTAATGTATAAATTTTTAAAAGATATCAATGTAAAATTGACTACTAAATAAAGTTATTTACAAAATTATATTTACGTGATGCATAAAAATAATAAACAAATATAATTAAAATATCATTATATATTGTTTAAAAGATATACTTTATTTTTGATATTTTTTATCAGAATATTAAATAAAATATTTTATTACTTTTTTTTTATCAAAATATAAGATTAAATAAGATATTAGAAATATTAGATTAGATAATATATTAGTAATATTAGATTAGATAAAATATTGGTAACATTTTAATAATATGTTTTTATGTTTTAAAAAAATATTAGTATCATTTTAGTAATATGTTTTTATCTTTTGTAGTTATGAATATGTTGACATTTGACAGATTCAAAATTATAGTTATTGTTAATTTCTTTATTGTATTGTTTTTATTTTTTTTATTTCCTTCTAATATCTTTTTCTAAATATGGTGACATCTAATGATGCATTTTTTTTAATAATCTATTTTTATTTATTTATTTTCATTCTAATAGTAGTATATACTTATTATGTTTTAAAATTTTCATATTTATATTTTTTAAACTAGTATTTTAATCTGTGCATTGCACAAAATAAGTAATATTTATTTCATATAACTTAAATTTATAATAAATAAATACTTCTGAATATATAAATTATTTTATAATAAAATTTGTAATAAATAAATATTTTTGAACTTATATATTATATTTTAAATTTATAATAAACAATTATTGTAATACAAAGTTAATTTTTAATTATTGATAACTTCTTTAAAAAAATATTGAAATTCAATTTAGAACTATATATCGATATTGAAAATGATAGATTGAAAGATATAAGAGATTAAAAAATTCCTAAAAATGCTTTCATTGAAAAATGACAGCCAAAAAAGCTCTTGTTGAAGAATGATTACTAAAAAAGCTCTCGTTAAAGAATAACAGTTAAAAATGCTCTCGTTCAAGATAGCTATTCTCATTTAATATATAGGGTGAATTAATAAAAATTATTTTAACTTTGCTCATATTTTGCCCGTGTATTGTATGGTACACGCACTAGTTATCTTAAAATCACTTTTTAACAAATTTATCAAAACCAAAACTAATTTTGATTATAATCAATTATAATAATAATTGATTATTAAAATAATCTAATTTTTGCAATTGTATCAAACACACTTAGTGCGTATTTAAATTAACTTATTTTAAAAACAATAATCAATATTTTCAATTTCCTCTAGGCTCATTTAAATTCTGCTTCATTTTCTTTCCACCGTTCCAACTGTAAATCATCCATAGACTCGCCAGAGGTTATTATCAGGTTAATTAAAAGAACATTAAAGTAAAAATTGACTGGTCATGTGATTATATGGGCTAGTATGCGATACACATCATCTATTGGAGGTATAATCATAACCGCAAACTTCTATACCAACACCCTTTCCGCTCTTTCCTATACAACTAGTCAATTGATCCGTGTGATGCATGAGCGAATTATGTGTGAGAAACAATAATTTTTAATAATTAGATTTATTTTTTTTTTTGTAAATTACTCTCAATTATGAAATCCAAAATGTGAAGAAATTCAGATAAGTCTATTTTCAGACATGAAGGGTTGATTATTTTCAATAAATAGTGATAAATTATCACTTTTGCTCTTTGGGAACCTGAATTTAGCCATGATAATTTGTTGTTTTGAACCTGATTTATCATACATCTGCAACAAAAAATGTAGAAATTACCTATGAATATTTAATTTTGGATACTAATATAGTAAAATGGGAGGGAAAATAATAAAAAATGCCATAACACAAAAGAAAATTAAGATCCACTCGTTATTTTAATTGAAACGAAAGCATAATTATCATTATTTGATGTGTATGTAAGTATAAAAGAAAGAGAATAATCAAAATAAAAAAAAAAGCCAGGACCCACTCGTTATTTAATTGAGACGAAAGCATAACTTTAATTTCTTATTCATTTATTTATTTAATTTTTAATAGAATTTATTTTAATACTTTTCTCAGACTAAAAACAACTACACTCGTGCCGTCTTTTTATCAGTAAAAGTTTGTTTTAGTTTACATTTATTATCATTATTTGATGTGTCTGTAAATATATAGAGAGAGAATAATTAAAATAAAAATAATTAGGACCTACTCGTTATTTAATTGAGATGAAAGCACAACCTTAATTTTTTTATTCATTTATTTATTTAAATATTTATCTTTTAAATCCCATTAGCTTTTGATATAATGAAAGTAAATTTAGTAGACCCTGTGTATTTGAACCTTTTTATTTATTTGAAAAAAAAAATCTCTTTTAATTGAGAAGTATGCTTTAAAAAATTATTATATTTATGTAAATTCTCAAAAAAATTCTTAAAATAATTTATTTTAATTCTTTTCTCAAACTAAAAACAACTGCACCGTTTTTTTTTTTTAAGTAAAAGTTTACTTTCTACTGAAAACAACTAAGATTAACATAGTACAAATTCATCAAAATAGTTATGAACGTAGTGCATTACAAAAAAAAAAAGCTCGTGCAACTGGATATGGACGTGGAAGGAACATAGTGGCAATTCTCAGTCATTAAGCAGCTAGCAGTATATCAACAACAAACATAATTAGCTCAGCAAGCATAAGCTTCTCGTTGGTGTATTCTGTAACTATAACAGACTCACCCCTGGGATTTTCTTACTTTTCTTATCGGCATCCAACAACTTTCTCTATCACCATCTTTGATAAAAAAGAATACTCTACAAAAGTCAATATACCTCTTGCGGTGCAACCTTTCATCATCATGAATAAAAAGTTAATATAAAATGAACAATCTTGCGATGCAAGCAGCAGCAAATTGTTAACAAAAAAATTAAAAAAAAAAAATTCTTCACAATGGAAATGAATTCAATTACAAATTAAGATTAACAAAGTAGAAAGAATGATTCAGAATACTTTGTTTGGACTCTGCAGCATCCCTCTCAGCAAAAGAGCGCAGACAATTTTATTTTAATACGGACTAAAAAATGGACAATATGAGGAGATGCAATTTTCAAAACCTGGTAAAATGGGTTTAAATTAAAATAAAAATCTTTCTTGATAGGAGCGCATTTGCATTGGGAATAAAATGATATTAAAATCCCACTCCTTAATAGTCAATCAATCATTAAATATAAAATTTTTAAAATAAAAATAAAATATTTAATAACAAAATATGTTCCCCATGTATTTTTTTTAAGAGCCCTATGTATTTAAAGAGCATACTTTCAAATTTTAAAACAATAATTGCAATATAGTACCTCTTCAACAAATTAAAAAATGAGAAAATAAGTCATATACTAATAGTGTAAAGTAGTTTTACACTGTCATTTAATCACAAATCACCATTTATTATAAGTTTGTTAACTTTTATAATAAATACTTTAAAAGTCATATCAATGGTGATTTTTGATTAGTTGATAGTATAAAATTTTTTACAATGACAATGCATGACTATTAAACTCTCAAAAAATACATAAAAGTTAATATAATTTGTTTTTTTATTAAGTACAACTAATAAAAATTCGTAAACGCATGGCTGGTGATTTTTTTTGTTGAATTTCTTTTTTTTTTTTTTGGTTGGAAAATGTATGGCTCATGATGTATATGTATATGTACATAGGGAAATGAAAAGTACTTGAGTGCATGGTTGTTAAACTCGCTTTTTAACTTGTAAAATCATACGAGTTTACGAGTTTAGGGACCCAAAATGAGACAACTCGCATGGAGACTCGCAAAAATGTGAACTTGGCTGAACTTGGAGCTGAACTCGCTAAACTCACAAGTTTGAGGGCAATTTTGCGAGTTCAAAATTTTTATAAACCTGGCTGACCATTGCCCCAAAAACGATGCTATTTTCATCCCCCATCAAATTTAGTTCCTAATTTCACATCTTCAATCAAAATCCCAAACCCTTCTCGTAATGGCGACAACCCAACACCCAAACCCAAACCCTTCTTGACAGCCCTTCCGAGGCCTCAACAAACTCATCTTTCAACGCTATTGTTCATGAATGGATAAACAGTTCTCGACGACGTCGGTGTTGCTCAGAAAGCTCACTTGCTTGTTGTTGTTTGAGTTCTTCTTGTATCCAAAAACAAAAAGGTTAGTTCACTTGTTGCCTGTTGTTGTTTTGATTTCGAATGTCGTGGTTTTCATTGCTTTTTAGAAAGTGTTTCATTATTTGAACATAAAAATTGACTTGTTATTCTGATTTCTGAATGTCATGGTTTTCATTACCTTCTAGTAATTTGCAGTTTTCCATTACATTTGTCACCTGTTTGTTTTGTTGTGTGTGGTATGTCACATTTCTACCTTGAATAGATTCATATGTATGATGTATCTGCAGCTGCCAGCTATAACTAAAATCCACTTGTTGCTATAAAACCTTTTCTTTCCTTAAAATTATAAGTTATGTTAGAATCAAAACAGAAAGGTTGCTGCTGTTCCATTGTACTCTGTTGTTGTGCATGTGTGCCATGTTATTAAAAATAGAAAAGAGTCTTCTTACTCTTCTGAGTTCGAAATGTTATTAAAAATTAGTTAGTGATTCTTCTCAACACAATAGTTCTTAAAAATTTGTTGTGTCAGCACTTTGCATGTGTCATGATTCATGAGGAACACTAGTTATGGCTGGTATAAATTCTAAAACTCTGTAATCTGTATTGTGGTGTTCTTATTGCAGAACGTTAGACATTGGTCAATCAAAGTCATCAAGCAAATCCATTAGTCAAGCAATAATTAAGAAGAATGTGCTTAGAGCTGGTATTGGGTGGAAGCATGGCATAGATGTCCAAGGAAATGCTAGAAAGGTTAAATATAATTACTGTTCAAAAATTATTAGTGGAGGAATTTTTTGATTCAAGCATCATTTTGCTAGGACCAAAGAAGATTCAACACCATGTGCAACGGTGCCCAAAGAAGTCAACGTTTTAATGATGAAAGTTGTTGCAGAGGCCAAAGAGACAACAAAGAAGAAAAGAAAAATGATTGATTTGGAGCAGGAGGAGATTGAAAAGGAGGAGATGGTTGACTCTCAATCTAAAACGAATGAGAAGGAAGTTTCAAAGGAAGTTACAAAAGGGAAAGGTGGCGGGGTGTTCAAGTAACAATAAATCAAATGATGAAGAAAACTTTCAAGATGAAGTTGATCAACAAGTTGCTCAATTTTTTTATACAAGTGCCATTCCCTTCAATTGTGTTAAAATTGTGGAGTTTGCAAAGATATGTGAAGTGATTAGAAAATATGGACTTGGTTACAAACCCCTTTCCTAACATGAGACAAGGAAAAAGCTTCTGAAACAACCAATAACTCAAATTGATGCAATGCTTGAAGAATTTAAACAGGAGTGGAAGAGGATTGGCTATTCAATCATGTCTGATGGATGACAAGATAAGAAAAGGCGCTTCATTTGTAATTTTTTGGTAAATAGCCCTAAAAGTGCTGTTTTTCTCTATTCAATAGATACTTTTGACATTTCTAAAACAACTAAAAAAGTTTTAAAGATGTTGGATGATGTTGTTAAATTTTTTGGAGAGGAGAATGTAGTTCAAGTGGTGATAGATAATATTGCAAATTATAAAGCAGCAGGAGAAATGTTGTTGTAGAAGAGAAAGAATTTATATTGGACTCCATATGCTACTCATTGTATTTATTTGATATTGGAGGATTTTGAAAAGCATTTAAAGGTGCATCAAGTAACTATAATGAAAGGAAGGAAGACCACTACCTACACTTATTCTTGTACTATGTTGATTAGCTCGTTGAAAAAGAAAATTGAAGGGAGGACTTGATTTGGCCTAGTTTGACTAGGTTTGCTATTGCTTATTTGACTTTGTCTTGTCTAAATGATAATAAAGCAACATTGATGAACTTGTTTAGTTTGATTGAATGGAAGGAAAATAAATTTACTAAAACACAAGACAAAAAATAGGCGTAATACACAGCTTTGGACAATCGATTTTGGAAGAACGTAATCACATATCCCAAGGTTATTGCTCCTTTTATTCAAGTCATTCGCTTAATCGATTCTGATGAAAAACTCGCCATGGGTTTCATATATGATGCAATAGATTCTACTAAAGAAAAGATTAAAAACAACTTCAAAAATGTTAAAAAGTGGTAATTGTTCTGGACCCTTTTTGGGTCTGGCCACGTGGCCCAAGGCCTATGGTAATTAACTTACCACCTTGTTGCTATATAAGACATTATATTCCTTTAGGTACAAATCTAAGCCTTATTATTCACCTTTTATAGACACTGACTTAGGCATCGGAGTGTCTTTGCAAGTGACAACCAGGTGCTGCCACTCGCCAGAGCTGCCTGAAGCGTCCACCCTATTCGAGGTACCAAAACACTCACAAACATTGGCGTCGTCTGTGGAAATGAATGTTCCTTCCTCCTTTTTGGTGGACACTCGTAGCCATCATGGCTCCACCACCATTATCTTCAGTGTGTGCAGAGCACTCAATTTTTGATGTGTACCTTCACATCTGACTGAGGTCACAAATTCAAGCAATCAAGAGAATTGAAGAAGAAAGAGAGAATGCATCAGACTGCGAAAGCATAAAGCAGTTGACATTGAAAATCGCAAGAGCGAAGGTGCAAAAATGGTGCCTCAAAGAGAAGCAAAGATTCAAATTCAGGCAATCGCTCTTAATTGTTCAATCCTTCAATTGAATTTCTCAATTTGCTGAGTCCTTGCAAACCTTGCATTAAGATTCTTTTATGGCTAATCCCTTTCTTTCTTCATCTTCATGGCAAGGTTCTTGGTTGGTTTATTGCAAGTACAAGACAATTGAAGTCATGCACGTCCCCTCCAATTCACTAGAAAGAATGGTGTCTCTAGAGTTGGGGTTAGCTTTCGTTGGATGTAAAAAGGTACGAAACTCAAGGATGAAGATCGATTCACCTTGGCGATTAGGTCATCCTGACACTAGGGATACGGAATATGCACAGATCCTCCCAGTTCAAAAATCAGCTTTATGAGGGTCTTTCAGGCTTGGCCATCTTTGACCATAAGCACGAAGTACCACCTGTTACCACCGTCTTGGACCATTGCAAGCTAAAGCATGACATAGCTAAAGCATGGCATTTCTACATCGGCATGATGGACCATTGCAAGCTAAAGCATGACATTTCTATGTCGATATGATAAAGACGAGCATACGAGCATTCGGCTTTCAAGCTCAAAGTTCCTCAGCTTTCAACGTCGGTTAGCTTTTACCGAGGTATGTAGTGCTTTAAAGCCCAACACTAATGACTCTGAACAACTAATACACGTGATGGACTTATTACCGGGTCACAAGAATGACGTGAATTATGTACAGCTTAATGCTTGCCCTGTGGCTTCAAAAATTTTGTCAATGCTCAACATTGCCATGTCAGCATATTAATGACACCCCAGAGTAGTTAGTCGCTAAAACTGGCCAGACAACAAACATAGGCTGACCTAACATAGGCTCGACGTCAAGATTGGCATATGAGATTAAGATAAACATAATGAATGTAAGCTTGAATTCGAAGCCGACAAAGGTGTTGAATCTGTCATCAAACCGAGATTGAGGCTCAAAGCCATTCGACCTATCAAAATCCATAATTGCTAAAGATGTCTTGCATACCTCACCAACGTCACCACGCTTCTTCACGATGTGATCGAGTTTGAGCTACCCCGAAATGCCGACTTGCGTGCTATGCTTGAGGAGGTCAGAACCGACTTTCACCAACCTTGCCGATGTCATCATGCTTCTTCACAATATCTCATCATGAACAACCTGGGGTCCAATGTCACCGAGATGAAAGTACCGACATTGCATGGGTATAACTCGAAGGCATCCCCATATTCCACGCCGATAATGGCTCCAAGATTCACCTCCAACCGGGTTCAACATAGGCTTAATAGAGTTGCATAAGTAAATGATCGTCAGCACAGAGCTTCGACATCCAACATGTTCTAGCGCTCTGTCACGCTGCCTTTGACACCAAGGTCCGACGAGTAAAATCACCACCAGGTTGGAAGGCCAACTTCCATCTCTCTGCGCACAGCTGCCGATTGACCAAGTTAGTAAGCCTTTCATTGCCAATCTTAGACGTGTCCAACATGAACACTTTCATGTGCAAGTCTTCCAATTAAATTTAATGCCTTTCCGCTTTTAAGCCACTTTTTTATATGCAATCTTAGCCATATAATAATAATATATAGGCTATCATACAAACTTTGAAACATGCATTCCATCACGGGGCCCACATGCGTTAAGATTTAAAATAAGCCTTAGAAAGCATGGTAAAGTAATAAACACTCATTGGATCATATATTCCATAATAAGTACATCTTCGAAAGTTTGACTACATACCTTATAGTGGGACCTGCAAATGTTAAAGCTCAAAATACATTATGTTATGCTATTGATATGCCATCATACATCATACATCGTGACCAATGACATGTAAAGTTAATGGTGCCAATGTTACCTATATAATGGTGCACACATGCATGAATATATTGTCACGCATGCAATCTCCACCATGTATATGTTGTTTCTCTTTAAAAAAAAAGAGAGAGAAGAAGAGAAGGGAAAGGCCCCTTGCAGGAGCTACCAATATGTGGCAAGCAATGAAGCGACTTTATGTAAGCATGGAGTACTGCTCATACGGTTTAATTTTGCAAGGAGAATTCTCATACAAAAGCAAACGACGGCTAAGTTAATAAACATTGTAGCCTCAATTTTATTTAATTTTACTAACATTATCTATACTATCATACAAGCTTGCTCTATGTCCGTCTAAAAGAAATTACAGGACTGGCATAGTGCCTTTTAAGGCGAACTCGTGACCAATCTCAAGGGCAGCATGGACAAAAATCATTTACAATTTTTTTGCAGGTTAAAAACAAAAAGGCAAAATAAAGAAAAGGCAACCAAATGCAAGAAAGCGAACTACCTCGTGTATGTGGATTTGCTCCAGCCGAGGTAGGAAGATTGCTAAAGACGAAGATAAAGAATGCAAACTACCCCGTGTACGTGGATTTGCTCCAACCGGGGTAAGAAGATCGCTCTAGCCAAGATAGAAAGACTTCTACCTTGTCAGATATGTACAAGGCTCATCAAGTACCAAAAGGGCAAAAAGTATATATATTAAAATTCATTTCAGGTATAAAAGCAAAGCAAAGCAAAAAGTGACAACTCAATCGAGAAGTCGAGGTAACATCAAAACTTATTTTTCACTTTAAACTAACATTTTGCAGGAAGAAAGCAAATGTGGCAGTGAAAGCCTAGCCACGTGACTCAAAGAACAAGCCGGTGCTCGTGTCAACACGAACCACCGACTTCTAGGGCTACTGTTCTAGACCCCCTTTGGGCCTAGCCACATGGCCCGAGGCCCATGGTAACTAACTTACCACCTTGCTGCTATATAAGGCATTATATGCCTTCAGGTACAAATCTAAGCTTATTATTCACCTCTTACAAACATTTAGTTAGGCATCGGAGTGTCTTTGCAGGTGACAACCAGGTGTTGCCACTTGCCGAAGCTGCCTGAAGCTTGCACCCCATTTAAGATACCAAAACACTCACAAACAGTAATCTTCCTTAATTTCCTCTTACTTGATTTCTATTTCTTTTCATGTTTCTAGTAGAGAAATGTCAAATTAATTTGTATTTGGTATTTTTAGCTATGAGTTTGTATGGATAATTATTAATTGATGAGAGGTGGGAGAACTAACTTCATAGGCCCTTACATGTAGTCGCATATTACCTTAATCCTCATTTCCACTTTGGCTCCAACTTTAAAGAAGATGAATTTGAGGTTAAACAAAGGTTGTATAATTGCAAGGCAAGGTTGGTGGATGACAAGAAATAGAGGAACAAGATTACTTTGTAGCTTCTAGTGTTCCATTATGAAAGAAGACTTCTTAAACTTGATGTTGCAAAGAGCACTAGACTGAAAATGAGTCCTGCAGAATGGTGGGACTTTTATGGTGATGTTCTCTAGAATTAAAGAGGTTTGTTATTCGTGTTCTAAGCTTGACTTGTACCTCTTCTGGATGTAAACGTAATTGGAGTTCATTTGAGATGGTAATTAAAACTAACCTTATTATATTTTTAAATTTTTAATGTTTTTGTAATGTGTAGCCATGAAATTTTGGCATTCATGTTATATTTCAACTTTTTAGGTTCATACAAAGAGAAGGAACTGTTTGCGTCAAAAGAAGATGAATGATTTGGTTTGTGTGATGTACAATACAAAATTAAAATCTAAATTGATAAGAAAAAATCTTGTTCTTCCTTTGGAAAATATCCATTCTGATGATGAATGGATAATTGAGGAAAATGCTAAAGAAGAGGATGTTTTTCTTCTTTTTGAAGATATTCATGCTGTTGAGGATGTAAATGTTAAGTTCAAGCAATACAAATTTAGATGGCATTGAGAATTTGGACCTTGAAGCTAATGTTCAAGACTTTGATGCTAATGAAGACATTGGGAATAAATGTGTTTACCTAAGATCCAATTCATCATGTAATCGATTGTAAATAATAAAGTATTCTTTTATTTTCATTATCATATTTTATTGTTTAAGTTAAATAATTAATTTGATAAGGTCCCTGATTAGAATTATAGGCTTCTTATCATAATAGAGATTATGATAATGAGAAACAAGCCTTTCAAAATTTTAATCTAAAATGTTCTCGATCATAGGATTATTGTGAATAGGACATCAATAATCCAAATAGATTAATATATATATGATAGTATTTATTGGGTAAATACTGATAGATCTCATTTATTAATTTGCATATATAAACAATGCACATGAGGATGTGATCATTGAACTGACTCAATTGAGAATTCCTAATGGTAAACATTACCTTAAACTGTCAATAGGAAATTCTCATGGAGAAGCGTAATAGTTTCTTTTGACCTAAGATTATCATAATAATTAACAAGATATTTATTATATTTTAATCCTGGACACCTAATGCCTTAGGGTACTAGTTGAATGGACATTGGATATAATTAAATACTTGTAGAATTAATGGTTAATCAAGAAGGAATCCATCAACTCTTGGTAATGAGTTTGAGCTCCATGATAAAATTGAGACCTTGGCCAGGGCATATTGAATGAATGAAGAAAAGAGTTTCTCAAGTCATTTACTGAATAAACATGTGGATTAATTTATTAGAGTTTGACATTAATACCAAGCTCTAGAGTTAACCCAGAGCTGTAAATGATGGAAGGAAATATTACTTTATTCTTCTATTGGTTCTTGAAAGTAAAAATATTACTCCATACTATCCGAACGTTAAGGAGTGTTGCTAGATGCCTACCTTGATTAGTAAATTAATTTGATTAATTTACTACCGGCTTAGTATTGAACTTACGGGGTCACACACAAACGAGTGTGTTAATCTTTGCTAAAGAAATTATTTTATTTAATAAATTAAATTACATAATTTAATTTAAAATAAATTAATATTTTTTATGTGGAATATTATTATATTCTTTGCTAGCACGAAGAATATAATTAATATAAAGACATATATATAAGGTACCCTTTCATGTGATTAGTTACTGTAATTAGTCATGTGATTAGTTACTGTAATTACTGTATATGCAAGACTATTATGTGATTAGTTACTGTAATTACTATGTATCTAAGACTATTATGTGAATAGTTACTGTAATTATTATAATATTTTATAAGTTAGCTTTACGAAAATTAAAAGAGGAAATTTTGACTCAGTCAAAAGGATTTCAAATGCTATCTTTAAACTAGCTACAAAATCAAATTTGTTTGATTTTATCAAAAATGTATCTTTAATAGCTGGCTATAAAATAGCATCTTGATACACTGATAAAACTATTGGTTTTCCTCCTTCTTCTCATTGCTCACACACTAAAATTTTATAGAGGGGTTACTTTGTGTTATGTGGTTCCACTCATCAAGGAATTGATAGTAAAGATCAATCTCGATGTGGATACACGTGAGTCTTCATAAAATTGAAGAAAATTTTTTTATGCTTCAAGAGCTCATATCCAAGTAACCACATTTACTTTTATTGCGATAATGTATTTTAAACCCAAAATAGACCGCTTTTTTTTTTGTTGCGTGTGTTATGAACACCCTTTTTTTCTATCAGAAGAACTTGGTGATGAAGATGGTGAGGAAGGGGAGTTGGAGGATGATGGTGATGAAGATATTGAAGGATTGAAATGTTGAGGATTTCTAGATTATGAAGTTTTTGCTTTCCAGTTTCTAGTTTTTACTTATGAACTTTTAATTTGATCATCTATGATGCATGGGTAATTTAAATTTGTACTAGAACATATGATATTTTGTTGCTTATGGTATGAATGAAGTTAGTTTTTAGCATTATTTTATTATTAGATAAACTCTTACGAGTTTACGAATCAAGTTTAACAACCTTGCTTGAATGAATTGTCATTTGTAGATAACTTTAGAATACAAAGAAAATATTAGGGAGAAATAGTAAAAGACTTAAGGTTAAATTACTCTTTTGGTCTTTCTTTCTATTTAAATTATTCAATTTGGTTTTTCTATTTTTAAAATATTCAATTTAGTTCTTTAATTTTTAAGAAAATGTTCGATGTTACCTTTCTATTCAAATTGACACTATTGACGTTAAGGGAGACTAACATGGCACATGATGTGTCAAAGTGTGAAAATGAACACATATCTAACCATACTAACATTGTTACTATCAAACAAACAGATGGATAATATTGAACATTTGAAAAATATAGGGCCCAAATTAAATAATTTAAATAAAAAGATGGACAAATAAATAATTTAGCCAAGACTTAAACATCATAATAAGTAATTAAAATAACATTATATAAAAAAGCCACACATGTTACTCATAATGTTTCTTAATGAATTTTAATAAGGAAGTTGAAAAAGGTGGAGACTCTCTCGGTAGAAGTGTATTTGCATTGGGAGTAAAAAATGTTAAAATTCTACTCCTTAATAGTCACTCAATCAATAAATGCAAAATTTTAAAAAAAATAAAATATTTAATTAATAACAAAATATCTAAAATTAGTCATAAAAATAAAGTACTCACCTGTTTCCTGTACATATTTAAAGAGCATGATTTTAGAATTCAAAACAATAATTGTAATTTATCATTTAAAAGAAGAATTAAAGTAAAAACATTTTTTGTAAAAATTTTATTTATAGGTGTAATGCCCTTAATTTGGGCGGCAAATTAAGATTAAGATTAAGATATATATTGGTTGACTTTGTTATATGAATACTAGTGCATGTACCCATGCGATACATAGGGAAAATTATGAGTAGAGGTGAAATATTTTCTATTATTTCAAAAAATAATTAAATTTGATTTTTTTTAAAATTATTATTCTAAAATAAAAAGCTTGTAATAATTAATATGAGATGACAACAAAAATTTATATTAGCTTTTTCATGATTAAGAAACTTTTAAGTTATAATTTGTTTGATTATATTGATAACCATAAACATGGTTACAACTAAAAAGGAGAGGAAAATGTGAAGTAAAAAGAATTCAAATAAAAAAATTATATTAACTTTGGTGCATAATCTCCAGTAGAACTTGTTGTAGAAAATGGTGCAGCAATTGAATGCAACAAAACAACTAAATATAATTAATAATACTACATAACTTGTTGTAGTAATAGGATGGACAAAATTATAAAATATAACAAGTTGGCACATGACAATGTCACCAAAATAGTGTGCTAATGAATATAAGAGTTTCTTGTAATCTATTTGATGTAATCTATTAGTATGAAGTAAGCTAAGTCAAAGTAATCAATGGCTAAACACCATAAGGAATTCAATGATCCCATTGTTCAAAATGAAAAACCTCCAATGGAAGGGGGAGAAGGGGGGATCATTTCCAATTTTTCTTCTTCTTTTGCCATCAAATTAGAATTAATGGACTAGAAGAAGTATCCACAAAATCAGTAACCAAAGGAATGGAAGTTTAGTCTTTTTTTTCTGCATTAAAAGATAAGCAAACAAAATTAAGTAAAGACAAAAGTTATAACAAATTTGAAGCCTTCCTATACGTATAATTAAGGGTAAATTTACAAACTTTACCCAATGATATAAATCTGAGTGATTAATGGATGACTTAAAAAAGGAATACAGAATGGCTAAGGAAAGACTCAGAAAAGAATACCACCAATGTACATATCTTTGAAAAGCTAACATAGGAAGCATCTTCTACCTTGTAACAGTAATAATCCAATGCAAATAAAGAATAACAATGTGATTTTCTCAACATTCCCCATTTAAAATACTTATCAAATTGCTATTTGGATGGTCTAAGGTGAAAAATTGAAAAAGAATGACACAACATTGATAATAATAAATATAGATCACTAACCTATAATTCACAATCATCGTTTTTTTCTTCTTTTTTTTTTGCTAAGTTCCTTTATACAACTTGTAATTTATAATCTTCCCATTTCTTTACTTTCAAGATTTGCAATTTCAAAAAGAAGTAAAAGAATGAAATTTTTTTAATACAGATGAACTCATCTCATAAAACTAAAAGTTATACATAATGCAACACAAAAAATGAAAACTTAATTTAAGTTCTGAAATACTTCCTTGTAAACAATGTTTGAAGTTTCATTAGTTACATCACCTTCCTTATCAATGATAAGAATCTTTAAGTCCCGAAGTGAGGTAACTCTAGAAATTGCAACATATAGTTTGTCCATACATAAAAACAAAATGGGGAAGGTTGATACCAACATGTTCAAGAGATTTCCCTTGACTCTTATTTATTGTCATTGCAAAAGAAAGAGCAATTGAAAATTGTTTACGCATAATTTTGAAAGAAATTCTAATATCAGAAGTAGTCAATGATAACCTTGGAATAAAAACCTTTTGGCCAATATTGTTTTTCTTGCCTTTTGAATTCATGTGGATTGATTTCTTGCCTTTTGATTCTATAATAATGGCAAAATATGATTTGTAGAATAAAGGGTAATCTAGCATATATTAATATATTTAGATAAAATATAAAATATATGCATAAACATATATATATATATATATATATATATATATATATATATATATATATTATAATTTATATTTTTATCTAAATATGTTAATAAGATTTTTGATTCTATAACAATATGCTAATATGCCATTATTATGGAATCAAAAAAAATTTCACACACACACATATACACATGTGTATATGTATATATATATATGTGTGTGTGTGTGTATACACACATGTATATGTATATACATACATATATATATATATATATATGTATGTATATACATACATGTGTGTATACACACACACACACGTGTATATATATGTATGTATATACATACATGTGAATGTATACGCACACACACATGTATGTGTGTGTGTGTATATACACACACATAAAGAGAGATTTGTTAACATACACACACTTATTTTTTAATTGGAGTACGTTAGCAAGGTATACTGTAGGTGTGTTTTAAGATACATTGTAGTTATTGTTTGCTAACGTACTCTAACTAAAAAATAAGTGTGTGTGCTTTAGCAAACCCTACAAGCATTTGGTAAAATACACACACTTATTTAGTTATATTACGTTAGTAAGTTACACCATGGTATATTTTAAGATATATTGTAGTTATAATTTGCTAACGTACTTCAACTAAAAAAAATGTGTACGTTAACCAATCCCATATATATATATATATATATATATATATATATATATATATATATATATATATGCATATATTTTATATTTTATCTAAATATATTCATATATGCTGGATTACCCTTTATTCTATCGATCATATTTTGCCATTATTATGTAATCAAAAGGCAAGAAATCAATCCACATGAATTCAATTGTATTCAAAATCTAAAACATAATGAAGTCATATGAAAAAAAAAACCATAATTCTTCATAGATGATAAACCATAAGGGCCCGTTTGGTGGTTAGAATAGGATAAGATAAGTATCGTATCCTATTGTAATCCATCATTTATTATGTCAACAGGATATGATTACACTATCCTATCTCTTATCTTATCTAGTTGCTTAATTGTTTCTACATGATTCTTAAACAAAATAACAAAAAAAGACTGATATGAACGACATCATTTGGAACCATAACTTGTACTTCAAAAAAAAATTAATAAACCCAACTAAACCTCAATTAACATTGTTTACATGATCCTTACATGTAGAACATATGGACCATCCAGGAACCAAAACCAAATAACATCATTTGGAACTAATTTGTTTTCCTTCACAAATTGATACCAACCTTTACAAATTAAGGGCTCATACTATCTTCTTTTACATCTGCCAAGCTTGCACTTGTACCTCCTTTCATTAACATGCTTCAAATAAAAAAAAGGTTTACCTTACAGAAAGAATATTTTTCACAAACCTAGCAGGGATCACCTAAAAAATAATTGAAGATAAATTAATAAATTTTTTAAAAATAAATAAATTTATTTCAAGAACATTAAAAAACTTGTAAATAAATTCCCACCAATGCTTGTCCCAACTTTTATCATCCCCAATCCCATTGTCATCATCTGCATGGTATTAATTTAGAACAGGCTGTATTTGTTGGTCAACCTCATTTTGATTATCATCCTCATTATATTAAGCTAAATCCTATTTTGCTAAATAGGAGTCCTCAAAATCATTCTCATCTGCTACATAAGAGTCCTCTATCACTATTAGATAAGCAATTTCAATCCTATTAAGAGAAACTATTCTCATCTCAAAATTGTTATCTCCCAAATATTGCAAGGAAACCTTATGATTTGTTTGTAACTGGTAAAACTCACTGATTTTCAATACACCTGCTAAAAGAAAAAGGCAGCTCTCATCTTTAGATAGTTCAAGCAAAAATACATTTTCCTTTGGATCAATGATTGCGCATTGCCCTCAACCAAATGTTCCTATTTAAAAGTGCTACCTAAGTGAATAAAATCATGCAAATAGGTACATGAAAAAAGATTATTATAACTAAATAAAGATGTAATGATTAGTGATTAAAAATAATAACTACATACCTCATTCGGATTCAATGTGTCCTTAATTGTCCTAAAAAAGTCTTGTGAAAACTCTTCATGTGTAGATATGAGAACGAGATCCTAAACTGGGTATTCAACTCTAGCAAATTTGAAATTGAAAATCCTAATGTGAAAAAAATTGTCTCCTATGTACTACATGGCCATAACATGAACTATGTTCAACCCATAAAAATCTACCATCTTCAAGGCACCACTTATAATTCATGGTTTGTCACACCTAGCAAAAACCTCTACACATACAATATTTCCATTAGGATCCATCAACTTTGATAATCCAAGAACCAAAGCATCTCTCCAATAAATACAAAATGTCCTTCCAAGCTTCATAGAATAAAATAAAATAAGAAATTATATCAATATAGAGTACCTTTTGTGAACAAATTATTATTTTTGTAAATAAATATGGCACCTTTTGTGGAATCAATCTTGTAGAAAATATTTTGAACCAATTTTGTGAACTTTGTATTGCTTCCTGATGCCATCCTACTAAAAAAACCAACCTTTAGATGCTAAGAGTACATATCATAGTGTAGCAGCAAGGAATATCTAAACACAATTGCAACAATCTATCAAAAAAAATGTGACCTAGAAATAGAAGTTTTGATCACGCAAAATAAAATATGATAAGAAAAATAAAAAAATAGCAGAAGTTTTATTCTTTTTCAGAAAATAAATTGTAATGAGGAAAAAGCACCAATACAGGTCGAGTTAAAATTAGCCATAACAATTTTTTTTTAGCGAAAAAGAATATAACAACAATAAGTATAAAATGAATTAGAAGAGAAGCAACAACAATATAAAGCAGTAGAGTAATATAAAGAAGCAATAGTGAAACTCCAAAAGAAATTTCATATTAGAAAAATCAACAAAATACGAACATAAGAGTCAAAAGCATAAAAAAGATCATACCTTTTTCATATCACTATCAAAACAATTACATATCACAAAATCACAAAATTATACACAAATAAAATTCCAATTGAATCAAAAGATACCTTTTTTTGTTTAAGGAACACACTTTTTCGTAATAACTTAAGGGAAGATTTTTGTATTTAGAGATAATTGCAAAATATTTACTTATTAATAGAAGAAGCATTAACAGAAGAAAGAAGCATTTAGAAAAAAGCATTAATAAAAAAAACCCAATTAAGCATTTTGAATTTGAGGTGTTTAACAGCAACACAAAAAAAGCACACCTTTTTCTTTACAGAAGGAAGCGTAAATAAAGCAAAGCACCAAATAAGAAACAACCTTCATGTTAATCATATGGCAAGCAGTTTTTGTCATTGATTTATGTAGTGGGCGTGGGCTTAGATGGTTGTAGAGATGAAGAGTCACGCAGCTTGCAATATGAAAGAAATCGGAACACAAAAGAAGGGGGTTGAATTGTATGTTAAAAAGAAAAAGTTTTTTGCAAAACTTTAGCAGCAATCAAAAGGCACAAAAAAGGAAATATGAGTAAGGATAACGAAAGAAAAGCACACAAAAATTTTTATACTAGTTCACTCAACTTGAGCTACATCCAGTACCTTCGTCCAGAAGGATTTCTACTAACCAACCTCTTGATTACAAGCAAGTATTCTTTCAGCCTCTTCAGGTCTTGCAAAAGTTATCAACCCAAGATCACTTAAAACTTAAGTATTATTTGATTACCAAGCCTCTCCAGGCTTTCACAACACAAATAAAAGTGTTTAAAAGAAATCAACTCGCAATGTGAGGATATGAAAGTTTAAGAGCGATTACAAAACTTTGCTAAGCAAAGAGTATGAAAAAGAAAGAATTTACTAGATCGTCCAACAGAGAGATTTTGTTTTTCGTTTGTTCAGTTTTCCCTACTTCTTCTCTTGAATATTCAGACTTGATATATATATATATATATATATATATATATATATATATATATAGCCTTTGAGAAAATAGCTGTTGAGATATATGAGCTTTAGTCTTCAGAAACACATTCTAAAGCTTTGTCATGTATGGTTGCATGTGTTTCTAGTTTGCAGATGAGACAGAAAAACAACTTTTGTTTTTGCACCAAAATGGGAGGTACAGTTCTGCATTTCAGAGTTGCTTTTTTTGAACATTCCTTATTCCAGTTTGGCAGATTGATAGGTTGACTTACTTTTTTGCAAATCTATACTTATACACAAAAATATATCTGCATTTCATTTAATGTGAGATATTTGAATGTTGGATCTTATAAGAAAAGAATAAAACATTAGTTTCAAGGTGTATAAGAAAAAGTTGATTGAAACACTAAAACTTAGTTGAAAGTTAAGACATCTCAGATAAGGCATTGGACGATTTTCGCAAAAAGCGCATATATTAAAACAAGCAATTGGACGCTTGGTATAAAGTGGCATGTTGGATGCTAGATTCAAAAATAGGGATGGCAATTGATAGGGTCTGGGTAGGGTACTATAGTACTCGTCCCATACCTGCATTTGAAAAAGGTCCCTGTACCCAACCCCATACCTATGCGGGTAACAATTTTAATCTCCATCCCCATACCCGTTGGATACCTATATACCCATACTCGCACCCGCTACCCGCACTTTACTTAAATGTAAAGCTGTGAAAAAAAAAATTGGGGCCTTAGGCAAAATTTATATTCAAAATTTAATTTAATATAGTTTTTCAAATCTCATTTTATTTTTTATCAATTACAAAATTATTGATCAAATTTTTATAATTAAGTTTTTCTAATGTTTCACTTTTAATATATAAAGGAAAATTTATTTAATCTATCCTTTAACATAATTAATATCAAATAAAATTTAAATAATTTTAATTTTAGAAAACCTACGTTCAACAATAACAATGAATAAGTATTGTCATTATTATTTTAGAAACAATACATGCATTTGAAAAAAAAATATAATCTTTTTATATAATTTATATTTAATGGAGTATAAATTATTTTTAGAATCTAATTTATATATAATGACAGTGCAAAACTTTTTTACGCAAACATCTAATAAAATTTAATTATTTCATCATATCACCCTGTTCATTAATATGATGCGATAGTATGGTGAATTCCTTGTATATATGTAAAAAGGTTTTACATTAGTAATGCATATAAATTAAACTCTTATTTTGTTTGTATTTCTTGTAATGTCTTTTTTTCAGAAAAAAAATGAATCAAGATTTTTAATATTATAATACTCACTAGAATTGTCTTTTTACTATATTATATATATATATATATATATATATATATATATATATATATATATATATAGGTGAGGGTATAGGACGGGCTGGTACTATAGTACTCATAGCCGCATCCATCCCTATTAAATTTTACGAGTAAATCCCCAACTCTGGCCCCATCCCATTGAGCTGGTATTTACCCTACTGGTTGTGGATATTTTTTGTGGGTACCCATAGGGTCTAAGTAGAGTTGCCATCCCTATTCAAAAACAACATCAAACGCTTTTAAAAGCTTTTTACTGTATAGCAAAATCTGAAAAGCTAAATAAGAGCAAATATTTAAGAACTCTAAAATTTAATAACTTTTGTTTTCTTCAAAACTTTGAGGGATTGGACACTTCATACATCTTTGGTTCCAACAATCTCTCCCTTTTTAATGATGGCAAACCTTATTAAATTTTTGATTTTATAACTAGAGAAATACCATAAAAGAGATAAAAAGAGACCAAGGAGGTTCTCAAGCATGCTCTCCCTGAGTCTAATATTTCTATCATAGCAAAAAAACATAAGCATATTAGAAACTCAAAGAAGTGTAAATGTAAGCATAGAGAAACATAACAAATATGGCCAATTAATATAGACAAATAAGTGTGCTTCTGATATGTATGTCGTACATGAAAGAAATAATTCTTATTAAAAAACATAGGTTCAATGATCAAAAGAAAACTAAAAAAAAAATCCTTTCTAATTCTCCCTTTTTTCACATTAGCAAAAAGAAAAAAAAAAAAGGGAGAGTTAGCCATCATGGTCACTGCGGGTTAGGAAGAGGTGGTAGAGGAGATGGTTGAGGAGTGCACATGATCTCTTGTTGATTTTGGAGGATTTGTTGAAGGAGGTTAATGATTGATTGGAGTTGTGTGATGACATAGGCTTGGACGACGAGATCAATAGAAGGTTTTGGCTACAAAATGACGACGATGGTGGGAATGTTGACTGAGGCTTGTGAACTAGGGGTTGGTAAAGGTGGAGATATGGGTGAAGGTGGTTGAGGTGGTGTTTTGTTGAAGGGAAGAGGCGATGCTTCTAAGAATTTGTAAGAAGGAATATGGATATGATATGGTCGAGGATGCTTGTAAACTCAACAGTTCTCTAGAAGCGTCTGATGAGTTCTAGGTAGATTATCTCATTCAAGAAAAAGTAGTTGAGAATCCCGCACCTTATGAGATTATCCTTCACTTTCACACCCATATCATTGAGGGTGTCAATGTCGAACTTGTATTCCACGAGTACTATGGCTTCCCTTTGGTTAGAGCCTTCCACTCTAGCAACAACCTTCATAGCGGTGTCTGCCTTATCACCAGCCATGGTTAATTGATTGAAGAAAAGGAGTTTTAAAGCTTGAGGAGTTTTGGAAGGCAAAAGAAGAGAGAGATATTAGAGAAAGCTAAGGTTATGTATTTGTAAGGGAGTAATATAAGAGTTTTGAGTGTTAAGGAAGTAGCTAAAGTGTTTTGTATTTTTGGCAGAATTTGAAATTTTGAAGAGAGAGAGAGATGGCAATAAATATGGGTTCAAGCGGTTGTATAGTTTCAATATCAGTTGTGCTGCAGATGTGACTCAGATAAGGAATAAAGCATTTATTTCAAATATTTATCAGTAAAAGCATGATTGTACATATATGATAATATCAATACTTTATGAATGTTTAATATTCATTCTACTGGATGCATGCATAATGGATGTTGTTACAAGAATGGACGCTACATTCCATTGGACGATTAGTCCTTTGAATTATAAAGTCCATAACAAGACGTTCTCTTATATGGATGAGTTTATCTTCAGGAAGGGATTTTGTAAATATGTCTACTAGTTAATTTTCAGTGTTAACAAATTGAATATCAATAATCCCTTTCTAAACATAATCTCTTATAAAGTGATGTTTAATTTCAATATGTTTAGCTCTAGAATGCAATATGGGATTTTTAGAAAGATTGATAGCATCAATATTATCACAGAGAACAAGAATTTTACTCTCATAGATATTGTAGTCTTCTAATTGATACTTGATCCACAAAAGTTGTGAGCAACAACATACTGCTGATATGTATTATGCTTCTATTGTGGATAAGGCAATTGTTCCTTGCCTTTTGCTAACCCAGGAAACAAGATTGCCTCCAATAAGGTGACATCCCTCATTGGTGCTTTTTTGTTCTATTCTATCTCTAGCATAGTCAGCATCACAAAAACCAACTAACTTGTATATTTTGCTTGGCTTAAAGCATAGACCAAGGTTAATAGTTCCTTTGAAGTATCTAAATATTCTTTTAACAGCAGTAAGATGAATTTCTCTTGGATTAAATTGGAAACGAGCACATAGCCATACACTAAATATAATATCTAGTCTGGACGCAGTGAGATATAGTAAAGATCCAATCATACCTCTATATGTGGTTTGGTCTACCTTTTTAGATGGTGTCCAGTCCAAGTACTAAAGATGGATGCATAAGAGTGTTCATTTCTTTAGCATCATTCATCTTAAATTTCTCAAGTAATTCCGTAGCATATTTTGTTTGGTGTATGTATATACCACTGCTTGTTTGCTTTATTTATCGTCCCAAGAAGAACTTTAATTCTCCCATCATACTCATCTCAAACTCTGTCATCATAAGCTTAGAAAAATCTTTGCCTAGAGCTTCGTTAGTAGCATCGAATATGATATCATCCACATACATCTGTACAATGATAAAATGTGAATTAACGTTTTTGCGAAACAAAGTAGTGTCTACTTTTCCTCTTGTGAAACCGTTTTCTAAAAGAAATGAACTTAGTTTCTCATACCAAGCTCTAGGAGCTTGTTTGAGTTCATATAAAGCCTTTTTGAGTTTAAAAACATATTCAAGAAAAGTATCACTCTCGAAACTAGGAGGATGTTTTATTATACCATTTAGAAAAACACTTCTTACATCCATTTGATAGAGCTTCATATTACTATGAGCAGCAAATGAAAGTAAAATGCGAATGGCTTTTAATCGAGCTGCTAGTGCAAAGGTTTCAGTAAAGTCAATACCTTCTTGCTATGAGTAAACTTGAGCTACAAGTCTACCTTTGTTTCCCATTATTTTACCTACCTCGTCCAGCTTGTTTTTGAATACCCATTTTGTTCCTATCATGAACTTGTCTTTGGGTAGCGAGACCAGCTTTCAAACATCATTTTTCTTGAATTGGTTTAGCTCTTCGTGCATTGTCTTAACCTATCCTTTGTCCAAACAAGAGTTCATCTACTGTCTTTGGTTCCATTTGAGAATCAAAGTAGCATGAACTTGCTCCTTAAAGGTTGATCTAGTTCTGACATGATCATGTACTTCTCCTAATATTTGATCTTCTGGATGATAATTCTACATTTACCAATTCCTTCCGGTGGGCTTTTTTGGTTCATCTTTTGATGAGCCGTCCAGAGGTGTTCTGGACATTAGTTCTTTACGATCATCCAGCTTCATATCTGCAAAAGATTTGTCTAGCTCTAGTAGTTCTTTATCAAGCCTATTGTCATTAAATCTTACATGGATGGTTTCTTCAACTGTTAAGGATCTAGAGTTATAAACTCTATACGCCTTGAACGTTTCAAAATATACTAACAATATTCCACTGTCACACTTAGAATCAAAATTTCCAAGATTGTCCTTAGTGTTTGAAATGAAACATTGACATCCAAAGGGATGAAAATATGCTAAGTTGGGTTTTCGTCCTTTCCACAATTCATAAGGAGTCTTTTGAAGGATAGGTCTAATATATATTATGTTGTGTAAATAACATGCTATGTTTATAGCTTCGACTTAGAAGTGTTTAGGAGTAGAGTTATCATTTAACATGGTTTTAGCAATTCCTTGCAATGACCTATTCTTTCTCTCCACCACACCATTTTGTTAAGGTGTACAAGGTACACAAAAGTTGTGGAGAATTTTGTTCTCCTCATAGAACCCTTGAAAACTTTCATTTTCAAACTCTCCTCCATGATCACTTCTAACTAAAGTTATGCAAACACCCTTTTCATTTTGAACTTGTTTACAAAACATAGAGAAGACTTTGAAAGACTCATCCTTGTGTTTTAAGAGCATAAATCATGTCCATCTAGTATAGTAATCCACTACAACTAATCCATATCGTTTTCCACCAAGTGAGGCAGTTTTAATAGGTTCAAATAAATCAATGTGTGATAGTTCAAGAGGTCCAGAAATGGAAACAATATTTTTCGAATCATAAGAGTTTTTAACTTATTTCCCTTTCTGACTTGCATTATAGAGAACATCGGATTTTAGTATAAGATTTGGAAGACCTCTCATGAGGTTATGCCTATTCAACTTTGAGATTAATCTCAAGCTTGCATATCCAAGTTTCTTATGCTAAATCCGTTGATTTTATTTTATGGACACTAGGCATGATACATTTTGATTTGTTAGATCACTTAAATCAATCTTGTAGAGATTGATTTACCTTTTTGCGAAAAACAAGAGGGATCCATCCATATTTTTGACCATACACTCATCCTTATTGAAGGAAACATTATATCTACTGTCACATAATTGACTTATGCTTAGTAGATTATGTCTAAGTCCTTCAATATATAGCATATTATCAATAGAAGGCAAGGGATGCTTACCAATTTTACCTATTCCCATTATCTTGCCCTACTGATTTCCTCCAAAAGTGACCCATCCATCATTCTTTTGTTGGAGGCTTTGGAACATAGATTTTTCTCCTGTCATGTGTCATAAGCAACCACTATCCAGGTACCATGGCTGAGGTTTCCTTTCTGTTGTTAAGAAAATTTGCAACAGTTATAATCATAGATTTAGATACCTAAACAGACTTGAGTCCTTTCTTGTTAGTTTTGAAGGCATTAAACGCCTTCTCAACTGGACGATGAATACATTTGGATGATTCATGTCCACTTTTTTCACAATACTTACAAAAAGTATTAGTTTTAATCGTTTCAAAAGCTTTTTTCTTTTTATCAAAGCCAAAACCAGATTTGTCATGTGAATTCCGTCTATAAGATAGAATTTTGTTCAAGTTTTCAGTTCCACTGACAAATTTGGATAGACTCTCTTTAAGTGATTTACCTCATTCTGAAGTTCTAATGCTCCCTTAAGTGGTTTCACTTCGAAGAGATCTTTTAATTATTTTTTTTTGCTTTCAATTTCTCATTCTCTCTCATAAGATCTTCATGACTCTTTTTAAGCAAATCAAGTTCTTTTGATGCCTTTGAAAACATTCTCTTCAATTCTTTGTAATCAATAGAGAGAGTCAAAGAATTTGAAAGCAGTTCATTATATGCTTCTTGAAAAGAAGTTAAGTCATTGAAGTTTACCTCATCTTCTTCTTGCTCGTTTTCTGAACTTCCTGGACTTGTATCTGCCACAAGACATAAGTTTGCTTCTTCCTCTTATTCTTCCTCAAAAGTGGACAAGTCCATATCTTCCCATGTTGCCATGTGTTCTTTTTTTTTTCTTCTTAAAGAAGGTCTTCTTTTTCTCCTTTTGTAAGCTTGGACAATCAGCTTTGAAGTGTCCAAGCTTTTTGCATTCGAAGCAGACAGGTGGACTCTTTTCTATGGATTATTTATTAAACTGTGGATTCTTCTTCCATATAGCTTCTATTTTCCTTGATATAAAAGAGATCTCATATTCATCAAAATCTTCTTCTTCAAATCCTTCCTCAGAATATTCTTCCACATTAAGAGCCTTAGACGGTGACCCTTTTACTGGACATTGAACACTTAAGGCTAGGGACTTTCTTTTTCTAAATCCTTCATTTTGTTTCAGTTCTAGCTCATGCACTTTGAGTGTTCGAAGTAGCTCTTCCGTAGAGAAAGTTGTTAGATCCTTAAATGCTCTCAGGGCTATAACCTATGGTCTCCACTGTCTAGGCAAACTTCTCAAGATTTTGTCAATATAATCATAGTTATCATAAGTTTTACCTAGAAATCTTAAGTTGTTTGCAATAGTCTAAAATTAACCAAACATGAGTTCAATCGTTTCATTTTCTTCCATTGCAAATAACTCATATTTTCATATGAGCAGACTTAGCTTAGATCTTTTTACTTGTGAGGTACCCTCATAAGAAATAGCTAGAGCATCCCACATCTTTTCAGCACTTTTTAAGCTATATACTTTTTCGTATTTGGATTCAAATAAAGCACACATAAAAGCATTTTAAGCTTTAGAGTTTAGCAAATATACCTGTTTATCTGCTTCTATCCATTGACTTCTTGGCAGTTCGGGTCCATTTTCATCAATAGGTAGATAGTCGCATGTCTCTACAACATCCCACATATCAATATAACATGCATCAAAGAAGGCTATCATCCTTTGTTTCCAATAGTCATAATTTTGACCTTTGAAAAGAAGTGGTCTATTAGCTGCTTGTCCTTCGTTATCCATAGATGCTTAGCGTCTTTTTACCATTGCGCTATTAGACGCTCAACCCTTAGAGGCTGAGCTCAGATACCAAGTGAAAGAAACAGGAAAACACAAGATATAGGGTTAAATTGTGTGTTAAAAAGAAAAAAAAAATCACAAAACTTTAGCAACAATCAAAAGGAACAAAAAAGGAAATATAAGCAAGGATAACGAAAGAAAACCACACAAGAAATTTTATTCTGGTTCACTCAACTTGAGTTACGTCTAATACCTTCGTCCAATAGGATTTCCACTAACCAACCTCTTGGTTACAAGCAAGTATTTTATCAGCCTCTTCAGGCCTTGCAAAAGTGATCAACCCAAGATCACTTAAACCCAAGTATTATTTAATCACCAAGCCTCTCCAGGCTTTCACAACACAAATAAAAGTGTTTAAAAGAAATCAACTCACAATGTGAGGATATGAAAGTTTAAGAGCGATTACAAAACTTTGCTAAGCAAAGAGTATGAAAAAGACAAAATTTGCTAGATTGTCCAACAGAAAGATTTCGTTTTTCATTTGTTCTGTGCCCTTTACTTCTTCTTCTCTTGAATCTTCGAACTTGATATATATAGCCTTTGAGAAGATAGCTGTTGAGATATATGAGCTTCAATCTTCAGAAACACATTCTACAGCTTTGTCATGTATGGTTGCCCATGTTTGAAGTTTGCAAATGAAATAGAAAAAGCAACTTTTGTTTTTGCACCAAAATGGGAGGTACAGTTTTGCGTTTCAAAGTTGCTTTTTCTGAATTCCTTATTTTGGTTTGGCAACTTGATAGGTTGACTTACTTTTATGCAAATCTGTATTTATACACAAAAATATATCTGTATTTTATTTAATGTCAGATATTTAAACTTTGGATCTTATAAGAAACGATAAAACATTAGTTTCAAGGTGTATAAAAAAAAGTTGATTGAAACATTAAAACTTAGTTGACATTTAGAACATCTCAAATAAGGCATTAGACGATTTTTGCAAAAGCGTGTTTGTTAAAACAAGCAATTGGGCGCTTGGTATAAAGTGGCGCATTGGACACTAGATTCAAAAACAACATCAGACCCTTTTAAAAGCTTTTTATTGTATAGCGAAATCTAAAAAGCTAAATAAGAGCAAATATTTAAGAACTTTAAAATTTAATAACTTTTGATATCTTCAAAACTTTGAGGGAATGAACGCTTCATATATCTTTAGCTCCAATACAATAAATTCAGGATAATACAATAGAAAATGAAACGACAGCTTATCTCTATTTTAAATAGGGTTAAACGAAATGGCAGCACAAACCCTAAAGCTAATGGACAAAATTACCTTATTACCCAAAGTTTTAAGCGCCTAATCAGAAGAGAGGCTTTTCTAGCAGGCTTTTTTGGGGGGAAAACTTTCCCTAATATTAACTGATTACATTAAATAATTGAATATTTTCTCCTTGATTTCATTCCATAATTAAAGAAACAAATATTAGAAACTTATATAGTGGAAAGTTAGCGAGAAAAATATATGATTATTTTCCATTAATATATATAATAGAACCATAAATATAAAATAATGGAAACTTAGCGAGAACTATCTAAGATATTTGACCATAAATATCTATTATACTTTCACCAATATATAGTAGAATTTTTCCAAAATTATGTAATTGATTAATAAATTGATGGTAACGGTCAAAAATCATAAAAATAATTAATATACAATTACAAACGGATTTTTAATTTATTAAATGCAATTGGACGGATTGTTAGACATTGTTCATATTTTACAGTTGATCGAATCCTTCGCACATCCGTTTTATATTTCGTAGCTGATTTTGTTAATTTGTTGGTTGCCATTAAATGGAAATGGATGAATTGGTTACAATTAAATGGTAATTAAGTTTAATTATTAAAATTTTGAATTTAATTGCTAGTGGATAAATTGATGATAACCCAAATAATGTTCCCTAAAATTATTTGATTTGATAAACAGAGGTTGTAATGCTAATTAAATGCTAATGATTTCCCCCAATCCATACTTATTTTGAAGATCGATTTTCACAACATTCTGCCAATAAATCAAAGTTACATTATTAGCCCTTAAGTTTAAGCAGGGATTTTTAGTTTGGGTCTTTGGTTGGGAAAAATTTCCCAGCATCTTTTACTTTAAGTAATAAGAGATTTATGAAGTAGGATTACTTCCGCTTTCGGTGTTTGGGTTTTGGAGTGTGGGACACACATCCAACATACCTACACCTTCAAAAATTTGCATATTATGTGTTTTAACATAGATATTTAACTAAACAATTATTTTTTATCAGTTCACTACTTTATACGATTGGAAATTTGAAGGATATCAATGTGTTCAAAAAATTAGCTTAAAATATAATATAAAATATTTAAAAATATCTGTTAATATTTTTATGAGGCCTATTATTAAATGAAAAATGTAAAGTAAATATAATAATAAGTGAATATACTATTTATTAGAAAGTGAATATATTTTTTAAAAGATATAAATCTTTTTTTTTTAGATTTCTTTATAAAGAAACAAAGTATTTACATTACAAAATGTTGTCACTAAGTCTTTTTTTAGGGTAAAATATGTTTTTGGTCCCTAAACCTTTTTTGATTTTTGCTTTTAGTCCCTAAATATAATATTGACCGATCTTAGTCCCTATACTTTTACTCTATTAACATTTTTGGTCCCTGTCATCAAGTATCATAGTTAAGTGATGACGTGACAGTCACATGTAAATTTTTTTTGTAAACTATGTTTTTAATCCTTCATCTTTTCACAAAATTTACTTTTAGTTCCTCAACAATATTTTGACTGGTTTTAGCCCTTTATCTTTTCATGAAATTCACTTTTAGTTCCTCAATAATTTTTTGACTGGTCTTAGTCCTTCAACTACTGTTTGTCATTGTTTTTAGTTACTGCCATCAAGTATCACTGTTAAGCGATGTGGTAGCCACATGACTTACCGTGTGGACTACTAATTTAATGTGACAGTCATGTGGTAAAATGTTGCTAGTTCAAGACATTTTTTAGTGGTTCTGAGTTGTTACAATTTTTTTGGCAGTGTAAAACAACCAAAAAAAACGTAAATCCATGAATCAAAACTCCAAGCACCAAAACAAAAAAACCTTCAATCTTCGAACCCTTCCAAACCTTAATCCCCAACCCCATTTCTCACACAAATGCTAAACTGTTCCATTTCAATCTCACTCCCAAAACCGTTTTGATCCACGAGTAACACCATGCACAAAGGGCGAACATGAGGTGGCACTAGTGTAGAACACACAAATAACACAAGAAGGGGGGGTTGAATTCTGTTGTAGTAAATTTTTGCAAACCTTTTGAAAGGAGTTTTGTCTAATTAACAGCTTAAAAGAATTTTGAAAAATATCGTTATAGAAAGAAAGACGAATACTGTTTGCAACAAAGAAACACAAGGTTTACACTATTTCGTCCCACCCCAGAGACTACGTCCAGTTCTTGGTAACTACCAAGTTCCACTATCTTATCAAAGATACAAGTATTCTTTCAACAAGCCTCTTCAGGCTCGACCCAAGTAGTCTTTAATTTGTCTCTCCAAGCAATAACCCCAGTATTTTTTGAATCAAAGCCTCTTCAGGCTTCTACTAAGTTTTAAGAGAAAAAAGGTTATCTGTGAGTTATCTCACTAGGTTTAAGGTCTAGTAGACGAATATACAATGACGTACGAGTAAAAATTTTACAAGCAGAAACTTAAGATTGTTACAATAACAAAGCTTGAAAGATAAAAATTTGAAACAGCGAATTAACCGACTAACTATGAGTTTGCGGTCTCTTCTTCTATTTATAGGCTTCTCCAGAAAAGTATCCATTGTGAGTATATACAGGAGACAGCCTTTGTCTGGTGGATAAAGTCATTGGAACATTAAATGCAGCATTTAATACCTTTCACCAACTTGTCACATTGATAAGATAACGCAGTCTACTTATATTTACCATTCTCATACTCTATCTTGTAATAGTGGACATATCTACTTTTCGTTCTGACATTCGCATGCATATCCCTTCTTTTTCCCATAAAGTACACTTTTCCTTGAGATTAGATTCATAGTTTTCATTTATTTCGAGATCGTTTGCACTTTAGCAACTAACTGGTGTGCAGATCGTTAGAACTCCGTCTAATAGAAGTTAACTGCTGGAACTTTGAAACAAGATAAAAGACTGTATACGAGCAATAGATTAGACGATAGCGAGTATATAATATATTCGAGTAACCAGACAATTGCTTGAAAAACTCTTTTTAATTATTTGTTATTATCAAAACATTTGAAGGTTATAAAATCATCCTTTGTCTTAATAACTAGCAGCAAGAGAGCGAGGCAACGACGATTGGTTCTGATGTTACGAAAATTTTCAAGTGGGTTTTTGGTTTGTGTATTTTATGTTGTTGATTTTTCTTATTGCATCTCCCATTTTTATTTTTTTTAATTTTCAAACTCCTTTACACTACTATAAAATTTGTAGCACCTTAGAACTGCTAGAAAATGTCTTGAACCAATAATATTTTACTGTGTGACTACTACGTCAAACTAGTAGTCCATATGGCATATCACATGGCAGCCAACGTGGCTACCACATCATTGCTTAACAATGATACTTGATGGAAGAGACTAAAAATAATGACGAACAATAGTTGAAAAACTAAGTCCAGTCAAAAAATTGTTGAAGGACTAAAAGTTAATTTCGTGAAAAAATGAGGGATTAAGATTGTTCAAAAAATGTTGAGAGGCTAAAACCAAATTTTGTGAAAAGATTAGGACTAAAATCATAATTTACCAAAAACAAAAAATACACATGGTTGCTACATCAAACTAATTGATAACATACAACTCACATGGTTGCCAACATGACTGCTAAGTCATCACATAACGGTGATACTTAACGGCAAGGATCAAAAATGTTAATGGAAAAAAAGTATAAGGACTAAGATCGATCAAATTTTTGTTTAGGGAATAAAAGTGAAAATAATAAAGTTTAGGAACCAAAAACATATTAAATAAAAGCTTAATAAGTTATTTTTAGAATGATAAATACACATACCTCATTCTCAATTTAAATCAATTGACATGTTATCCACCCTATATATTAAAGTAGAACATCTATCTCTCACGAGAAGAGTTCACTCTCCTCACTCTCTCTCTCACATTCATTTTTATTTAAATACTCTCTCATGGTGAACTGGTGAAGTACACATTCCTCTTTTGCAATGTTTTTATTTTCATTCTTTTCCAACACTAATGTTCCACAAAATTAGCAACAACCTATCATCTTCTCCACAATCTTTTTTCTTATCTCAAAAATTTTCTATTTTCCTTTTCGCTTATCTTCTACAATCTTCTTCTCTTATCTCTTTTAACTTCTATCTTGATTTGAATTCCTTATCTCTTTCATAATTTCATTATTATTTTTTTGCCCCTTACACGTGGGAATGGAGATTTTCCTTTCTCCCCTCCCTATTTACGTGCACTATAGGGTTTCCTATTTCTTAGTTTTCGATGGCATGTTTTTGTTCATATTTAGGGTTGCCTATTTTTCATGTTTTCCCTATTCCGAACTAATGAAAATTTTCCTTTCTCCTTTCCTTACAATAATGTCATGATTTTGTTCTTATTTAAGGTTTACTATTTCTTTGTTCCCAATGGCAATTGATCTTAATTGAATTGAATATTTTAGTTGATTGATTTGTTGAGTTTGCTTTTTACAGTGAGGTGGTCTTTTCCATTTTAGTGATTTTTTTTCAAACTTTACTTTTCTATTTTTAGGTTTGGTACATTCCTAATCTTTGCTATATGGCACATGTCCTTTATTGATCTTTGCTTCATGTGCATGATCTATATAAGCTGCTACAATTTCTATTTTGGCTTTTTTTCTAGTTTACAATATTAGATATAGGATTAAGATCAAATTATCAAATATTTCATTCCATAAATTCTAACAATATTTCTTCTAGGCTACAATCTCTTCAATTGAAATTTAGGTTATTTCTCTTTATTTATTACTCCCTATATTCCTCCTAATCAAATCTCTAATTTTTTGATTATCCCTGGTTTTTTAAAATATTTTATTATAAATACAAATTCTAAATGGACCATATACTAGCTTATGAACTAGAATAAAAGAATTTATGCTTGGTTTTTTTCATTGTTTTTTTTCTTTGTTTTTGTATTCTTTATAATTGTTTTAGTGTTACTTTGCTTTGTATTTCTATTATTTTTAATTATGCTACGATGCAACATATGTTAAGCAGCTTAAAAGCTATTGTTAAAGTTGAGGGTAAGCCAAAATGAGGAAACACAAACCTTACTAGTATTGGTCATTATAAAAATTGGCTAAAAGACACTCAATTTTTCCGTAAAGAAGGTGAAAGCTTGAATGGATCCATAATCATCAAAAAGCAACCTCTTATTGTCTTAAAATGTAACTTGTAGATGGCATGCAAACGTATAAGATGGATATTATTATTAGTATGAAGTTCAATGTTCTCAATTGTCAACCCTCCGTAGAAAATATAGTGTAATTATGATCATTATTTGGTCCTTGAAATTACTATGCATGTTGTACTCAATGAAAGGTCAATTAGAGAAATGTGCATGAAAATCAATGCTACCCATGCAATTGCATAGGTATTATTTTATTAGTTGTTGAAATACAACACATTGGTTATGTAGCAAAGAGTTGTGTGTTTTCTTTCATTTTTTTCTTATTTTATTTATGGATTAAGTTTTATATTGTTACTTAGTATTTTAGTTTTTTTTGTTGCATCTACGTGTAAGGGTTGGATTTTCCACCAATGCATCTTTTTTTCACAAAAAAAAAATAAAAAGATAAAGATAAAATTGAGTGTGTTAAGATAGATTTTGTTATTTTTTCTTTGAAAATGCATGTCAATTTTAAAATATGTATATTTGATTTTTCTTATCTTAAAATTAGTTAACAAACAATCAAGAATAAATATATATGATGATTAAAAAAGATAAAATAGAACAAGTAAAGATAAAGAAGTAAAACAGAAGACATTTTCTCACTTTTTTTTTGTTTTCAATTTCTAAATTATTATTTGTTTGTCCTTACAATATTTTACAACTTTTACTAACAATTATTTCATTTCATATGCTTTGTTTGTTCAATAAAATCGTTAATTAAAATTATTTTTTACAATAAAAGAATTAAGTACAATTGTTACATGATTTTTAATATGACTATTTTATTTATATTTTTAGCTTATTTAATTTTTTTATAATTTATTATTTAATTATATAACATTAAAATATATTTAATTTCAATTAATTTAATTACTATTAAATCTTTTATGATAATTAATTATACTTATAAATTTACATAATAGATAAACGTAGTTGATATTTAATTTTATTAGATTTTCTCCCTCACGTACGCATAAATGTATTTGCAAGTGTCGGTTTATACACATGGATATTGACATATTGGAAAACAAGTATATATGAATAGGGAGGAGGACCAATGAGGCAATGACTTCCCACCAACTTTTCGAAATGGTGTTGGTCATTCAGGTTCCGGTTTACACTATGGTCGTTGGTCATCCTCACTATTCATATTGGAAAACAACTGTATATGATTTGGAAGGAGGACGAATGACCACAACCACAAACTTCTATCCCAACACCGTTTCTGCTCTTTCCTGAAGAACATGGCCGAATATTTTGTTTTCGATATTGCTGAATCACTGTTGGGGAAGCTTGCATCTTTTGTTTTTGTAGAAGCTTCTCGAGCCTATGGTCTGTATGAGGATGTGCAAGGGATCAAAGACACTTTGTCAATTGTGAAAGGTGTGCTGTTGGATGCTGAGGAGAAGAAGGAGCAGAAGCATGGGTTGCGCGAATGGCTCAGGCAGATTCGGAACGTATGCTTAGATGCCGAAGATGTGTTGGATGGATTTGAGTGCCAAAAGTTGCGAAAGCAAGTTGTCAAGGCTTCAGGCAGCACCTGGATGAAGGTAGGTCACTTCTTTTCTTCGTCTAATTCTCTTGCTTTCCGCCTTAGGATCGCTCGACAAATCAAATATGTTAGGCACAGAATGGATAAGATAGTAGCTGATGGGAATAAGTTTGGTCTTGAGAGGATTGATGTTGACCACAGATTTGTGCAAAGAAGAGAAATGACTTATTCCATGTTGATGCTTCAGGGGTGATAGGAAGGAATAATGATAGGGAAGAGATTATCAAGCTTTTGATGCAACCTCACCCTGATGGTGATGGTGATGGAGAAAAAAGTCTGTGTGTTATTCCCATAGTGGGTATTGGAGGCTTGGGGAAGACCACACTTGCAAAGTTGGTGTTCAATGATAAGAGGATGGATGAACTTTTCCAATTGAAGATGTGGGTGTGTGTCTCTGATGACTTTTACATTAGGCAGATAATTATTAAAATCATCAACTCTGCTTCTGCTTCAGCTCCCACTATTGCTTTTGCTCAGCAAGAAAACATTAGCAGCTTAGATATTGAGCAGTTACAAGGTCTTCTTAGACACAGGCTTTCTGGTCAGAAGTATTTACTAGTGTTGGATGATATATGGAGTGATGACCGTGCAAAATGGATAGAGTTGAAAGATTTAATAAAAGTTGGTGCAGTGGGAAGCAAAATCATAGTGACAACACGAAGTAACTCAATTGCTTCAATGATGGGCACCGTTCCCTCGTATATTTTAGAAGGTCTTTCTCTAGAGAGCTGTTTATCTGTGTTTGTCAAATGGGCATTCAAGGAAGGTGAAGAAAAAAAATATCCAAATCTAGTGGAGATGGGAAGAGAAATTGTGAAAAAATGCCAAGGAGTTCCACTAGCAGTGAGAACTTTAGGAGGTTCCCTGTTCTTAAATTTTGATTTAGAAAGGTGGAAATTCGTAAGAGACAATGAGATATGGAACTTAAAACAAAAAAAAGATGACATTTTACCTGCTCTTAAGTTGAGCTATGATCAAATGCCATCCTATTTGAGGCACTGTTTCACTTACTTTGCCCTTTATCCTAAAGATTTTGGTTTTTCCGGTGCTCGTATTACTAGTCTTTGGGTGTCACTTGGATTACTTCGATCTCCAGTTGGAAGTCAAAAGCTAGAGAATATTACAAGACAATATATACAGGAGTTACATTCAAGATCATTTCTTGAGGATTTTGAGGACTTTGGCAACCTTTACTATTTCAAAGTACATGATTTGGTACACGATCTAGCGCTGTACGTTGCAAAAGAGGACCTTCTAGTGGTAAAGTCCCATACTCACAATGTACCTGAGCAAGTAAGACACTTATCAGTTCTTGAAAATGATTCACTTAGCTATGCGTGGTTCCCCAAGTCCAAAAGTGTGAGAACTATATTATTTCCTATCCCTGGAATGGGTGTTGACAATGAAGCTGTTTTGGATGCTTGGGTAACAAGATATAGAAACTTACGGGTTTTAGATTTAAGTGATTCCTCTTTCGAGACTCTACCTAATTCAATTGCTAAATTGCAACATCTGCGAACTCTCGATCTTTCAAATAACTGCAAAATAAAAAGACTTCCTCATTCTCTTTGCAAACTCCAAAATTTGATAATTTTGTCACTTAGAGGATGTGTGGAGCTTGAAACATTGCCTAAAGGATTAGGGATGCTAATCAGCCTGCGAGACTTATATGTAACCACAAAACAATCTATTCTACCAGAGGATGAATTTGCAACCTTGAGGAATCTTCAAACTTTGACTTTTGAATATTGTGACAATTTGAAGTTTTTGTTAAGACGGGCACGACTCCCTTCCCTTGAGATTTTGCTCATTCAGTCATGTGGGAGCCTAGAGTCCTTACCTCTTCATATTCTCCCTCAACTAGAGGTTTTGTATGTAATACACTGCGAGATGCTAAACCTGTCGTTGAACTATGCTAGTCAAATCCAAAGATTGACGATGAAATTTTTGCATCTTGAGCATTGTCCAAGGCAACAAACATTGCCTCAATGGATTCAAGGAGCCGCTGACAGTTTGCAGACACTGTTAATTTTAAATTGTGATAGTCTTAAGATGCTTCCTGAGTGGCTGACAACAATGAATCATCTTAAGATGCTCCATATTGTTAACTGTCCTCAGCTGTTGTATCTCCCAAGTGACATGCACCGCCTCACTGCGCTTGAAGATTTGAGCATAGATGGTTGTCCTGAACTATGTCAAAAATGTCAGCCACAATCTGGTGAATATTGGTCCTTCATTGCTCATATCAAACGCCTTTCCATTGGAGAAACAAGAGAAGAGCAACTCCTTTTTCGAATGGAAAGGCACTTCCGGTTGAGATTGAGGAATTAGTAACACTGATATGTTGTGCAGGTATGGAGATCGCAATTTGAAATCTTATGTATGAATTATTATTTTGTGGCTAAACTTTCCAATTTATTAAAAAAATATTTTGTATGTTGGGACAAAAAAAATTAATGGTTCACCATTTGTAAAGTCATTGTTACTCTGTTAGTAGGTTGATAAGCACCGAAGCACTTGGAGAACCCACCCTTAAAAACTAGTTATTAAGGTAGGAGAACCAAGCCACTTAAATACTCCATCAAGCATCCCATACTATTCGATGTGGGACTTATGCACCTCATGATACCAAAGTCCCTATCATAGGACCGTCCCTGAGAGCTGGCATCTCGATGGCTCACAATCTACGACACTTTATTCGGTGACACTTCACTCAATTTTCTCATTAGTCAAAACCCTCCATCAATCAAAACCCTCCGTAGGTAACCCTTTCTAAGACACCAATAACCAGCTTTGATACCAATTGATAAGCACTTAAGCACTTGGAGAACCCACCCTTGAAAGTTAGCTGTTAAAAGGGGAGAATCAAGCCACTTAAATACTCCATCGAACATCCTATACTACTCAATGTGAGACTTAGGCACCCCATAATACCCAAGTCTTTATTATAGGTGTTTTCATTTCTAATGTTTGTTAAAAGAATTTATTTAAGCATAAAGGCCAAAAAATTCTCATTGATAGTATCAGGATACGTCAGTTATATACAATAACCGGAAAGGCACAACTAATAGACTCAAAACTGACTAACTTGCTGACCGAAAAATGAGCTAACTGAATATTACAAAAATGGTATTTGTGCAACTAATTATTGACTATAATTAGACATATCAGTACCCTGTAATACCTCTCAAGCTAGAGAGTGGATGTGATCGCTCCCGACTTGGAAAGGAGTTGATGAAATGGTTGAGGATCCAATGGCTTGGTAAGGATGTCAGCAAGCTATGCTAAAGAAGACATTGAAAGTAAGTGAAAAGCCAAAGTTTGAAGCTTTTCCCAAACAACATGAAAGACAATTTCAATATGTTTTGTGCATTTATGAAAGCTGGCATTGGAAGTAATGTAGCGGGCGAATTGATTATCATAGTACAGTACAGAAGGGAAAGTGAAAGGAGCCTGAAGATCATGAAGCAAATATGTGAGGCACTGTAATTTGCATACAGTGGTGGCAAGAGCTCGATACTTTGCCTCGGAAGATGAACGGGCAACTGTGCTTTGTTACTTACAGTGCCTAGAAATGAGAGAATCACCCAAATATATACAGTAACCAGTAATAGAATTTCTAGAATCTGGGCAAATGATCAAAGTCTTTAAGCTGAATGGAGAGGACTTTGGAAAAAAAATAGCCCTTAGCTAGGAGTTCCTTGAGATAATATCGTGAGTCAAAGTGGGATTAGCCATAAATTGGCTAAGTTGCTACACCGAGAAACTGACATCAAGCCTAGTGGTAGTTAAGTACAGAAATCGTCTAACTAGCCAATGGTAGGCTGCTACATCAATGTATAAAGCTGAATCATCATGAGAAAGCCTTGTAGTTTTCACCGTAGGTGTTGGGGCTAGCTTGGCCCCTAGGAGACCAACATCCAAGAGTATCTCAAGGATGTATTTGTGTTGACAAATGATGATACCCAGTGTAGAATGAGCCACTTCTAACCCCAAGAAGTATTTCAAGGTGCCCAAGTCCTTGATCTTAAAGGCAAAATCAAGTTGTTGCACAACGAAGGCAATGGCTTTTAAATCATTACCAGCTAAAATAACATCATCAACAAAGGGCTGTGAAAGAAGTGTCGATTTTCTTGGAAAATAAAGAGTGATTAGCTTAGGATTAAGTGTAGCCATGAGAGAGGAGGAAAGAGGATAATTTGGCAAACCATTGTCTACTAGCCTGTGATATTTGTCTCTTGAATGCTTCAACTATTAATTTGAGAAAGAAAAAACATCATTTTATTTAAATTCTCATGATGACAGATGGGCACTATACAGAAATCTCAACCTTCAGCTTCTGGACGTAACTGCTAGCTATCCATTACTTTGAGCTAAATTTATTTCCATTGGTCCCATGGGGTGAGTGCCATACTATGTAAAGGCAAGGGATTTAGATTTGCTATGTGGTAATTTCATATGTTCAATTTTTGTTTCAAACAACTTAAGCCACTAGGTTTGCTGGTCCTTCTCACTTATATGTTATTCAACTTATCCATTCTTACCTAATGTGAGACTTCATATTCACACTTGCATTTCAACAAGTTATTCATGCAAACGAAGGCAGCATATTACTTTCACTCGAACTTTCTTGCATGTTTTATTTGTTGATGATTTTTTTGTGGTGTTTAAAAGAGTCTGAAAAGCGATTATTGTATTAAGCAAAGAATTATTAATTGTTTGGTTTAATTGCATTTTTGGTCCTCCCAAGTATCGCAATCGTGTGATTTTGATTCCCATGTTCTAATTGAGTGAATTTGGTCCTCCAAGTATTACTATTGTGCGATTTTTGTCTCTCAGGTTCTAATTGAGCGAATTTGGTTCCACAAGTATCATAATTGTGTGATTTTGGTCCCTTCGTCAATCTTCTATTAAGAATTTAATAGATTTTACTGAAATGGTAGATGATGTGGTACTGATGGATGACATGATTGCTGACATAGTGATCCAACACATATATTGATGTGTCACTAACATGCTGATATGGAGGGTGACATGACATGTTGACGTGACATGCAAAAATTAGAGAAAAAAAATTACAACATGTTGGTGGTGGGATTTGAACTCCCATCCCTTCACCCTAACACTACCACCATTACCATTAGACAAGTGTTAGTTTTTTTTTTTTTTTTTTTTTTGGGGTACATCAAGTATTAGTTTAACATATAAACAAAAACTACTAAATAGACTATTTGTACCATATATAACTTAATTTATATTTATTAATATTAATTTATTAATATGTAATAATAATATGAAATGTTAATAAATTAAATATTAAATACTAATAAATTATAAATTAAAATTTATTAAAAACAAATACATTAATAAATATATAATAATATTAAATATTAATTCATATAGATTAATAAATACATAATAATAATATTGAAATTAATATTAATTATTTAATATTAATAAATATAAATTAATATATATTGATACTTTAATAACTTATAAATTTATTAATTTAATACACTAATGTTAAATATTAATGCATATAAATTAATAAATATATACTAATAATATTAATAAATATAAATTAATTTATATTGATACTTTAATAACTTATACTTTTATAAATTTATATTTTAATTTTAAATTATTAATGTTAATTTTAATATTATTAGTATATATTTATTAATTTATAGGTATTAATATTTAGTATTTTTATTATTGAATATTTATTAATTTACTAGTATTCAATAAGATTTAATTTTTAATTTATTAGTATTTAATTTTTAATTTATTTATATATAATATTATTAGTATATATTAGTAAATTAATATTGATAAATATAAATAAAGGTACGTATAGTATAAATAGTTTATTTAGCAGTAATAAATATACAGTAATTTTGGTGTCAAATATAATTTATATATAATAAAATTTTGATTTATATATTGAACTAGTACTTTGGCCTAGTGGTAAGGGTAATATTATTAGGGTAAAGGGGTGGGGGTTTAAACCTTACCACTAACATTTTGTAAATTTTTTAATGGAAGACTGATTGAGAAACCAAAATCATACAATTGTGACACTTAGGAGACCAAATTCGCTCAATTAGAACCTGAGAGACCAAAATTGCACAATTATGATACTTGGGAGACCAAATTTGCTCAATTAGAACCTAGGGAACCAAAATCACACGATTATAATATTTAAGAGATTAAAAATACAATTAAGCCAAATTATTTACAATTTTTATAATGTGTATCCATGTGCAATTAAGAAAACAAAATAAAAAACTTTTTATTGAAAAAAGTATTTATTATATTAAATAATTAAAAGCATTTAATAGGGTGTATTTTAATTTTCCTTTAACTAGTGTTTATAGACACGTATTTAAAAAACTTATTTTTTTAATCTTGAAAGACATATAATATAATTATTTTATGTAAATTTAAAATTTTATTTAATTTATCTTATGAATTTATGTTAATTTATTACTTGATATATCATATTGTAAGTGTAACATTCTGATTTTAGTAGACTAAATGAGTATTGATTGAATAATTATGTTTGTGAGTATTATTTGCTTGAGGTGTTGGTAGAATGTGTATATATATGTGGATTGTGTGATAATTAGTGATTTAAAATTACTAATTGTGAGTGATGGACCAAACACTTTGAAGCTCATTTAGAGTTAAAGTGACTAATCTAGACGATGAGTACAAATTTATGAGTGGTCTAAAAATATTAAAAGAGCAGTATGGGATATTGTTCAATCCCTTTGATCCTTAAAATTGAGGCTTGATCTTAAACTATCTTTTATTCAAGTCCTAAGTTACACATTGTTATTATATTCATACTCTAAATAAATTATTGATACTCCTAAATTATTGAGTTGATGTCATTAATTATTTCTACGTTTACCATTAAATCCCTTATATTTTTCCGGTAGCGTCCATAAGTTTAAATCTTATTATTGAGTATTGTTGCAGAGCATAATATACTACCTTATGACTCTTAATTGTAAACTCGTAGCATTCCCTAATGCAATAAACCTTCCTCGCCAAATTTTCATGTCCTGAACCCGTGGCAGCCCATTATGCTTCTTGTCCACGTTGGTTTCTCACTTTCTCCTCAACTTCACATAGAAGTTGATTACTCCTAACTTCCTATAACGTCGAGCACCCTCCCCCCCCCCCCCCCCCCCCATCTAATTCTTAATTTTTTTTTCCTTACAAACATCCGCCGAGAGCCTTACTCCCTCAACTCCACGTTCACGTTGCCACCCACCTTCTCCTTAATTCTAATTGTCTCCCTCGCATAAGACCCCTCCATCACGAGTTTATCTCGGCATCACCTCTCATTTTCACTCATGCACAAAGTAACCAACGAGGCCAACCATTGTTCATTTCCCTTCAACAATGGGTGGTAAATGGTGTGGAAATAACTGTTGAGAGTTGGAGTTGACGAAAATACCCACAAAGAAACTGTGCATATGATATCTACCCACAAAAAAACAGTTGCTTGTGGTGATAGTAGAGTATCACACATAGATAATAGACTATTGGAGTTTCATTTGGCCACTGATGTCCCCTGATAGTTTACTATTGTTTTATGATAGTTGATTATAATCACTTCTAGAGTTCAACGTGATGCATTAGTAGACTATTACTCATGTATAGTCAACTATTGAATCTTATTTGCAAGCATTATATTAGTCAAACAAAAAATACATGTATATCGGGACAAAAAAGAAAGACAACATTAAACTAATTTATTTTTTCTCTTTCCACTTCAAACCAAATAACCATACAACATTATTTCTACTCTATTTCACTAATATTTCTCTACAACCAAATAACTCATAACAGGGGTAAGTGAGTGTATTTTAATGATAAGTTTGATTTGAGAGAATATATATTTTCATTTTTATACATAATTATAAAAAATTCATTTTAATTTTTAAAAAATTATGAAAGAAATGATAAGAAATAGGAAAAATATTTTTGTGTTTTTATTCTTCTTAACGATAAGATATAAAACAATAAAAAAAAAAGGTGTACGTCGGTAAAAGTGTAGAACGGTGCAGCCGTGTAGGGATTTTTAAGATGTAAGCCATAGATAATAATAGTGAGCAATAACGTTAATGAGAATGAGCGGATGTTAATGAAAATTGGATGAAAACCAAGTTATTAAAAATTTGACACGTGTCAGTTCAGGTCATTTTTTTATATAATAATAATAGAATAGGCTTTAATAAAAACTTTGACTTAGTCTATTTTCCAAAAATAGACCCCTGTCTATTTTCATTTCTGAGGATCAAAAAAATAAGCCCGAACTTGGCGAGTAATAAAATAAAAATGAATTAAGGTGTGAATCAGAAATGTAATGATAATTTCCCCCTTGTTGTGCAAAAGTGGCAATTGTTTTAGTTCTTAATTTCTCATCGTTGATATTGCAAACACTGCATCTTCTGGATTACCTTTATCAAGACGATGGCACAATATCTGTAATCCAACAAAACCTAAATCGACAACCAAATGTCATACATAACACATGCCTGTGGTAACTATATAGTAAAATTCAAATTGACATGTCATACATAACACATGCCTGTGGTAACTATATAGTAAAATTCAAATTGACATTTTTTCTTAATCACTTTGGTTATAGGAGCATTGTCATCTTCAACTAATTTTCAAGTTAACATGTACCTGTGGTAAGTGTAAATAGTACTTGACTTTCTTTAAATACAGTAATTATGTGTTCATACTAGAGAAAGTTCATCATATTGGTCTGCATCAGTCAAGCAATTTTGTATTATAGTTAGAACCTTCATTTTAATTTAATAAAAAATACTACCAAAGAACAAGCATGTTATATAAATAACAAAAAAAGAAATAAAACAGACCAATAATTACCAATAAAGCCAAATTAGAGGCAGGTCATCATTTTACTTTGAATTGTCGCTGGAAGCGCGTGTTCTATCAGCTTGTTCTGCTACTCCCACTAATGTTGTAAAGTCCTCATACAACATCCAATAACTAGCTGTTGTCGCGTGAATAAACTTAGCTAAATGGCTTGACTAGAGTTGCTTCAACACGATCCCAAAATAATTTAGACGATTTTGCCAAGAGAGAGAATTTATCTCTCGGCTGTGGATTTTTGAACTACTCTAAAGAGTACTTAGTGTACAAGTGAAGAGGAAGATGAAATTGTAGAAAAGTAAAGGCTGAAAATTTTTGAATAAAGTTGTAACTATGAGAAAGTAAATGCAAGATAAAAAAATAAGGGTTTTGATTAATTGAGTCCTCCTTTAGAATTCAGTACAAAGCATATTTAAACCTCTCAGATTACAACTGCCACATTTCTCCACTAAATAACTGCCTAAAACGTAGTCTAGAATGTAACACCCATTTTTATTAATCATAGCTTGTACTAATTTAGTTATTTAATTATTATGAGTAAAAAAATTTCGATTCTTTCAATAGAAAAGTTCTAAAATTAAACAAAATTTAAAAATAGTAGTAAAAGATGAAAGATAAATACTGTATATACATATATGTCGTAAAACTATACATTATGATTTGATAATACATGACAGACATAAAATATAGAAAGACTAAAAATACATTAAAAGATAGACACTACCTAACCCAATATATACATCAAAAGGATCCTATACAGAGTAGTGTTTATCTACCCTATCTCTTATACAAAAAGAAAATACTATAAACTAAGTCTACAGATCCTTGTCCATAGGGTGTCTTTTGACTCATCCTCAGCATCACTTGGTGTTTTCGTCTTCTTCAATAATTGCGATCAGACATACATGAAAGAAAAATAATGGAGTGAGGTGACTTTTCTAAAATCACTTTCACATATATGGTAGGAATTCAACCATAAAATACGAATAAAACACAATTGACAATAGAAGGGAACCTAGAGTTTATTTTAAGTTATTCTACACTATCCTTAACTTGGTATGGATCCATACTTTTTATTAGTGAGTAATAGTTCTCAACAGAACCTAGAAAGTAACTGAGAATACATATATCTCATCAATATCATCACATGGTACAATCCTCATCTTTATTGAGAAAAATAAGAGTCAGGATATCCATTTATAGAGGTATACTCTCAAACTAATCCTAAAATGCTGAGTAGGTGTCGGGGTTATTGAGCTTGGTCAGGCGAATATCCCAGCTAGAGTGCGTTACCCTAGCTATTAGAACTTTCACCACTCGATACCTACCCCGAAGACCTCCACAAGTAGGTCCCTGCCTTTCATTTCTCATTTATCAAATTGTAGCTTTCTTAGCAGGATGTAATGCCACAACATGTTACTCACTTTACATTACTCAGTAATTTATAACTTTTTAACTTCTTAAACAGAGGTTTCACTAGTCTCATTTAATTTAAGCACCAGTACAATAGACTTTTTTGCCTTATATTACAAAATTTGCACAATACCAAAATTTTAACATAATAACAATTTAGTAATCACATAAAATTTTAGTATAATAATAACTTAGTAATTACTAAAATTTTAGTAGAATAATGACATAGTAATTATAATTTAATTACTAAAATTTTGGCAAAATAACAATAAAATAAATACATTTTAATTTTCTAAATTTGTGCAGAATAATAGCTTAGCAAGTATAATTTAATAATTTAAATTTGAGTAGAGTAATAACTTAGTAATTATGATTTAATAATTTAAATTTGAACAGAGTAATAACTTAGCAATTATAATTAAATAATCTAAATTTGGACAAAGAACAACTTAGTAAAAATTAAAGTTTTATATCAAACAACATAACAGCAACAACAATAATAATAAGAATAATAAAACTTAAGCCTAAACAAGTTTAAGGAAAAACCCTTCCTACTAACATGCAAAATAGCAATAATTTAAAACCAACTGCACTCCTCCCATTACCTCAAAGATAATTGATGAAGTTGATGGAATTATTGGAGCAAAGCTCCTAAGAAGAGAACTTTACTAGTAGTTGGAAAACTAGTAAAATCTTTAGCATAAAAGAAAAATAAATTTTTTTTCTAGAGAGAGAAACTCTCCAAGTTTTTTAAGCCAGCTTGAGAGAGGAAGAGTTGCTGAAATGTGTTCCAAAACTATGGCTATTTATAGAGGAGGAGGAGAAGGGGTTAGGTGTTCACTTGTAGATGTCATGCAATGTGTCATAAATGGGTTTTTCATTTATTTTTAATTGAATTTTAGAGAAACATAACCCAAATATGTGGGGAATCACCTCTTTTAAGGTTGTAGACATGTTTCATGAGTTGTCCTTAAGCTCCTCAGTGTAAATTTTATCTGTAATTAAATTAACTAGTACTGATAAAATTGCCTAAACTTAAAAAATTCGCTTTTAATATTAAAATAATGCATTTTAATGTAAAACTGATTATATACATTATTTTTCATCAAAAATAAATTTCTAATAATTAATTTTAATTTTTGTTAATTTATTTTGAATTATATGTTGGGCCAAGAGCCTTTATACCCTTAAGAACACAGCATAAGCCATCATTTTCTAGAGTCTTTCTCAGGCTTCCACTAGCCACTCTGAGACTCATTTTCATGATTAGTGCCAACTGTATTCTTAAAGACAAAAGGATCATAAATAAGTTCATGGATCAGTTGTCAGAAGTTTTCTAATACACAGGATCCCTTAAAAGGGCAAGTGTAGAGCATACTTGCTTCTTTGGAGAAGGGATTATGATAGAAATATTATACTAGGTTTTCTAAGAGAAAATAAATATTTGGTGAGAACTCATACTTATCAGCAAACTGATTTTATTTTGTAAGTGAAGTCTGATTACAACTAAATATTATTTGAGAATGTGCCTCGTTAAAACCTTACTAGGAAAAACCCTATGGAACAAAAACCTAGTGAAGGAAAAAGAGTACATCATTCTTTAACAAGTTGTTATATACTGCCTCATTAAAAACCTTGCTAAGAAAACTTAATGGGACAAAACCATGGCAAAGGAAAAAAGATTGCAAAATGAATTTATTTCTCCCTACAAAATGTATTTATTTCTCCCTTCATGCAAATAACTATCTTTAAAATGGTGAAGGCCAATTTTTTGCACTCGTTACTCAAAATTTTACTTGTTTATTTTGGTTTGTTTCACAAATCTCCAAGAAATTGTTGTACTACTACATGCAAACAAATATCTTATTTGTGATATATCGTTATGAGGATTTGACAAATAATATCTAAGATAATGAAATATATACTTGACTTTATTCCAATATCTTCATGTAAGTGAAGAATTATATCTTCCTAGTAAATTCACAACAAATGATATATTAAGACATCTATAATTAGCAAGATACATTAGTGCTCCAACAGCTCTAATATATGGTACTTCAGGACCAACTAGTTCTCCATCATTTTCTCGAGGTCTAAAAGGATCTTCGTTTACATCTAGAGACCTTTCAACTATTGGAGTGCACAATGAATGTGATTTGTCCATATAGAACCTTTTAAGAACCTTTGCTATATAAGCTTCTTGATACACAAGAATTCCATTCTTTAAATATTTAATTTGTAATCCTAGGCAAAACTTTATCTTTCATAAGTCATTCATCTCAAATTTTTCTTTAAGTAATCCATAGCTGTTGGAAGCTCTTTAGGAGTTCCGATAATAATTATGTCATCTACATAAATATCAATTATGACATTCATTTCTAGATCTTTTCATAAAAATACACAGACAAATAGGATCATTTTTATATCCTTCTTTTATCAAATACTCACTCAGATGATTATACCACATGCGGTCATATTGTTTTAGTTCATAAAGAGACTTATTCATTTTCATTGATAATCTTCTCGAGAACCTGCATTGCTGAGCAAATTAAATCCTTTAGAGAGTTTTATATAAATGTCATTATCAAGACAATCATACAAATATAGGCTGTAACAAATGTAAATTGATCCTTTCATGTGTATTCAGACTAATTAAGTATTGAAAAATATTTACATCCACTACAAGTGAATATGTCTCTTTAAAATCAATTTTAGGTTTTTGCAAAAATCTTTGAGCAACAACTCATGCTTTATATCTCATAATTTAACCACAAAAACTTTTTTGTATCTGATTAGTTTTACATCTTCAGGAGTATAAACCACAAGTCTAAAAATCTAACTAGTTTTACATCTTCAGGTGTATAAATTACGAGTCCAAAAACCTAACTAGTTTTACATCTTTAAGTGTACAGACTTTGGGTCCAAAAGTCTAATTGGTTTTACATCTTTTGGAAGGACTATAGATCCAATAACCTTTCACTTGGCAAGCAAGTCTAATTCTGCCTCAATTGAATTTTTCTATTTTGGCCAGTCATTCTTTATCTAAAATCCTTGATAGACTTTGGATCTTGATCCTCATTATCATTAATTGCATTTAACGCTACAATATTTGCAAATACATTGTCAGTGTTAACTTTATTTTGGTTCCATTGTATTCCATTCATAACATACTTTGAGATCTCTTTATTTTCACTAATTCCAGATACCTAAGTTCTTCTAAACTAAAATACTAATCATGTTAGAGGAATCTTTTGGAGTTTTCATATCCTCAATTTGATCATCTTTACTTTTTAGCTCCTTTTACTGTTTAAGGATATTTATCGTTGGAACAAACGAGTCTACCACGCTTCACGTGTGTTTGAGACTTGTTTGCAATATTAAATTGTCCAACAAGGACATCAATTTTATTGGAGCATTAGCAGTTGGTACATATGACTTCACCACTCCTTTTGGCTAAACTTTGTAAATGAATTATCTTTTGAATTTCTCGTTCACATTATTTCATTTGAGGATCAATATGATAATTCATTCCAATTAATTTCCTTTTCCAACTGCTTATTCTCTGCCCCTAATGGTGACAAAATTGATTCAAAATGGCAATCAACAAATTGAGTCATATTGTTGATGATTCAACATATTCCTTTTTTTATATATAGATGGATATTCATATCCAACATATATTCTCAATCTTCTTTGAAGACTCGTCTTAGTGAGTTGTGGTGCAGCAATTGAAAAACATACAACACATCTATAAACTTAAATGGGAAATATTAGGTTACTTAGCAAAAATCAATTGTAAAAGGGAAGACTTGTGATAACTTGTTGGCTTGATGCGAATTAATACCATAATATGTGAGATTGCATATCCCCAAATATAAATTCAAGGTTTTGATCTCTTGAGTAATGGTCTTGCGGTCAATTTTAAAAGCTTAATAAATAATTCTGTAAATCCATTTTGTGTATATGAACATATACTACAGGATGTTCAATATTGATTCCAACAGGCATATTAAAAGCCTTATATGTAAAGTCAGCAACATTATCAATATGTATTTTCTTAATTAGATAATCCAAAAAAAATAGAGTTATAAGTCAGATTAGTTAAGTAAGTAATCTCACAAACGCCTAGTTACAAATTGACAACAAACAAACATGTGACCATTTAATTGATGCATCAATTAAAACTATAAAATATCTATATGGTTCACATGGTGGGTGTATTGGTCCATAAATATCACCTTGTATACATTCTAAAAATGTGAGAGAGTCATTCTCAATTTTGTTGGTGATGATCAAATCATCAACTTCCCTTGAAAACAAATAGTACATAAGAATTTATTGAATTGAAGAATCTTCTGGCTCTTCAATAGGTGTTCACATGAATTTTAAATTATTCTTCGCATCATAATAGATCCAAGATGGCTCAAATCGGATATGCCAAATAATAAACTTATTTAGATTTGTAAACTTCTAGTTTGCAACATTATGTGTTTCAATTTGTACTAATATACGTGTAGTACAAACCAATTAAAAAATGTGTAATTTTTCTTATACATTTCTTGGTCTAAGTCTCATGATATAAAAAATATTTCTCACATTTGAAACTTAATAAGTTTCTATAAAACTTGGAAGAATATAATACAATAACAATGTGTAACTGTAATCCTTTAAATAAAAACACACTAGCTCTTCTAGAACCTTCAATTATCTTTTTAGTACCAATTGTAACAACATTAACTTATTGCATTACTAAATAAGAGAAATATATTATTGGATGTCAGTTACAAAACATTGTAATATTATATTAAAAATGGATTGAATTGTAATTAATTTGAATTAAAACCATTGACTATTTAATAGCTATTTAATTATAATTTCAAATTAATTTAGAACATTCAAATCACGAATAATAAATAGTAATCATATATAATAAAAATTGTAACATTGACAATAATGATTAAAATTCATATATTAAAAATCAATTATTCAAACAATTATTTTATAAAATTACATATGTTACTACATTTACTTGAGGGAATGGAGCAATGTCAATTGAATGAGTCTTATAATTTTTCATAAAAATCATTATTTTGTTTATCCATAAGGAGATAAGAAATCAACTCAGAATATATCTTAAATTCTTTTTTCTCAATATTGCTACTGCAAGAGCACATTTGATGCATGAAAAATGAAAAATATTTTTCTAACATAGCTTCATCGATAATTTTTCTCCACACAATTTTAATTGAGAAATAATTTTGAATGACATATAATTATAATCACGTACATATATAAAATCTTGTAAATATAAATGCATCCAATCATAATGACCTTGTGAGAGAATCACAATTTTCTAATGACAATATAAGTGATAACACCTAAATAATAATGTATAACATTTAACGTATAAACATTACCATGAATGATACGTTGTATAATAATCACATTTAAAATATTATAAATCATTTTTAATTATATAATAATTAGTATAAATTTAAAAAATTTCAATAAAAACAATACATTATAACATTAAATAAAATGATATATAATAACGCATCAGTTATCAAATATATTATAATAATAATTGTGTCTCTAATTTTATCAATATGTCTAGGACATTATAATATCTCCACACATTTTGCTTATAATAATCATTTGTATAAAATATTATAAAAAATATTACAATATAGAACGTGGAGAAACAAATATTAAAATATGACATGATAACACATTATAATATTTATTTATATATTCACTTAAATATTAGAATGTGGCATATTATAATGTGAATGATATAATAATCAATTGATATATTTTGACAAAATATATGACAAACCATACAATAAGTTATATGTAACAAAATAGGACTATAATTATACATTTCATGCATTAACAAAATAATAAATTATAATAACAAATTAATGTTATACAATATTTAATTATCATAACAAATTATAACATAACAATACATACATAATTTAATGAGCCTATCAATGAATTAACATAACAATAAATTAGAATAACAATACGTTATATTATAATTTATTATAATATAAATTTATTAATAAATGTAACCATTGTAAAGTTTTAATACTTTATATATTTAATCTATTTAATATAAATGAATGGCTATCAATATGAATGCCTAAAAGTTTAAAACAGTTTACAATTATGAATAATGTCTAAAACAGTTTCTTTTCTTGTTCTCTATTTTTTATTTTATTTTATCTATGCCTATGAAGTCTATTATCCACTTCTGCTAAGAAATGTAATTCATAAACCCTGTAAAGATGAATAAAAATAAGAACACAATGTGATTAAAGCATTAAGGAATTTGTGACAATTTGCAAAAGTACTCAACACATTAATTAAGTAAACACATGATGCTCCAAATAGGATCGAGAGATGAAACACAACATATCATATCATCATTTTACTTTTAGCATTATTTTTTCATAAGAAAATTTTTTCTTCTTCTTTTTTAAATTTTCACAACTATTTTTCCACTTTAGGTGGAAAAAAAATTCTTCTTTTTTACTTCACTATTTTTTCACTTATGGTGAGAAAAATTATTTTTTCATTTTCACTTTTCATACTAATTTTTCACTTTTGATCAAAAATTTATTCTTACAAATTCCTTGTTTGATAGAGTCTTCAAGGCTCATTAAATGAGTTTCACATTCACGTAAATAATATAACAAAATATAGCAAATGTATAGTATGAGCACTATGATTAGATAGAAATATTGACCTTCAAATATGAATTATAAATATGACTTTCTCCAATAAAATTTTTTACAAGGCTTTTTCTTGCCGGTTGCAATGCCAATAGTGAATATGACTAATAGGGAAAAGAAGATCGTGCTGATAATGTGTTATGAAAATAATATGAAACTATAAGATGTTTAGAAGTAAAGAAGACATAATATAAAGTGAACAAGATAATGGAGAGAATAGGGAGTTCCTATGACATATTTCCAATAATGGAGTAGCCTATTTATAGGTACAAAATATAACTGAACAGTTATAAATAGTTTAATAATATTAAGACGGAATATAAATAATTATAATTTACAATGAATATGGACAATCACTATTAAATATTCATAACAAGCCCCTATAATAACAATACTAAAATCTCGACTTTATTATCCCATAGGGGTAATTTTTTTCAAAATTGTCAAAATGGGTACATTTTGAAAAATTACCCAAATCAAGGTAAGTTGTGTTCTTGAGATATGACTCGTAAGTAAAAGCCTGTGTCATAACTTTTGGATTAAATTTTTTTTATTTTTATGTGGAAGTCGTATTTAGTTTTACGATTTGTATACAAAGTCACAAACTGACACATAACTTTAGTTGCTTTTTTATTTTTTTTAAATCAAAACACGAATTAAAATTTAGAAATTAATTTTTTTAATAGAAGTTGTAAAAGCAAACATGGCTTTTTTTATTTAGTGAAGTCGTGAATTAGAACACGACTTCACTTTTTAATTTTTTTTTATGTTGAAGATGTGAAATAGAACACAACTTTTGTTTTTATTTTTTAAAATTTTATTTATTGAAGTCGTGAATCATAACAAGACTTCTCCTTTTTATTTTTATTTTTTATGTAAAAGTCGTGAAATCAAACATAACTTATAATTTTTCATTTTTTTTAAAATACAAGTGTTTTGTGTTTCATATTAGCATTTTTTATAACAAGTTACATTTAGTTAGGTTTTTTTAATTTATTTATGTAAAATGAATTTAAATTATTAGAGAATCAAAAATTAATTAGTTTAAAATAATAAAATTATTAAAATTTTAAGGACAAAAAATTATTTACTAAATAATAGTAATATATAAAATGTAAACAACATAATATATTTATATTAAAGTTCAATTAGAGGAATTTTACATAACTTGAACAACACAAATCAACTATGGACAGAAACTAGAAAATTACACAAAAAGGTGTGTTTGGGACAGTTGTGAAAATTAATTTATTTCAATAATCGATTATATGTATAATCGATTATAATCAAAATTAGTTTTTGTATAATGGACAATTACTACGATTATGTCCTTCAATTCAACACAGCGTACATTTCTTACACTTATTTTGAATTGGTGCATCCATCTCATTACATATATACTAGTGTTTGGCCTTGCCTGTAACACCCATTTAATTTTAAATATAATTCATATTAATTTAGTTATTAAGTTTAAGTAAATAAAAATGTGTGTAAAATTTTTTCAGTTTTAAAAGAAATTCCAAACTTAACAGAATTTGGAAATGGTAATAAAATATGAAAGATATATACATATATTTCATAAAACTGTACATCATGGTTTGAGTAATACATAACAGTCAGAAACAAAAGTACATCGAAATACATATACTACCTAGCCCACTATATACATCAAAAGAGATCCTATACAGAGCAGTATTTATCTACCATATCCCTTATACAAAAAGAAAATACTATAGGTCTTCAGGTCCTTCCTCGTTGAGATGTTCTCTATCTCGTACTCAGCATCATGGAACGTTAATGTCATCTTCAATAATCACGACCAATCATACACAAAAGAAAATAATGGAGTGAGGTGTTTTGTTCTAAAATCACTTTTACATGTGCGGTAGGAAATCTACCATAAAACAAAGACAAAATACAACTGACAACACAAGAGATCCTAAGATTCATTCTAAGTTGTATCCGACTACCCTTGACTAGGTATGGATCCATACTTCCCATTAGTGAGTAATAGTTCTCAACAGAACCTGGGAAGTGACTGGGAGTACATATACTTCTCTCAACACCATCACATGGTACAGTCTTCATTATCATTGAGGAACAAAATAACAATTTAGGATATCCATTTATAGAACTATACTCTCAAACCAATCTTGGAATGCTGAGCAGTTGTCGGGGTTATCGAGTTTGGTCAGGCGAATATCCCGGCTCAAGGGCGCTACCCTGGCCATTGGGACCTTCACCACTCGATGCCTACCCCCAAGACCTCCGCAAGTGGGTCCCTGCCTTTTATTCCTCAGCGTACCAAACTGTGGCTTCCCTAGCAGGGTGCCATGTCACTACATGTCACTTGCTTTACATTACTCACTAAACTATCAATTCCTAACTTCTCAAGCAGAGGTTTCCCTGGTCTCATTTAACTTGAGCACCAGTACAATCAACATTTCTGCCTTATTTTGCAGAAATTGCACAATACCAGAATTTTAACAGAATAACGACATAGCAATTATAGTATAATTACTAAAATTTTGGCAGAATAACAACTAAATAAATACATTTTAATTTTCTAAAATTGAGCAGAGTAACAGCTTAGCAAGCGCATTTTAATTTTCTAAAATTGAACAGAGTAACAGCTTAGCAAGTATAATTTAATAATTAAAATTTGAGCAGAGTAACAATTTAGTAATTATGATTTAATAATCTAAATTTGGGCAGAGTAACAACTTAGTAAAAATTAAAATTTAACTTTAAACAATAATAACAATACTAAAATTTAAGCCTAAACGGGTTTAGGGGAAAACCCTTCCTACCAACGTGCAAAGTGACAGTAATTTAGAACCAACCCCACTCCCCCCATTACCTCTAAGATAGTTGATGAAGAGGATGGAATTGTTGGTGCAAAGCTTCTAAGAGGAGAAATTCTACTAGTTGAAAACTAGCAAAATTTTAACATAAAAACTAGATAAAAAAAATATTTTAGAGAGAGAAAACTTTAGAAAGAGAAGCTCTCTAGCTTGGGAGAGGAAAGGATGAGTGAAAATCTGAAAACTTTGAGGCCTATTTATAGAAGAAGGAGGGGGGTTAGGTGTCCAAATATTTACATCATCCATTATGTCACCATTATGTCATAAATCCAATTTTTATTTATTTTTAATCCAATTTAGGGACACATATCTCAAATAGGTGGTGAATCACCTATTTTAGGGTTGGGGACGTGCTCCACCAGCTGTCCCAAGCCTCCATGTGTCAAATTTTATCTGTAGGTGAATTAACCGGTACCGACAAAAACGCTTAAACTTGAAAAATTTAGCTTTTAATATCAAAATAATGTATTTTAATGCAAAACTGGATAAATACATTAATTTTCATCAAAAATAAATTTCTAATAATAAATTTTAATTTTTATTAATTTATTTCAAATTATATGTTTTTATTTTGTATTTTTAAGCTAGAAAATTCATAGAAAATCCATTTTAATTCAATAAATATCAAAATTTGTATCAAAATTCTAAAATTAAATAATTTACCCATAATTAAACTAAAATTACTATTTCCACCCTTTTTGAATGTCAAACTAGTACTGGCTGGCTTATTAGACACGCAAGGGCATTTTGGTCATTTTACACAGAAATTCCAGAAAATTCCCAAAAATTTCCAAAAATATAATTTAATATATATGACATAATTCCAAGCTCAAATTGACATTTTAATGTCAATTGAATCTTTTCTTCATGTCAGTTCTTAATGTTGAGAAATAGGGATAAAATTGTTATTTTCTAATTTTTCCAGGCTCCGACTCGGAAAATTATTAAAAATCACAATTAAATAGCTCTTGAGATTTTGAGCAACATGGTGGGAGTCAGAATTTTAAAATTCATTTCCGATTTTTCAGAATTGTATATAAAAAACAGTGGAAGAATTAAAATAGGATTATTATATTTTTCACTAATTTTTTCTCAAAATAAAGTTTTTATAATGAGAGATACTTAATATAAACTTTTCAAAATATTTTGAGGTCAAAAAGTCTTCGATTGATTCCAACAGTCAACCAGGGGTATTTTTGTCATTTTATAAAAATTATCTCAATAAATTCTAGAAAAATTTCTGAAATTATTATTAATTGTTCTAAATACATTGATGACTTAAAAACAATTTTTAAACATACAGAATAATTTAATATACAAAAGTAGGGGTGTTACATTGCCAATGTGTCTCGTCATATGGCAAGATTGGGCATAAATTTTGGACCTAAATATTGAGGCCAATATTCTTCATTTCCAAAGGGATTGAACTCATGCTCATAAGCTTTGTAAATGTTTTCCAACCTGTGTACAAGGTCAACAAATACATCGCAATCTAAATTGTAATAAGCACATGATACAATTGCATGAGACCAAGGAAGTTGTAGAGCCTGAAATTCCCCACAATCACACCACCATTCTTTCAATTTTACATACAAGCCATTGCTCGTTGGCCAACTTAAGGATTTCGTATCTCTTGAACCTCAAACTCATTGTCTCTTGAGTGCACTTTCAAACATAATGCGAGCTTGTAATACGTCAATTTTCTTGTGTCATCACAGATACCTCTTTAGAGTACACATGTGTTGTCCTTACCATATTAAGTGTTTACATCCCTTTATTAACAAACAACACATTTATTTTAAAACTTGTTTTCACCAAGGTAATAATAGGTAAGGCTCATGCTCCTTTCAAAATAGAATTCATACACTCAACAAGATTGGTAGTCAAATGCCCATACCATTTTCCTCCATCATAGGCTTGAGTCAATTTATCCCTAAGAATATTATCTAACCATTTTATAGCTCGTCAAAAGTTTGATCTCATTACAAGAAGCCTTACCTCAAATCGTGGTTGTCACATCTCGTATCCTGTGACAATAAACGTATTATAATCAATTTAATATTTTGTTCAAAATGAAATAAATAAATAGAGGCAATGTGCTGAATGTAGTACACCGAATGTACAATCCACCTAGTCAATCTAGTGCACCCAACTCATTATGATCTCAAAGCTACTGGCAAACCTTTTCCCCTATCTGATATAATGCAAAAAATTTCCTGAGGTGTCACATATCTCTGCAAATAATGCAAGAACTACATCCAACCCTTTTTTGTCTCTCCCTCAACGATTCTATTACAGACTTGTTATCTGACAGGAGGTTCAAGAGGGATCCAAATTTCCTCTTGTGCATAGGTACGACCAATGCAATTTTTGAACTTGTTTAATTATCTTATCATATTAACAATAACACATGTTTGGTTTCCATGTTAGGTGGTCTCGCTCGATACACAAAACTAGCATTCCCACCCATGTAGAAAATCTTATATTTAACATATTTGACTCATTATGTATAAATGAGTTTCACTTTTTTGTTATTAATAATTGTTATTAATAACTTTTTTGTTAACTATAATTGTTGTTAATAATTTTATTTACGTCTTATAAATAACATATTTGACCCATGCAGTTTGTATGGACGCCTTATTGCCAACCTAAAATAAGGCGATTAATTAATATTGAGGTATTAATGGTTGCTCATGCAAAGGTTCTATCATATGTTATGTAACTGTGAAGTGACATCTAGTAGATAGGGTCTTAAGACAATTGGGTTATGCCAAAATATTTCAGATGACCCACCAAACCTAGATAAACTCCACAAAACTAATATGAAAGAGAAAACAAACATCTATTGGCTACACCATCATTGTAAGTGGATTAGCTGGTGGAATAATCAAAATATTCATACAGTTCAAGGTCAACATCATGATGCTATTTTACATGAAAATTCAAAATATATGCAATGGTATATACCTCAAACTAGAATATATATATATATATATATATATATATATGATATAAAGGGTCATCATCTACTGTGGTAATAAGTTTACTTTATCATTTCCATAAATTATTGTTTTATTAGTATTCATTACCATTTCTACTTTGATAATTCTTATTTTTTAACATTATCCTTCGCATTAACATGATCAATCACACGCAGAACCCAATTTTCAACCAATAGGGTTTCCTAGATATATGCCTTAACATCATTAGCCACATGTGCAATCTAGTTATCAACTAGTAGGCTTTTTTGGATATATGCTCCAACATGATCAACAAAGTTTTCAACCACCAGGGTTCTCAGAATATATGTCTCAATATTCATTCCATGATGTTCCTTCTGGTTCGAATGTTTTTCAAGGATGCTCACAAATATTTGTTATCACTTTCTCCACACCACCATTCGTATACAACAAATCACCATCTATGGAATGTTATCAATCCATAAGGCCTAATCAAATGCATGACATGGGTGATGAGGATGATGATGATAATAATAATAATAATGATGGTAATGGTGGTGGTGGTGATGATGATGATGATAGTTGTGATGGTGATGACATTCATCAGGAACTTGAGTTTTCGTTCCAGCAATAAATGATTAAACATGCTAGTCCTAAGACAAGAAGGTGGCAAACAAATCAAGGACAATAGAATCAAAGACTACAACAATAAAGAAAAAGACCTTTGTGTGGGACATCATCCCAAGTATAATTTCTTTTTTAAATTTCTTATAGCTTTAAAGTATTTTATATTTATTTTCATTATAATTCTATATTAAATTTTAAGTATTTTACATCACCATTTTAAAAAAATTGAAAAACAAAAACTAAATTCATAATGCAAGAAAAAATTAAAATTCACCAATTTTTAAAATAAATTAAAATTAAAATCATAAAAAAAAAATATTTAAAAAAATGAAATTATGAAAACAACTTTACAAAAAAAATTCAAAAAGTCATGTAATAAATCACAACTTCACTTAAAAAAGAAATAAATAAATAAATTAGAGTCATGTTAGATGTCACGACTTCAACATAAAAAAATTAAAAAAGTTAAGTCATGTTCTAATTCACAACTTCACGAAATTAAAAAAAAAACTCATGTTTGCTTTCATGACTTCTATTAAAAAAATTAATTTCTAAAATTTAATTCGCATTTCAATTTAAAAAATTAAAAACTCAAATGTCAGTTTGCAACTTTGTATGCAAGTCATAAGACTAAACACGACTTCTATAAAAAAATTTTAAAAAATAATAAATTCAAAAGTTGTGAAACAACATACGACTTCTAATTACAAGTCGTATTTTAGGAACATGATTTCCCCTAATTTGGGTGTTTTTTTAAAATATATCCATTTTGGTCTACAGAATTATATCTAAGTTTTGCGCATAAAATAAAGCAATACTCTTCTACAAAATCCAATGCTGCTTATTTAAAAGGGTAAAAATTTAAATTAAAAAATAAAAATAAAAAGGAAGAGAGAGAGAACCTATTGCAAAATCCAAACTTTAGAGACCCAAGCGGTTAGGTATGTCTTCCCATGTTTATTCTGTGAATGACGCGTTGGAATCATACATATAAATCGCAACGCTTATCATTCACCGATTCACCCAAATTCAACGAAACAACATCCTTGTCTCAATGGTAATTGCTCACCCCTTTCCAATCAATTTTACTTTTCTTTTCTCAATCACATATTTTATTCAATCACAGTTTTTCTCTTCCGATTCAGTTGTGTTTTTCACGAAATTTTGCGTTTCGTTCGAAGTCACCCTTTGTTTAAGAATTAGTGCAATATAAACTGCTGGGTATATGAGAAATTGAGAATAACATGTTTCTGTAGTTTGAGCAAGGTAGGAACTGACTTTTTTGATGCTGGTGAATAACTGTATATGTTTATTTACTTGAATCCATGAGCATCTGAATTTGATTTCTTTTATTGTTTTTATTTTTCAAAAATCTGTATTAGGGTCTTGATACATGTGAAATGTGGTTGATGGCATAAGCTTGAAAAAAGAACTCAAGGTGTATATATAATGGAGCTTGATTTGAATCAGGAGCCTTTGGACCCAACTCATGCTTCTTCAGATGGATTTGATTCTTTGTTGGAAGAACTAGAAACTGCCCATGAACATGTGCAGGACCGTATTAGGCGCCTTGAAGTGATAACTTCCAGAGTCAGGCAGCGTCAGAGGTGGCCGCCGGTTCACTCTCCGATCCAAATAACCAACTTTACGGGACAAGCTGGAGCTGAAGCGCCAGCCGAAGCTCGAGATGAAGGAATGGAGCGCCAGGGAGTTGAGGAAAGAGTAGTTGAAAGTGGGAAAGGGTACAAAAGGAAAGGTGCCCATTTAATAGCTAAAGCATTGGGGGTAGAAACAGATGCTAGTAAGGAAGGGGGAAGCACTGGAAATTTGTTTGATTGCAATATATGCTTGGAGATGGCAAGAGATCCTGTGTTGACCTGCTGTGGTCACTTGTTTTGTTGGCCCTGCTTCTGTCAGTTGGCATATGTCTATTCAAATGCAAAGGAGTGCCCTGTTTGTAAAGGTGAGGTCACTGAAACTGGCATTATTCCGATTTATGGCAATGCAAGTGCAGGTGGCAATTGTGAGTTGGGGTTAAAAGGAGCTGGTTTGAGAGTTCCTCCTCGACCCATTGCACCCAGAATTGAGAGTTTTAGGCAGCAGCTAATAAGCCAGGGAGCATCTTCTTCTGTAATCCAAAGTATCCGGCGGTTTAATTACCTTATTGGTGGGTTAGGAGCGCGAGTTCAGTCACAAAGCCCCAGTGCTGCAACTGATAGAAATAACGGTTTGCTCACTCAATCTCGCCCGCAGACAGGCAATGATCGAGGTACTGATTCCTCTCCAATTTCATCGTTGTTAGTGCGAGGAGCTGCTTCATTTTCATCCCTTTCATCGGCATTAAATTCTGCAATGGATTCTGCTGAAAGATTAGTTGAGGACCTTGAGTCATATATTCATGATCACCAAGCACGTGATGATGTCAATAGAAGTTCAACTCTTAATGGAAATATTGCTGCAACTGATTCCACAGCTGCAGCTTCTACATCTCCTTTTAGTAGGAATGTTGACACCACTGCTGATATCGGCTCAGAAATCCAGACAACAGATAGTAACTTACAGACTGAGACTAACCCATTGGACCCTTCTTCATCTCACAGTGGAAGCACTCGTGTTTCAACTTCAAGACGAGTTTCAAATGATCGCAGAAGAAGGAGGTCAAGATGAAGGTCTTTTATGTAAGGAGATGTAAATCATTCCCAGTTTATATGAAAACTACAATTTGTTGTCATACAAAATTTTCTGTCTCTTTAAACAATTGGTATGTATAAAAGTATAGACAACCATTTTAAGCAATGTGTGTGGTGTAGCCAATTTTTATTCAATAGATGGGAGGATGTTTACAGCAAATCATCAGGATGTCTTTCTTTTCCATTAAGGAGCTTATATTAGTGATTGTTATGTTTGCAACAGTATGGTGTCATACCTTGGATACAGAGTGGTTCATCGCACTATGCCTGCACATTTTTTATTTTTTCTCAACAAAAGATTTATTCATAACCAAGGAGCTAACTAGTAACTACACGCACAAGTGCCATAGATTAGCTGAATATAAAGTCTGAATGTAAGAAACAGCCCCCACATAGAGCTTTCCTGTCTCCTTTATGCCAATTTATGGGGTCATGGCTTGACTGAAAAAGGTTTGGATCAGCATTAAGGGCCTAACATTCTAGCTTATATGCACACAAGATTACTGTCTTTGACCATTACTACGTGCATATGTTAAGGTCTTATAGAGTAGGTCGTATACTATCAACTGCTGAGTTGAACACAATTGGTCTATCATGTAATGTGTTTGTCATCTCAAGAAAAGTAGAGTTGAATTTCTTCTCAAATGCTATCAACTATTGGGTGTCTCAAATGTCATTTTTTTCTTGATGTGTGGTTTAAGACCGTATCCCTTTTGTGGCATTATTCATTGCATCGTACCTAAATTTAGCTCACAGTTAAAGCTAGGTATACAAGTCAGTTCATTCTGTATAGTTTCACAGATAAATGGACCGGACTAGGTTAGCCCACAAAATAAATGAACTTATGAAATAGGTGGTCTGCGTCCATTCAGCATTGGCCCGTAGGTTGGCTTGCTAGCCTACTTAGATAAAAATATTTTAAAAAAAGGTAAGAAAAATCAAAAAGAACTGAATTTATAAAAAAATATAATAAAAAATCAACTAATAATGACAATTTTGTCAATTATTAAGTAATGAAAAAAACTTTAAAAAAATTCATCATTTAAAGATTCAATAAAATATCAAAGACTCAATGTCTTCTACATCAATCAACAATATATATTAAAACTCTTTATAAATGATTGCCAAACACCATATCTAACATTCGAATGCCTTAAACACATTAAGTCATTAAAAAGCATCAAATGGTCCCATAGCCTAAACGGGTCAACTAGCATAAGTCTATATTTAAATAAACTAGGAAATACCAAGTTCAGGCCATACAGACTGTAGGTTAAATGAATGAGCCTGCAAACCAGGGTTCATATACCAAACTCTACTTACATTATGATAAAATTTCAAGTTCTAACATGATTTTTAAAAAGAATCTCATAACTTTTCCCGAACTCCAGTCTCCAGTTAACCTGCCAAAACAAAAATGGAGTTGGTTCAAGCATTCATGTTGAAAAAGAAAAGTAACTCTATTGTTATTGGGTTGAATATTAGATCATGTATTTTAGTTTCAGATAAACATGACTCAACCCAACTTGCTTTAATTATTTATTTATTTTTTTGCTTCCTTTTCTCTACTCTTTAGCTTTTTTTTTTCTTTCTTATTTCTTTATTTATATTTAAGAATTATATATATATATATATATATATATATATATGGGGTGAGAAATCAAATGATACCGATATAACTTACACCAACTATTACACCATTCAATAACTTGATATAGAATGTAATTTTAATCAATCAAATCGTTGAATTATAATTTCATATTACCAACATTGTGTCAAATTTTGTCAAAATTAAAAAATAATAAGAGGTAATCAAATGAATCATGTTTTATTATATTTTGAAAAATATATACTACGTCCATTTTGATATATATGAATAATGTATCAAATAATTTTGGATTAATATAAAATTTTGTATTATGTTAAAGGAACTTTAAATCCAACGGTGAGTTTTGGGAGAAAATTATCTAATTAAAAGTTATTGAATGGTGTAGTAGTTGGTGTAAGTTATACCGATATCATTTAATCCCTCCCTATATATATATATATATATATATAGGATCAGGATCCGTTGACACTGAGTGTCAAAGTTAGTCAAATTACATCTTCAATAACTTTTTGTAGAATGCAAATTTAATCAATCTAACCGTTGAATTTGATGTTCTTATTAATTAGATTAAGTATTAAAAATTTCACACAATTTTAAAATTATTCAGTAGTTCATTACATTACTTTATTTTAACATATAATAAGAAATTAAAATATATGTAAATATTCAATGTTAGATGACATATCTAGAAAAGTCCAAATTATGTGAAATTTGATATACATGATTATGAAAATAATATCACATAATTCAACAGTTGAATTGGTTAAATTTGCATTCTACAAAAAGTTATTGAATGTATAATTTGACTAACTTTGACACCTGGTGTCAGCGAATCCTGACCCATATATATATATATATATATATATATATAACTAGATGACTAAACACAATTCAACTCAAGTTTGATGCAGTTACTTTGAGTTTAGTTTAAAAATATTGTTCACCTGATTTAACTCACTCCATTTAAATTTAATATATTTAATTTGGATTTCTTTATTAATTAATCATTCAATTCAACTTGACCAGCGATCACCCTTAATATTAAAAACTTAATTAGATTCAATTTGATTTGCACCAGCTCAGTTACATAACCTATTCTACAGCTTACATGAACCGAATACCCGATATGTTAATCAGAGCCGATTTGAGGTAGATTTTATAACACATGTACAAGGGGTGTATTCAAAAAATAAAAGAAAATTTCAGAGCAGTGCCCTGTAGCTGAAATTTCCTTCTTCATTTTTTTTTTATTTCGGGTGCACCTACTCGTGGCAAAATCCATCCTCCCCCAGTAAATTATTTTTTGTACCATTTTACTAATTAATTTTTTAATTAATATTTAATCGATACTTCTAGCCTTGGGTCCAGAATGCCAATATAAGCAACATCTTGATTCCTCTTCACCTAGTGTTGAACTAACAAGTTTGCTCTTACACCTTCCCTGCATGCCTAGTTCTGTTTTCACTCACCAGCCCACAAATAACGGTGATATGTCTTTCATTCTTCAATCCTACTCGATCTCCTTAGGGTTTAATTTATTTTTTTTCTTCAAACACCTTTTCTTTTTGCAATTTATCATTATTTTTTCAGTCACACAATTACATTTCATTTTATTTACGTTTCAAATATTTTTAAAATTCATATCATTAAAAATGATAATGTAAAATTTCTTATGTCACAAAATTTCATTAATATTTTTAATTGTGTTGGTAGTTAAGATAAATTTATTGAGTTTTGAAAAAGATTTAAGACAATAACTAAAAGAAATTATAGGGCATAAATAAAACCTGGTGTTGAGAAATGACAAGTAAAGTTAAAGAGAATCAATCACAATAACAAGAATTGGTTTTGGTATGAAGAACATACACACAGGACAGGACCAGCATATACAAATAGCTCCTACGTATGATAAATTCTCGACTATATAATAGCAGGCAACAGACAAGAAAATTATTTAACCCAGAAGTGGTTATTAAACATGTTTGATTTGGATTAAGGGTTTGTAGGCAAAAGGAAGCAAAGAAAAACTGGAAAATGAAATTTTGGGTCCAAATTGCCTGACTTACGTAGTAGTGCTTCACTCCTCTTCACAGTGTAGACCCAACAACTTTGTTTAAGAAAATACATCAATTTAATCTTTGAAATTAACATTATAATTAATGTTGTCCCTGGTGTTTTATTGAGTTGTTCGAGTCAATTTATCAAATCTACTTCATTGACACAAGAATCTGAGAGACATCTGTTTCTCACAAAAATACTTACTCTCAATTTCCCTGTCGTTGCTTCTAGTTTAGAACATTGGTAGTTATTGGTGTTGTAATATCTTTATGCATAGCTCTCATTTTTTTATGCAAAAAGAAATAAGAAAAATGAAAAATGAAAAATAGAAGGAAATGAAAAGGAAAGAAAGACAAGTATTCTTCCTTTCTATTGTTTGCTCTTGTTGTTTGGAAGAAATGTACAAAAGATAATGCATGATGTTGAATAACTTTTATATGTTTTTAATATAATAACAGATAAATACATAAGTTTATCATTTTAACTATTTTTTCTCATTTTCTCTTTACTTAAGGAGCTAAAAACTTTTTGCGAATCTCACTTCTCATTTTTTTTCTCTAATTTCTTTCTTCATCCAAATGTTAAAAACACACTTCTCTTCTATTTCTCCTCACTTATTTTCGTCCTAATTAAGCAGTATTGATAAACAGACTCTTTAAAGCAGGTTTCTAATGTCTTTTAATAAAAATAAAACAATACACTTCCGAAAAATTAGGAAAAAAAAAAAGTGTCTAACTGAAAAGTGATAAGTTTTTTTTCTTTTTTTCCAGCACTATTCTTGTACGCTTTTTACATTGCCAAACTTTTAGGCACGCATGTTAATTTGATGCTTCCCGTACCCCTTCTAATGCAAGAACTGAGTCTGAAACTCAATAATCTCATTTCAGTCACTTGGGTGTTTCGTCCTGTACACATGAATAATTTTACGCATCTCTCTGGGGCAACACCGACGCACAAGAAAACATGGTAAAATGAGGATATCATGCGATAACGCCAAAACTCAAATGTCTCCTTTCTGGCCAGGAATAGTTTTAGGATTGTTGACTGTCAAGGACGATCATATTACAATCTACACTAGTTCAGAAATATAATGCAGTACAACTAACTAACAATAAATAGGCAAAAATCCAGATATTGGGAGTCAGGAACATTCCATATGATTGTTGCATTGCAGTGCTACTGGGGAGGTGGCGGCGGCGGCATTGAGGACTGAGGGTATGGCATAGGCCGTCCACCCTGTTGCTGAGGTGGTGGCGGTCGCCAAACAGGCGGTGGCTGACTTGCCAGTTACTGCTGGTGGTGGAAGAGGTCTGGGAGGAGCTTGTGGAGGTGGTGGCATCTGCTGCATATTGGGGTGAGGTGGCCTGAACTGCTGAACTTGAGGTGGAGGCGGCATTACGGGTGGTGGTAAGATTGTTTGACCAGGCTGTTGCTGATGCCATGTTGGTTGTCCAGCCACCGGCATAGGCTGGAATGCTGCAGGTTGAGGGGGTGGTGGACGGAGGCCAGGAATCGCAGCAGGAGCGACCCCATTGGCAAAGGGTCGGGGAGGCACTGGAGCAACCCCATTAGCCTGAGGAACACTGGGAAGTGTTGGAGGGCCACTGGCAAACAAAGTATGAGGCCTGCTCTTCTGTGCACTTGGATTACTTGCAGCCAAAACTCTTTCTGCACCATAGAAGAAATATTAGCAGAGCCAGATAGTACCAGAACGAACAATATGCATGAATTAATCCAAAAAAATAGATAGTAGCACGAAAGGGCCTCACCTGCAGGGGTACCATGCCGTTCACCCTTAGTGTCTTTCTTATAAGCATATGACACTGTAATTTGACGATTGCAAAGATATTGTCCATTCATTGCCTACGAAATATAGAAAAATTCAGTATCAGTGATGTGAGAATGCTTACTACTTCCTATATTCTATTGTTACGTACGATTTGGATACCAGACAACAAAATTGAAACACGTAAAAATTTTAATATTTTTTGATACAGACATTAACATAAAATAAAAACGGGTCATAATGCACTTTATCTCACTGATTTATATCTTTAGTTGAATTATCCATCCTAATTTATTAAATTATGTTACTCCCTAATTTAACAGTTAACTATGTAAACTTCACCCATTACATCTAATTTAACCTTAAGGGGCATTACAGCATTTGAATATCAATACTTTGGGTCATTCTAGGCGAAAAATAAAGGCCCTATTGGCTCGGCTGAATGGGATCCAAAGAAGGGTTCGTGCTTCTGGTCACAGCAACCCTTTCCTAATCCTAGGTAGATTAGAAGATCTCCCAAAGTTCTATTCCAAGAAGAACTACCTCGGCATAAAAAATGATGTAATGGGGGTTTCTACTCCCCATACTGTAGCTTTGTGTAGTCTTTTTGCCCCATATTTCACCAAAAAGTAAAAATGAACATGCTATGTAATACAAATGAAAAGACAAAATTATCCAACTTTTAATTTACTTTAAATTTCCCGTTTCAGTTTCAAGAGTAGACAAACAATAGTCTCTGGCTTTTCCCAATGTTTCCCTCTTCTGCAGGGTGAATCTACAGCATTTTTTTTTCATTTTGATCCATTTGAATTGGAGAAGACAGGAAATATTAGAAAGCAATGGTGCCAACAAATCATGAAGCATTGATAAGGAAGTCAGATATAACTATACGAATCTTGAATTTTGATGGATTCAATATGTACTTTGCTATCCTTTTGTTTCCATTTGTTTATGGTATGAGAAGTGAAAACAAGTGTAAATATTTCATGTTGGGTATTTATGTTACAATTTATAATACAGGATCTTATGCCCCAATGAATTTATGATCTTTTTGGTTTCCTGTAGTATCCTCCCATGTGGTAAGAGAGAGACAAATCTCTCAAGGTAAAGTTAAGCACTAGAAGGGGAAACTAGGCATGGCAAACAAACCCATGCCCACATGTACCCACCCAAACCACCCCAATTTTGACGGAGAAAACCCGCTTTAACCGGGTTCAGGTTTGGATTTTCCCCAACTGCCAAAGTCAGGGATGGGGATGTTACACCTGCCCCCGCTGACAATGAAATTACCAAAATAGCATATATATATATATATATATATATATATACTACAAATTTGATTTAATCCCTCAGATTTTTACTGAGGTGTGTTCTTTTGTTTCCTTTCTCAGATTTTTAATGTATGGTGCCAACATTCAATTTCGTTCTAACGTTTCATACAGGGTTGAGAATAGCACCGCTTTAGCGTCATGGCAGAGCAGAGTGGCCCTTGGCCGCGACGGGGCCCTCCATAGCAGAGCGGTTCAGTGTCGCGGCTGTAGCGGCCCAAATAGCAGCCAAGATAGCGGCTGTAGCAGCCGGGATAGCTCCGCTATTCTGTTTTACCAAAAATGTGTTGCCAATCTCCCTCATTTGGCGCTGTGCGTGTGGCCATCTTCTGTGGTGTGCGGCCGTTCTGCAGTTGTTCGGCCCCCTGTTCTGCACCTTCTGCCCTTGTCTAGGGTTGCAGAAGCAGCGGACATCTTGCTGTTTTGGGTAAAAGAAAAGGTAGTTGAGTTTTATGAGGAGGTGGCAGCTGAATGGTTGATGGGAGAGAGAGAATAGGGCTTTTTAGTTTCTAGAGTCAGAGGGTGTTGGGCCTGCACCTCAAATTGGGCCATTCCAGAATTGGAGAAGGTGTTCTTTTACTGCTTTTTTTATTATAAATCATATATTATACTTTTATAAAACTATAAGATATTCTATAATGTTTTAAAATATTTAAAAAATATAGAAAACATTAATACATAATTATATATTATATAATACTATATAATGGAGACAAATATACAATATATAATAATAAATAAATATATAGATATATATAGAAAAACTGTAATAATTAAATAGAATTCATATAATAATAAGAAATATATATATTAAAAAATAATAATAATAATAATAATAATAAGCAATAGAATATATATATATATATATATATATATATATAATTTAAAATAGCGGCCATCCCACTATACGCTATCCCGCTTTAGTGTTTTTGGGGTCAGCCGCTATCCGAGATTTAAAACATTGGTTTCATATACCTCGTGATAAATTTTATCAATTGCTAAGCTTTTTAAATCTTATTTTATAGTAGAAAGTATGCGCCAACTAAAATTAATTATTAACTTTTTTTAATTTTTAATTTTATGATATAATAATCTAGGGTGGAGACGGGGGCGGGGATGGATACCCAACTTTGAACCCCGGTGGGAATGGGGGGCGGGGGCAGGGGCAAGGGCAGGGACGGCAAAACCCGCCCCACCCCACCCCATTGCCAAGCCTAGGGGAAACCCTCCCAAAAATGTTTTTTCTATACACAAGAATCTCAAGATCAAATCCAAGGCCACATACTTAAGGAATTTGAGTCCCTTCTGCTTAGACAAACACAAGTTGGTCAACGAGTTTAAGATTTGATAAATGATTGTCAAGTGTCAACCACTTATCCATATATATTTTAGTTGTTCTTGAGTGATATATTTTGGATAGTTAGTTTCAATTCATGATCCACATGTGCTGAATAAGTATAACAAAAGAATGAAAGGCTGGCCTCACACTATATTCCTACAAATGATTAAAATACTAGACTGAGGCATACCTCAATGGCTGAATCAGATGCCTCAAATGAATCATAGCTAATGAAGCCAAAACCACGGGAATTTCCTGTCTCAGGATCTCTCATGATCTGCAACAAAAAGCCTTGGATATCAGATCATATACATAATTTTGAGTAAAATGAATCCCACTAGGTATGGAGGGTTGAGACAGCAGGAGGAATATAATTTGCTTTGCAGTATATGCCCTGCAATATGAGGATAAAACCATAGCCATTTACACACACACATAAATGCCACATATAAATGAGTCAGTTATCACACAAAGAGTTGAGAAAGACATCAACTCCAGGAGATTTTAGGACAGTAATCACAAAAATAAAATTGCCAACGGATTCAGCCAGCATCAATTATCTAATTCATCAAATAAAGTGCTTATCCAACATCCATTGCGTGGATCCATCCCATGCATAGTTGTCAAATTGGGTATCGTGAATCGGAAAGTCTATTTTCCAAATAGTGAATCGTAAGATTCATGATCAATAATTTAAAATGCCATAGAAAGTATTTTAACATACAGAAACATTAAAAGCATTGATATATTGGTTTTTTGAAGTCAAATAGCTCATTATATAGTTAACAAAGAGAAATATAAACTCCAAAATAATGGGGAGAAAAACTAATTACTCAAATTTAGACCTACAGCCCCTAAAAATGGGGGGGAGGAGGGACAGAAAATATAATTTATTATTATTATTATTTAAAAAAAATTAATCCCTAAATATCTATCAACTTTTTTAAAATTATTATAATCTGAATTATTTAATTCCCTTTTTTTGTCATTATATCGTAGCCACCAAAGCACAACAAAGAAAAATTCCACACTGGCCACACATTGACCCAAGCCCAACAGAGATACCACAATGTTCACAAACAAAGACACTAGACCCACAGCATGCTCTCTGCACTAGATCTATCGTACTCAAATTCATTTAAGTTTTAGCCCCAATTGGATCGATGTATTAATCAGGCTGACCCAACCAAAAAAAAAAATCGGCCCACTATAGACCTTGTCCCCTCCCAGTTGATGAATGAAACTTGAACTGCCGACTCTGTTCTGCAATGAAACTTCACATGTGCTTTTATTTGTCAATAATCTGACTTTGGGTCATGGGAGGGAAAGATTTCGTCACTGTCCCTCCAATTTTATAAAAAAATTTGCAAACAAAAAGACAAACTGCCCCTATTTTATGTGACCCAACCCCTTTTTTGGGAGCAACCCAACTGTCCAAGAATTGGATGATGCAGCTCAGATTCGTGATTCATCCAATATAGAAGCAATCCGCATGATTCAAGCTGCAATTCAAGGTCGAAAATGAATCTCCACGCGATTTGTATTGATTTCTTCAGAAATCATTTCAAATCAGGATATAAAATCTATCTTTCGCAGGACTCTAACCACCACAGTCCCATGTGTTTAAGGGGGGCAATAATTATAAAGCTATGTCCTCTGACGATACATAGGGACAGCATCCAATTCATTTGGTCATACCACAAAAAATCTAGGCATGTACTGCCTACAAATGTGGAAATGAAAAAGTACTCAAAGAACAAGAGACTAAAACAGGTGGTTATTTTGAATTGTCATTGGCTTGTTACTAAACATTTTTAAACAAACAAAATGGTAAATGCTGATAATGAGAAAAAAGAAAATGGCAAAGGATGAAAAGTATTAGCAACTGCTACTAGCTCGATACTGTTACTTAAGTGAGATAAACATGACGAAATTAGATGTAAGAAAGATATTTGAAGAGCAAAACCTTCGGATTAGTAACAATAACTCCAAATGCACTGAAAGTATCATACAAGAGCTTCTCATCTACATCCTGCAGCAACATTAGGAACAATCACGTTTAAGTTCAATGCATGACTGCACGAGTCTGTTTAACATTTGCATAAATTGGTGACTTACAGGATCAAGATTGCCAATGAAAAGGTTTGCCCCAACATCCAAGCTCTTTTTATCTTGGGATGCCTGGAACCAAAAAATTGTAAAATCAATCAAGTAGCATGGAAACCAAAAATTTCTTTAATCAAGTGACACGGGCATTGATACAAGATAGAAATATAGCAAGAATTGAACAGAGTACAACAAAGTTCGTACAAACAAAATACAAATATGAAAGATTTATCACTATGTAAAAAATAAGAGAGATTCAATTATAAGAATAATATATAGGAATGGCATACAATAAGGGTTGGAAAAATTTAGTAGTTAGTACTTAGCACACATGCCATTCTTGCATCCTTCTGGGGAATGAGAATGCTCAGTTCAAGAAAAAAGTCAGTGAAAGATTATCCCATTCTAAGGCTCTAAGCCTTGAGTCATCAGACACAAGACAAGTAACATCCCTCCAAAAGTAGTGGTCATGTCATGGAGATTCATGGCAATCATGAATCAGTTAATGACTGCTTTGTTTCGTTATTCATCTTGTTCATTAATATTTTTGACCACACATGCCAAACATATTAGAATCAAGGTTTTGAAAAAGGTTTGCGAGCACGATTTTGGCTGCAACATCAAGGTTTTTGGGGTCTCCGCGACTCAATTACAGCCGCATTTGTCCACAATTTCCCACAATATCAAAGATCGTGACGAAACCGCAACTCTGACCGCAATTTAAAACCTTGATTAGAATGGAATAAAATATAACTTCCATTCAAAAGGAAACCAAACACAGGAACAAGAACAGGCGAGTTGGTATAAGTATTCATACACCAACAATTTCATACTTAAATACCACATGCACACAGAGGAGAACAAAAGTCATGGTATAAGCTGCACATGGATACCTTATTCACGCGTATCGGTTTTCCATAAAGTTTAATCATGTTAAGCACCTTGATTGCCTGCAACAGAAGAAAAGGAATCTCAAAAAGCCAAAATAAAAAAAAAATAGCGAGAAGATGTTAGGTTTGGAGAAGTGACTTCCAAATACTTACATAGTCAGCATCTTCTTCACTCCGGAATTCAACAAATCCATAACCCTGATGTTGGTTGGTCACTCTATCCTTTGGAACATAGACATTAACTGAGACAAATGAAAAGAGAGTGAGTGTGTTCATACCTAATTAAAAGAATGAAACAATAACATTATAACAACATAGCGTACCGACTGGACCAGCCTGAACAAACAACTCCCACAATAACTCCTCGCTTATCTGCAGCACAAAGAAAAGAAGATTAACCCTAGAAGTGGTAATTAAGCGCGTGAATCATGAAGAAAATGGAGAATGGGAAGGTTGCCTGAGGGTCGAGATTGCCGACATAAGCAGTGGCGTCTTGATTCCTCTCGGCGGCGTGTTGACCCAGCAAATTGGCTCCCACACCTGGCGCTATTCGAGTCGTCATCGAACACGATGAAGAAGGACGCTCAAACGAATGACCCGCAGCGTTGGACTTGGAGGGTAAGGGTAGCAAACACCGAATGAATGAATGAATGAATTACTGGGCTGAAGTGAAGACGAAGTATTAGGGACACTCCAGGGTTTTGAACTTTTTAATTGTATTTTGTATCACCTAAATTTTATTATTTTATGATTTTGTTACTTTATTTTTGAAATCTTGTAAATTTTATTTAATTTTGTGAAATTTTATTTAATGAATAGTTGACAATTGAATAAAATTTACAATATTTTAAAAATATGGTAACAAAATGTGAAAAAAAAAGACAAGGTGACAAAATTCACAAACTAATAAAATTTGAGGACACAAAATGTAATTAAGCCTTTATATAACTTGGAGAGTAAAGCCAGTGTGTTTGGCATTTTAAAATTGGGGCAAAGTTATTTTTGATCTTCTAAATTTAAAATTAGCTTTTTTAGTCTTTCTAATTTGAAAAAAGTTTGTTTTAGTCGTTGAAAACCACCTGCATGATTTAACAAGGCAAATTGAATTGTTTGGCGTGATAATTTTACTAATAGGCATACTAGTAAGTAGGTTTTGTATAGAAAATTCACTAACGGTGTTTGGAAAAATGACTAAAACATGCTCTCTCTTTTCTCAAATTACAGGAACTAAAAAAATTAATTTTAAACTTGAAAAATCAAAAATAAACTTACTCTAAATTTGAAGAACTAAAAATATATTATAATAAGGAATATCGCCAATGGAGTTAGGTCTAGCGGAAAAAAACTAATCTTTACAACGTGATTTTTGAAAAACCAAAAACAATGAGGAATATCCAATCACAAATACGGTAATTTATTGATTTTATTATTTTTTTAATAATTACCTTAAGAGATATATTTACCATGATTTTTAATTAATTAATGATGTAAAAGATTTATATTGACATTATATAAAAATTAAATTAAAAGTTGGAACCGGGCCGAAACAAGAGTTTTTTTTTTCTTTATTTCTTTCAATGTTATTAACGTATTATCTCCGTTCATTTTTAAGTGTTGTTTAAGGTTTTTATACACAAATCAAGAAATGTAATAAATTAGGTTTTTATAAAATAATTTTTAAGTTTCTTATTATATCCCTTTTCATTTCTACTTTACAATAAATGCATATTAGTGATAAATATGTAAATTAATTAAAAATTAGATAGAAAGTAAGGGTAAAATTGACAAAAAAAATAGCGAATATTATCTTAAACTTTGAAAATGATAGATAAATAAAAACAAAAATATTCTAAAAACCGATAATTAAAAAGAAAAGGAGGAAGTATTATTTAATATATGTTTTACATTACTTTCTCTAATATGTAATTGCGTGTGCATAACACCTAGTTTGATGTTTGAAAGTATTGAATTTTGCTTTATTAAATATTGTAAATTATTGAAATAAGTAGGTGCCGATTCTGCCATATGCCCGAATGAATTATATATAAATTATATATTTTGATATAATAAATATTATTTTTAGTGGAAAAACATTTTATCTCTAGTTCTTTATTATGTACATATGAATATGCATTAAAAATTTATTTATACGTATTTTTTTATTAAATAAACTTAGAAAAATTAATATATGCACTAATAGTATGAAAAAATTTTATAATGTTATTCAATCATAAACTATTATATATGGTAAGTTTTTTACTTTTATTATAATTATCTCAAAAGTCATATCAGAAATAATTTTTAATTTGTTGACAATGTAAAATATTTTATATTGACTGTATATATCTATTAAACTCATAAACATAATGTAAATTTTATTAAATAATTTAAACTTATTTATTACTTAATAATAAGTCATAAAATTTATTTAATGATAAAAATGTCATTCTTTTTTTTTTTCTAAATATGCTCACATTGAAATTCAAATGAAATTAAATGATCACCTAACTTCGTAAGAATCTATTTGTATTATATTACGTTTGTTTAAGTGTTTGGAGAATACTAATTAATATTAGAGCTTTGGTTAAGAAATAAAAATAATTTTTATAAAATATAATATTTAATATTTAATATTATTAATACACTTTACTGTAATTTTTTTAATAAAACTGTTTACATCTTAACTCTCCACTCACTAGTATGACATAAGATTTTGAAATGATGAAAACTCGTATTTGATGAAAGGAAAAATATTTTTATTATATTTAAAAGTATCTTTGATTTGATGTTTTCTGTGAACCAATGCTTTGACGGTTTGAGAAAATATCTAGACATCTACAAACTACAAAGCCATGAAAGAGGAATTGACTTATATTTAAAAGTATCTTAATTAAAAAGAGATACATAATATTTATATTAGCAATTTAGTTTTATCAAAATAAGTTATATCAATGAAAATAATCTTAAATTTAATATTTCTTTTCACTGATATATGGTATTTTTTAAATAATTCTAATTTATAAAATTAAAAAGTGGTATTTTCAATATATAATAATGCTATTTAACAATTAGAAAATGTTCGTGCTAAATATAGGCTAGAGAATTGCATGTATATCCCGTGTTGCGCTAGACATTTTATTAGAAGACCTTTTATTTTTAAGATAAAACTTAAGCACGATAATATGGAACAAATTTAAGGAGCTCTATTGATTGTGCAAAAAATGATTGATAATGAGAAAATACTTGAAACTTATAAAGTATTTGAATAAAACAAAAATATCAAACTCTTACCATATTGTTATTATAAGACTCATCATCATTCTTGTAGGCTACCACTCTCACATTTTATGTATTTAAATTGTAAACATTTGGTAAGGAAGTACCGCTTTGATGCAAAATATATACAATAAATGCAAAATAATCATGTTAACATTTTAAGACTTTATTTTATATATTAGCTTATATGTTTATAGATATAATTGTAACAATATACCAGGTGCCAATAAGTGTGAAAAAAAAAATGATTGGTTACATTTGAAAGGCTTTCTTAATATGTGTTTGGAACTACATCTACACGGGATTAAACGTACGTCCACTTCAACGTTACATATTGTAGCTCTAATTTCAACATGTTTTTGACGTGATTCCAAACACACTATTAGTCTCATATTAAAGAAGACACATTTCGTCTTAAGTTGATTTGCATCTCAAGAAGTTGAATAGAATTAATAATCTTCTTAGTCTCATGGGCTTTGACTCATTCATGATAAGAAAGTTTAAAGATTCAAATAGACAGAATTATCTAAGAAAAAAGTCCTTAACCAAAAAGGACAAAAGTTGAAATCTCTAATTCCAGCTCCATCTTCCTATCAAAAGAGTTTTCTAGGGGAGATGCTACGCATTAAGCCTGGGCAAAAAATCCAATAGCCCAAACAGTGCCACAACTACACCAACCCGAACCACTTTAAGTCTATTTTAGTGAACTAATATTTTTATGCAAACAACGATTTATATGCCTTATGAATTTGGAGTCAATTATTTTGTCGATATGGACTTTACAAATGGAAATTAAAAACCATTAAATCACTTAGTGTGTGTTTGTATTTCTCTTAAAAACTGCGTTGAATGTCAATCCAACAATTTTTTTCAATCACATTGAGGTGCATTGAATGGTGTACAAACGGCTATTCAAACACAGCATTACAGATTTGCACTTGCACTTGCACCATTTTCTCTTGTTCACAATTTTCTCCCTTGCACTTGCACCATTACAAAACCTAATTCCCACTCTCATCTTTCACAAACCCCAAGTTATCATTTCACACTTCTCATTTGAAGGTTGTTGACTGCAATTTCAGTGTTTTGAACTTTCGAGATAGACAATGTCAGAAAGTAAAAACTTGTTTTTCTGATATTGAAAATAGAGTTGATGCCTCTATTTTTTATAAGTTAATATGTTATTAACAAAGCCATGTAAGGACAATGATGTGAAGTAAATCCTTGTCTATATTTTCTCTTCCTCTTGCTTGAGGTTACTTATTTGTGGTTATGTTTGCCTTGCCAAAGTAACGACATAAGTGTTATATAGTGTTGAATTAAATACATTTCATATTAGAGTCATTTTCTTCTTTGTTAACATTTATAGAGTTTTAACTTTTAAAACAGTAACAAACCAGTTTTAAAATCAGACTTAAAACTAATTTTAAAACGGTTTTTGGTTTTAATGCTAGTTTTAAAATTGAATTTGGGATCCAAAACCAGTTTTAAAACTGATTTCTGATTTAAAATTGGTTTTAAAATTAATTTATGATTTAAAATCAATTTTAAAACTGAAGGGACTATAAATCTGGTTACAAAATCATTCAAAAAAATTTAAAACCAATTTTTAAAAAAATATAAATTAGATTTTAAATTCAAACCAGTTTTAATGATTTGGTCTGGTTGTTTAAAATCCAAACCATTACCACCAATGCTTCCCGCTCTACTTCAATTTGGACTAGAACGATCAGAGTTACAGGTATACGTGCATGTATTGTACGCAGTGCGGGCAATGTGGCATGCATTTTTGTCCATAAATTACTCGCGTGAGCATGCGAAGATCAGTAGCTATAATCATAATTCAGAATCCACATGCCTTACATCTGAAATTTCCTGATTTTAACGTCAAATTTTGTTTATTAGGCTAAAATTCAGTCAACCCCATGAAAATAAACGCTGTTTAAACTCGATCTTCGGAAGGTACTTTTGAGAAATTATACGTGGGCCCAAATTATACTTTTGCATTCCCAATTATATAGTTTGTAAAAATTAAAGCTCAACCTGGGGGAATTGGAGTGGCGTTCAATATTTCACAGCTCATCCCTAACTTCCACAAGTCATCTTACAAACGCAGCACCACTGCCACCATACGACCAAATAGAAATTTAAAGAAGAAAATGAACGCAACCACCTAGAATTTAAGCTGATCAAATATAACAAAACAGGAAAAAATACAATATTTCAAAGCAACTAACACAAGCACAAAACATTCTCGGTGAGAAATGTATTGTAACCATCGCCTGACTCAAATAAAAAAAGACCGCTAAATGTCTTATTTTGCAAAAACTTTGATCGCAAATGTTCCCTATCTCTCGAATGAAGTGATTAACATGACCTCAGTAAAATAAAACATTACGCCTTCAACCGACCATAAAACTTTTGTTTCTCCTGAGTGGTCTGGAAGCGGCCATGTCCAAACTTGGATGAGGTGTCAACGAACTTCAGTTTGATCTCTTCAAGAGCCACTCGAGATGTCTGCTTGAGAAGGGACTGACGAAGCGTGAGAACCCGCTTCTTGGGTCCAACACAGCATCCCTTGACCATAATATAATCATCCCTCACCACGCCATAATGAGGGAATCCACCCATGGGAGTAATATCCTTCTCGGTCCTGTCATTAGCAAAGTTAGCAAAGATTATGAAATACTGCAGAATATGATATAACAAAATGCAATACAAAATTAAAAAAAAAAAATTCAGAAGAGCTTTGTCCCTTCCAAAGAATAACCCTAGGGATACATATTATATTTAATTGGCCAAACAATAATCTCATACTCAAGTCTTTCATTTTCTTAAACATTGTGTCCAGTAGTTAAATCAACCATTTGGCTGCACTCTACATTAGCTCGAGATAACAGTTACTCTAAAAGACTAGGAACAATAATCCTATTAGATATTCCCCCGTTCCTAAGGGTGGGCTCAACAAGGGCCCAAAAACCAAAATAGAAACAAAAAAAGAACAAAGAAACACTACTGTACCTGTCAAATTCAGTGATGGCTGTATGTGACTCTTGACCTGCCTTGGCAACCTTGTAGATCTTTTTATTCAACTCAGTACGATGATGATATCCATTCTGACCAGCCCTGGCGACTGTGAAAGAAACACGAGCAGGGTGCCAGGCACCAATACAAGCAACCTTTCTTAGACCTCTGTGAGTCTTGCGAGGAAGGCGAGTGACACCCCATCGAGTTACAACACCTTCATAACCTTTACCCTTAGTCACACCAATGATATCTATCATCTCATCTTTTTGGAAAACAGCATCCACTGGGATTTGCTTCTCAAAGAAGCTGTATGCATAGTCCACCTTCTGGGCTACTGTCCCACCATTAACTTGGATCTCCATCAAATGTGCTTTCTTCTGTTTTAGACCCTTCAACTTCCTTATCTACAGTAAACAAAGAAAACCCAATACATTTCAGTATAAATCAGAGTAGCTGGTAAGCCTGGTAAAAATAATATCCTCCAACATTTAATATGTAAAAACTTGACACAACCACAGTATATAAACATAGCAAAATTTAATACAATAGTCTAAATTTACTATATTGGGTACACCACAAGATTAAAAAATCATTTGCTAAGGTCGGATGTGTGAATCAGAATCAAGCTTGCATGGTAGCAAAGAGACCCATGCCTTGCTATGCCTCACTTACGCTTACAGGATAACAAAGTCTGGCAATAATAACTACCAATGAATCACTCATAAATAAACTTAGTAAAGAAAAAAAGTTGTTTAAAAGTTACAGAAGGAAGCAAACTTAAATAAAATCCAATCCAAACAATTTCTTTACCTGAGTATGAGCCAGAACACGAATGACAGTTGCATACTTCTTCAATTTCTCAAGCTGAGATTCAATATCTTTCTTTCCTTCCTCAGTTTCATATTTTTTTGTATATTTGGTAAAAGCCTTCTTTTTAGATTTGCACCAGTTCTTGTAAAATCGTCTCTTGACTTCTTCACTTAGATGCTGAGCCCAAACAGTATTCAGCGTGCGAAGGCCACGAGTTGTCTTCACATATCCCACCACTCCAACAACAACCAGTGGAGGAGTTTCAATGATAGTGACAGCTTCACATGTCTCTTTCTTATGAAGCTCTACAACAGCATAAAATGTCATCAGGACATCAGGTACAAAGCAACCAGATACAAGGCACAATGGTGGAAAAAAGAAATAATAGCCCAAAAACTGATCACGTGGTGATATTAAAAAGAATGCTAACGCAGGAAATCAACAACTTTCTTATAAAAGGCATCATCCCAAACAATCATTGAATATGTAAAAGTGGATGATTAAAATTTAAATTACATTCACAAAAATTGAGAAAAAACAATAAGTCAGATTGTTTAATAACTTTGTTTATAATATAATTCATACAAAAACACAACTTACATATTTTTTAACTTAATTGTTAAATATCTTCACATTCAAAATAGAAAAAAATAATAAGAAACCTATGATTTCCAAGGTGTCATGAGTAATGCAGAAAAATTACAACAAAAGAAATATAGGTGCATGTAAGTGATATACCCAAGATAAGTAAGAGCATAAATAACAGTTGGTTGGGATTAAGTCAGATAACTAAGACAAGTACAAGCATATTTGTCAATCCAGCTTTTTCACTGTACTTGTAAAATAACCCCATTGCAAACCCCTTTCCCATCCCACCTTCAGGGCATTAACCAAAAATCATTCTTACTTGATCCAGGTTTTTCAACCTCTCTAACAATGTGGGTCATCCCAGCCTTGTAGCCCACAAAGGCAGTCAACCTGCATGGTTGACTAGGATTGTCTTTTGGGAAAGCCTTCACTGCAATAGCAAATTAGAAGACATGTCACAAGAATTATCAATTACAACATATTGTAATGAAGCTAATTTTCATGCAGTATAGGACAAGCAGAATGAGGCATCATTAGACAGCACCACTTTTTTCAAGGTTAAAACCCATACAAGTGCTTACCTTGTACAAAATGTAGAAGAAAAACAATAGTACGTTTCAGAGAGATGGTGTACCATCTTTCATTGTCATAGTACTAGTAAAACTTAACAAATCCCATTAATTTCTCATAAGAAATAAGACAAACAACAACAAACATAATTAATGTTGGGAGGATCTAATTACATAGTAATGAATACAGATAAACTGAACCAATGTCAAGATAATACTGATACAAACCCAAACTTGGCATGCAGATATGAATTACAAAGCCCTCCTCCCAAAAGGAATAAATCATAACTCAACTCACTGCAGTACTTATAGAATGTTTGGATTCCCATTAGATGATCCTGATTCTAGGTAAAAGTTCACTCATTTGGTTCCACGTTGAGAAATTGAATCTGGATCCAGAATTGATTTAGTAAAAGCAACATTGGATAAAAAAATTTATACCATGTTTTACTACTAAATTGCTTTTAGAACAAAAACATCCAAACATAAATCACCAATTCAAAATCAATTTTAACCCAAATCAATTTAGTAAAATCAATTTCTTTCAAAATCAATTTTGCAAATGCTCACCAAAACACACTTAAAAAACAATCTCACTAATCTCATCAATATTTTTTTCTAATGTATATGTAGAACGTTAAAACGTCTATGCTGCCACAATATTCAATAAATTTGAGAATTAAAAAATAGTTTAACCTCCACGTGTCAGTACATAAATCAGGAGCACCAAATCCCCATAGTGATGAAGAAACGCTTCCAAACCAAAGGCCTATGGCAAAATATAATGCCAATTCTCGAGCTCATTTGTTTTCCATACCAAAACCCTTTCACAGGATTTTGGCCAGAAGAGCCGTTTCTGAGACTCCAGCCTTGATTAACCACTTTTTTAGGGAAGCAATTTCATTCAGTCATCACAAGGAAATGGCAATGACAAGCAATAACAGATTAGTTTCAAATGCTTTGAGTTACTTTATATCCGAAAACCCTTTGCAATCCATCGATTAGTTTCAAATGTTTTCAGTTACTTTAGATCTGGAAACCCTTTTCAATCCACAGATTAGTTTAAAATGGTTTGAGTTTAGATCTGAAATGAAAACACCTAGCAACATACATCATTTAAATCTAGCGGAGAAGGATAGTAACAATTAACAAACAAATGAAAAAAGAAAAAAAAAAAAAAAAAAAAGGTAGATCACCCTTTCCACGATGACGAGAAGCTCGCTTCCTAGGAAGAAAGCCGAGGGAACCGTGCCTCGGGTGCTCGAACTTCCGGTGAGACATTTTTTTTTTTTTTCCCTACTTCAACTGTCAAATTCACTCAAAATATAAGCATTAATTAATAAAAACGAAAAAACAGTAAGAGATCCATCGAAAGAGAATAGATCGCAGGAAATGGTTGTAAGCGTACCTGCTGCTACAATGAGAAGGAGAGAGAGTGAGAAGGGAACAAATGTTGATTGAGGGTTTCGCGCACACCCTCTGAATTTAGATATAAACCTCTCGCGGCGCCGCACTGCGTCTTTCAACCCTAAACAATTGGGCTTCGGATCCGAAGAAACGCTTATGGATTCTCCCTCCAACCGGCCCAAAACTACTTTTCACGGTTTAAAATTCACTCTATATATTGAATTAGAACTTACCTCTATCTCACACATGAGAGTATTTTTAGTTGTCATTTTTCAATAAAAATATTTTTAGTTATCATTTTTCAACGATAGTGTTTTTAGAAATATTTTTAACCTCTCATATCATTTAATCTATCATTTTAGAAATCTTTAATTCTAAATTGAATTTCAATATTTTTTAAAAGAAATTATCAATAATTAAAATGACATTGTATCACAATATAAATTATGTATTATAAATTTAAAATATAATATATATGTTTAAAAATATTTATTTATTACAAATTTTAATTATAATATAATTTATATTATATATTTAGAAGTATTTATTTATTATAAATTTATATTATATAAAACAAATATTTATGCACAAATTAAAATGCTAGTAATATATATGAGTTTTATAGCTATGTATTATTAGTATAAAAAGTTTTACATTATCAATTAATCAGAAATTACCGTTAATATGACTTTTAAGATAGTTATTGTAAAAGTCAATAAATTTACCATACATGGTAGTTTGTAATTAAATAATAGTGTAAAATTGTTTTACTTTGTCAGTACATAATCTATTTTCTCTATGTTATTCTATTATTTTATTTTATTTTAAATAAAAATTACCTTGTTTTTATAGATTTTTTAAAATGAGTTAAACAAATGACCCTTGTTTCTTTTCTTTAAACAAAAATAAAGATATCGTTCATATTTTTTATTTTTTTACATCAAACTCTTTTTTGTTTTTTGGTGGTAAAATTTGAAGGGAAAAACATGCTTAACAAGGACTCATGCATATCAAAATAATAGAGAAAAATATTTTACATGTGTGGCTCTCTATTTATGATTAAAAAAAATAGAAGACTTTTTTTATAATGAATGGGTGAGTCCCAGGCCTTATGTTTAATCACGAATAAATGGGTGCAATAATAGTATAGAAAAAGAGTTTAACAACAGATCTAAATCTATTTCACTAACATGCCATATCATAATTTAATTTTTTTTCTTTCAACATTATTAGGCCATGAGTTGAGATGTGGAAATATGATTGAATATTTGTATAACCATAGAGTATTTTTAAATTAAACATGCAATCTATTGTCTTCAGTAGTACCGTGCCTTGCCAAAAAGTGGGCAATTTATTACCTCCGCTCAAAGTATGTTGGGACAGTGTTAGTCTAAACATAAGAGAGTTTAAGTCCTTGTTTTGAGTCCTCAGAAAAAGAAAAAAAAAGTTATTTAATATTAGTAATTATATGACTTTTATTCTTAACTGGTCTAGTGTAATGGTAATTAAAGTGTTTTTTTTTCTTGGTGAATGAAGGTTTTTGTATAGACTATAGGTATCTTCTATTGGAAACAATTCTGCTCGAGTTAGGTGTGATTATTATGGGCAGCAAAGCCTCCCTCTGAGTATTTAACGTAGTTACATATCCAAAACTCGAACTCAAGACCTAGTAAATGAGGTTTGAATCTTTTTAGAAGAAAAACCATTTCTATTTTTTGTTAGCCCCTAATTTTTCTGTTACTTTTATTAGTTTCAAAAAGGTCTTATCTCTAAGTTCACTTTAGTTTAGGCCTAAAATTATGTTGGATCGGCCATGTGTACCATGTGTTCACCAAGTTAGTGATATGTTATTTCCCCTTTGACTCCTAAACCCTTTTATTTAATTGCCCCCTTTTTTGGTTGAAAAATGTTCAAGTAAAAATGACTCTTAAACCTTTTTATTTAGTTTTTTCCATTTTCTTGTTATGAAATGTTCAATTAAAAAGCATTAGCAGAACTTACTTATGTGTAAGCATGTCATTTTCTTTGGAATTCCACCATATAGGGTCATTAGTAGATGACCTAATACCACGTTAGTAAGGGGGACAAGTTCATGTTGTGCATAGATACTTTGGGAATTAGGAATTATAAAAGATGGGCTTAGATACTTTGGGAATGTCAAAACGTGGTGGAAAACTAGAGTCATGTTTTAAGAAGGGTTTGAAACTCATTAAATTAGACAATCATATAGTGGAATTGCCTAATTATGATTGATAAATAAGTGTGAAGTACAAGTTTATTTAGAACATAATGTGAATTTACCAGGTGATGTAGAAGAAGTTCCTATGCTAACTTTGAATGAAAGCCCTTTTGTGATGGGAAAAGGAAAAGGAAAAAAAGGTTTCTAATGGGGAGAGGAAAATAATGGGTGATGCATGTGAAAAAGTTAACGATGAAGTGGTTGAAATAAATGATGATAGTCTAAAAGATATTCACTTTGATGATAATGAGGAGGAGAGAGTTTTAGCCCTTAATGATGGTTTTGACAATCTAACCCAAATATTTGTTAAACATGGCAAGAAATTAAAGCTACAAAATAAAAAGGCATGAGGAAATCTATGTTTGCAAAAAGGCCTATTAGACTAAAGAAAAAGTAACTTGTGATGAAACCAAGAAAGAATGGGAATTGAGAGGTTGATGGGGATGGTGGAAAGAGTGGGAATGGAGGGTTTGTTTAACAAATATGGTAGTAAGTGTTGGAAAAATACATGGTATTGAATTGGATTATCACACTAATGAGTTGAATAGCGGAAAGTCAGATATAAAGGATGATGAAACTTCTAACTAAAATATCCAAAGTTTTGGAAAAAGCAAATGTCAAAAAAAAAAAATGAATTCAAATTGGGCATAGATTTTTCTTCATTTCAAGAGTTTAAGAAAGCCATATTTGAGCATTCAATATTGAATGGCAAAAAATCGAGTTTGAAAAGAATGATGCAGTTAGGGTTAGAATAAGTTGTAATTTTATGGCATCAGTCAATAAGGTTGGGAGTAGTCATACATTTAAGATAAAGACTCCAGACCAAAAGCATACTTGTAGAAGGGCTTTTAACAATAACAATGTTAATTCAAAATGGGTGGTAGATAAGTTCCAATCTAGTAACAATATAAAATTAAATGACATTATTGGAGAAATTAGATCTTCAGTATGTTGTTAGAGTAATAGTTTTAAGAGCTTATAATACTAGGAAAATTGCAAAAGAAATGGTTGATGAAAGATTTGGCAAAATAATATTCATTATTGTGGTATATAGTGAAGAGTTGAGACATGCTAGTCGTGGCAACAATTGTAAACTTCAAATAGAAAGACTTGCTCCAACCTTACAACCAAGATTTGAAAACTTGTATATGTGTTTAGAAAGGTGTAAGACATGTTTTGTAAAAGGATGCAAGCCATTCATAGGTGTTGATGAGTGTCACATGAAAACTAAATATAATGGTCAATTTCTAATAGCAGTGGGTAGGATCCCCTAACGACCGATACTTTCCATTGGCCTCTAGTGTTATTGAAACCGAGACAAAAGAGAGTTGGAGGTGGTTCCTCACACTACTACTAGAGAACATTGTAGACATTTCTAATAGCATGGGAGTCGTTAATTTCTATGCATATTTTAAAATAATTTTTATATATAATTATTTACTTATAAATAAATAAAAGAGTAGAAAATTAAGTCTTAATGAAATAAGAGAGGAAGAAGAAGATATTACCATGCATAGTCCAAAATGAACTAAATATATTATTAATTACACATTAATAGTATCTTTCTAGGTGTGAAGCTCACTTGTGTTTGTGGTTGTAACTGCAATAGAAACAATATTCTAAAATGAAAGTATGTTTAAGCTTTGGAATTCATAAAACTTCTATGTATTACTTTTTGTGATGGATATTTGTTTTTTTTTTTTTGTGTATTTTCTCAAAACTAAAATGTTTGATATCTTGAAAATTGATATAACCACTTGAAGATTTTGGTCAAGTTGATTGGTATTAATCATGTATCCAGAGCATTATCATGCAATACATTTCAACTTTGCAATAACAAGAAATTGAATAATACATTAACAATGTTTACAAATTGATGCTTACAAAATAGGAATTAAATTTAGTAATAAAAACATATTTTAAGTAGGCTAGTGAGACAAAACCAAACATTAGAACAATATAAGAGAAATCTACTTATATTCACAAACAATTGAATTATTTTTTAATTCTTTAAAATTTCCTAATTTTATTATATTTATTGCATCCTATAAAAGAATTGTTTAAAATAACATAAAATCCAGTAAATTTAATGTATTCGATCATAATTATTGGGGATCCACGACCTTGTGTGTGAACCAATGAGATTCCATAACTTATGTTATTTTCGTGCTTATGTAAATGCGTGAAATGGTGACAAAAAGCAAATTTTTCATTTGGTGTAAATTCTTTAATAAATTGATATTAATATTTCTAATGACCCAATTAACATTTTAACGACATAGAAGAACTATAATGGGTGGGGATTGGTCTAGGGTATTTTCTTGCTCTAAAAAAGTTTCTTGTAAAATGTACATTTAACATGCAATAAAATAATTTTATTTTAATTAGTTTGTAGTGTCAAATAAAAAAAAAATCATAGAAGCTTATTTATGATTATTCATGACTAATCATAATAGTTCCAATGAAAGATTTGACCTTCTACTCACAAAAAACAATACAAGCTTACATTATTTGTTTCATAGCATGGTATAAGTTCTAGTTGACAATAATATACTTATAATAAGGATAATCTATTAATATTTTTCTAAAATTATTTCATTAGTGTAGTTATAATATTTTTTTTTAATTTTTCATAATAATAATTGATTATGTGATTTGAATACAATACATCAACAACTTTTCTATTTAATTTCTTTCAATTTATATTATATTATTTTTTCATTGTTAATATTTTTTACAACATGATAAAGTTTATATTTATGAGTATTTACTATTATAACATTATTTAAATATAAAACAACATAATCGCATACATATTTATATAATCATATAAATGTAAACAATAAAAATAAAAATAGTGATTCTTTATAGATTGAATAATAAGAAAATAATGTTATTATTTTATGTTGACAAAAATAAACTATTTTATATAACAATAACAACAATGGCAATATCTTGTGTGAATTGGAGAGATCAAATAATAAACATGGAAGGAATAAAAATAAACAAATTTTAACATATAAAATATAATTATATTAATTAATATACTAGGAGATTGCATATTTTTATCCGGTAAGATCAATTGATATTAATTGTTAAAATTTGTAAAGACTCACTTTCAATAAAGATTAACAAAAAAATAAAATTTTCTAATCTAATTATTAATTTTAACATTCTCATAAAATATAATAAGTTTATAAAATTCAATTTCACTATTTTATTCAAATGTATGATATGTTATTTGAAATATAACTAAGACAAAATTCAGACTTCAACTTTTACCTTAATATCCTCAATTCAAAACTTTAACTTCAAAAATACTATATATCACATTTTTAAGCTATTACCAAAACCCTAAACAAATTTATTTAAAAATGTTGTAAATGTAACTTTTTTTATTTGACACTTATTAGTAATTTCATTAATTTATATTTCGAGCAACCTCTATCTATATGTTTTATTTAATTTGTTTTGGAGAAATTTTTTTTTATTTTTTAAGAGAAGTTAAAATAAATGATTATTTCTTTAAATTTAAATTGAATTAAACATATTAATAATTATTAATTTTGATTTTTCTATTTAATTTGTTTTCACTTTATGTAAAGAATATTAATTTAATTTCTTTAAAAATTTATAAGATCGATCATTTTATATATATAGCAATAAAATAAAATTAATGTAAGTATATATATATATATATGTGTGTGTGTGTGTGTGTGTGTGTGTGTGGTTTTGTTAACGTACACACACTTATTTTTTAATTGGAGTATGTTAGCAAGTTATAACTATAATATATCTTAAAATATACCATGGGGTAACTTACTAACGTACTTCAATTAAAAAATAAGTGTGTATACGTTAGCAAATGTTGGTGGGATTTGCTAACGTACACACATTTGTTTTTTAGTTGTAGTACATTAACAAGTTATAACTACAATGTATCTTAAAATACACCAGTAATGTAACTTGCAAATGTATTCCAATTAAAAAGTAAGTAGGTGTACGTTAGCAAACCCCATATATATATATATATATATATATATATACATACATACATACATACAACTATTGATAGGACATAATTAGAATTAATGGACCTAATTGTATTTAATGAAGAATTAAATTGTTCTCATTAGTGATATTTATTATACAATTTTGATAATTTTAATTAAGTTAATAATATATATTTTCAAATTAGATTCATTCATAGCCATTAATCGGACCTAATCAGATTTAACCAACCTAATTGTATTTAATGAAGAATAGAATTGCTCACATTAATGATATTAACATATAAATTTGATAATTATAATTAAGTTAATATTATATATTTTCAAATCAGATTCATTCATAGCCGTTGATTGGACATAATCAGATTTAACAAATCTATTTATATTTTATAAAAATTAAATGGCTCACATTAATTATATAAAAGTGTAACGGATCTTTAATTATCATATTATGGTTCATTCATATTTAATAAAATATTATCCTTTTTATATTTAAGAATATGGTGCATTCACTTTTTTATATGATGAGAGGTGTCATTGATTTTTAAACCACCTTTTTTTAATCATTATATAAACCATATTATCCTTTTTAAAACTCATTATCTTTTTTTTCTATTTAATAATGCCTATTATATAAACCACATTTATATATCAGAAAATTATAGGACCTTTCATTATCCTATTATAATTATTTTTTTTTTGCAAAGCCCAATGTACCGTTTCAGGTTTAATTAATTCTCTGATTTAGTTTTGTAAAACTGAATAAATGCTTAAATTATCATCATGTTTGTTGTGTGGTGAACACAAGAGAAGGTTTTTCGGTGAGCTCCCATGGTGGTTGTTGGCATCTCCGATGGTGGCACCTGCAAGGACTCTGATGCTTAAGTCAGTAGGGATTCAAGTACGAGTGAGAATGAGAGAGAGCCTATGTACCTGATGAGTGCGGAGTTCTTTATATAATGTGTTTTGGAGGGGAATTTTGTTAGAGCTAAGTGCCATATGGTAGCGTGCATTTAGGTGCCTTATTACACGCTTTCCTTGCCGTTAGGCACTTCCCATGTAATGCTGAGATAGAAGTAAAGTCTGTTTGAGATAGCAGAGAATTGCTATCCGGGGTAACTGAGGTCATGCTGGTTGGGGTAGGCGACATGTAGGTCGGCTTAGAGCTGTGTGTTCGAGTAACCTCTAGAACAGTTGCCCCCAAGCCGGTGATGCTTGGAAAAACATCGTTGGCTTAAGAGCCTAAGTCAGTCCCAGAACAGTTGCCCCCAAGTCGGTGATGCTTTGGAAAAAGCATCGTCGGCTTAAGAGTTTTAAACAGGGCTCCTGGATAATGTTGCCCCCAAGCTAGTAAGATTTTTTGGTAGAAAAAATTACCGGCTTAGAGTTTTCTAGAGTCGAAAAGTTTAGTCTGTGTCTTTCATCTTATGAGACAGTTACGCCATATCTTTGGCATTAAATGCATAATGATTCAATATCTTAAAGTCCATTGCGTTTCAAATTCCAAGAGATTTTAGCGGTTACGTGGATTCACATTTGTTTTCAAATTGGTGGATTTGCGCCTGACCATGATACGGGCCCATATAATATATGCTTTACTTTTGACTATTTTATTATGCTTATTCACATTTCATTACTGTGGCTTTCTTTCTTCTTCGCAAGCTCCTTGTTGTCTACTACAATTTCCTTTTTTGTTAAGTGTTTTGTTTCATCTTCTATACATGGTGGTTGAGGCAGTCGTCCAGCGAGTTTTGCCACTAGTTGGTTGTTTCAATCTCCGGCTCTGCCTTCGTCTCACCACAGTGGCCAACAAAGGTCTTCAAAAGGTCGTGGGGATGCTATAGGCCACACTGGTTCTTCACTTGTTTTGATGGCTAGTCGCGGGGGGGTAGCTGTCCGGGGTAGGGAAGGTAAACAAAGGGCCACAAGGAGAACTGACGAGCGTCCTTTAAGAACTGACCCCAAGGAACACTCGCCACCTGAAATTGTTATTTGCCCTGAAGTTTTAGAAAAATGTCGAAGCCGCCTCAAAGCTATAGGGATGCCATACGACCCAGACGAGGTGTTGGAATATGCTAAAGCTTGGGGGCAATATCCAGATTTGTTGAAGATTCCCTCTGAGCCAGGAAATACTTCCGGGGTAGCTACGTCAGCGAGAATTAGCGCTGAGGTTGTACCGCAGTTAAAGCCCTAATAAGCCAATTCTGACCCTTCTTTCGATATTTTTAACAGGGAAATGGGAAAAACTATTAGAAACATGGAGACTACTACAAAAGACTACCACGACGCGACGAATCTAAATGTTAATTGGGTAGATAAGGAGGTGGTCGGGACTCGATCCTACAATCAAGCGGCATTAGACGCACTGGCGGGTCACTTAAAGTTGAGCTGAGATGTTGTAAATATGTCCTTTGACGTAGTGGCCCCTAGGGATGATGGTCAAATTTGCTCACAGGGTCGGAAAAACAATATGGGGACCCCGTTGAATGAGGTTGAGGCGACAATGGCTGGTTATTTATACCCAAATTTTCTGCCCATGTATTTAATGTTCTTTTAGCATCTTGGAGTTAGGCTACCATTCACCGACTTCCAAGTATCCATATTGAATTTTCTTAATGTCGCCCCCTCACAACTTCATCTGCCTGGGCATTCATTGTAGCATTCGAAAGTCAGTGCAGCCAGAAGGGGGTCGTATGTACCTGGAATCTATTTTTATATTATTCCTTTCCCATTCGCCAGATGTATAACAACAAGTTCTCGTCTGTCTCCCTCCGAAGTGTCCAGGGTAGGGCCTTACTCAAGCCATTTCAGGATTCGTACAAAGATTATAAGGATAACTTTTTCTTCCTTCGCCCTTGCGTACAGAGCTAGGAGGCTTTTTTCATTGTGCGTGATGCGAGGGAAAACATAATCGAGCCATGTTTTCCGCTATATTGGTCCTACGATCATTACTGTTTGGATTCTGGTCGGTTTTTGGTCTGAGATAGTGATCTGACCTCGGAAGAGACATGAGCCCAGGATCATTTTTCAGAAATGATAAAGAATTTCCAAGACCAGATTCCATGCCAATGGTTGATTGGCACCACTCTTTCTGAATACTGGCAGAATTTTGGTGTGTTTGTATGAAAGTTTTGTAGATTTATTTTTTGGTTGTCTTAACATTTTATGCATTGCTTGACCAAGTTCATATACTTTCTTGTAGAAAAAATGGTGAAATCTAAGATGGCTGACTTTGCCCTAGCCTTGTAGCAAGAGAAGGAGCCGAAGCTGAAAGAGCCAAGGAAGGCTAAGGGGAAGTAGAAAGTTGCTGCTATGGAGAAATTAAAGGTTCCTCCTCCTCCTACTCATCCGACAGCAAAGGGAATCATCATCCGAGATGCCGAGGTCGGGATTGTGCCAGTTCTTGTTAAGTTAACTTCCGCCGGGGTGGCTCCCTCCGAGGTTGACATGGCAGCCGGGGTTTCCAATTTCATTCCTGCCAAAGTGCCTCAGGTTTCTCGAGCCACTGAGAAAAGAACTATGAGCGGTGATACACGAGAGGAGGAGCCACCCTAGAAGAGGTGCCGGGATGATTAGTCTTCTTTTTCAATTGTGGAGAGGGTCGACAGACAAATCTTGGCTAGAAACGCGATTGCCTTTGAGGGCAACATCTTGGACGAGGTGAGCATCATGCGGGGCGAACTAGGCACCATGCAGGGTGGAGTTGAGGGTTTAGCCTCTCTCTTCAGCCATATGTTTCATGGGTATACTCAATACGGGCTGATAAGGGAGGTTTATGGCAACAAAAATCCTTTGGACGTCCAAGTTGAGAAAGATGCAGTCATCACTTGGCTGAAACAAGTCGAAGAGGGGGCGCGCATGGCCAAAGAGGAATCTGGCCGTCGCATCGCCAAGCTAGAGAAGGATGTGCGAGCTTTAAAGGAGCAGTTGGCGGAGGAGAAAGCCGAGAAACTATGGTTGGCAAGGGTTGAAGCTGACCTCCAAGTGAAGTTGTCTGCGACCAACGCCAAATATATTGAGCTTGACTTGGATCTATCTTTTCAACTCAAAGCTTCAGAGAACAAAGTTAAAGATTTAGAAGCTAGGGTGTGAGAGTTAGAAACCGGTGTGGCAACTTCCCACGAGGAATCTCAACTGATGTGCCGCCGCTGGATAGAGTCCATCCAGCTCTCCTTTGAAAACATAATGGAGCAAGTGCACTACCTCCTCCGGTGAGGCATGGACCTTGGATGCGCTCGGCCTGATTGTGAAGTTATTAACGGTGTTTGGCATGTAATCGTGAATGGTGAGATGATGTCGGTAGATCCTACTATCCTCGTTGCTGATTTCGATGTTGATGATGAAGACAAGAAAGAGGTTGAAGCCGATTTGGGGCATCAGAGGACTGGGGTCAATTCTGATCTCGTCGATAAGCAAGATGTCAAAGCGCAACTTGTAGATAGTTTCATATCGACCCCACAGGTGACACTGACCATCCCTCCCTCAAGCGAGGTTGAGGTTCTAGGTGATGATCCTGCCCTCGGAGATGCTGGTGCCTCTCACCACGTAAATGTTGATGAAAATGCTACCAACGCCGGAAGTTGAAGGGCCGGGATGCCGGTTTTTCCTTAACTTTTTGTTTATGTTTTTGTAAAACTTGTATACAATTTGAATAGTTTGAACATAAAGTGTATATTTCAATATTTTCTTTTAATGTCTTATGCCTTGAATACAATAAATGTATGCGTTCTAGTTTTTCGCTCTTTCGTAAATATTTTATTCTTCGCGCTTTTAGTTTGCTTGACTTTGCCTTTGTGTGTTTCTCGATTTTCATTTTTTTTGAATCCACCACGACTAGAGCAAATCCACGTACATAGGATGGTTTCCTTCCTACCTCAGCTGGAGCAAATCCACATATGTGAGGTGGAAGTTTTTCTTATCTCGACTAGAGCGATCTTCCTACCTCGGCTGGAGCGAATTCACGTACATGGGGTAGTTTGCTTTCTTTATCTTAGCTAAAGTGATCTTCCTACCCGGCTGGAGTGAATCCATGTACACAGGGTAGTTTTCTTTCTTTATCTTGGCTAGAGTGATCTTCCTACCCCAGCTGGAGTAAATCCACATACACGGGGTAGTTCGCTTTCTTTGTCTCAGCTAGAATGATTTTCTTACCCCGGTTGGAGCGAATCCATGTACACGGGATAGTTCGCTTTCTTTCAATGCCCTTTTCTCCTGTACATTTGTTTGGTCTTGTGTTTAGCTTTCTAGGCCAGAAAAACTCTTATTTTATTAATCACGCAAGGCAAAAAATATTACAAAACTCTGTATGCAACAGTCCATCATTATCTTCGAGTTTTAGGTTAGCAATTCTCCACGTCGGCTCTCCAATTTTTGCTAGGATCATTGCCTCCATGCCATGAGTAAGGCGGAAAAGAGACTTTCTAGTGGAAGAATGTGGGGTTGTGTGGTAAGCCCATAGGACATGTGGTAGTTGCTCAACCCAACATCCCTTCGCTTTGTCTAATTGTCGTCGGAGTCCTCTGAGGATGACTTGATTGATCGCTTCTGCTTGCTTGTTTTTTTGGGGATGTTCAATCGACGTAAAGTGCTACTTAATCTTTAACCTAGCCAATAATTCCTAGAAGCTTCTGTTTGTGAATTGTGTGCCGTTGTCTGATACTAGAACATCCGGTGTTTCGAATCTACAAATAATCTGTCGGAATACAAAGTTCTCAACATTCCTTGTCGTGATAGTGAAATACGAAAAAGCGCACAAGAAGGGGGGGTTGAATTGTGCCTTGTAAAAACTTTTTCGAATTAAGTAGATCAAACAAAAACGTTTTCAAGTGTAGGGATAGTGAGAAGAAAAACACAAAAAGTTTTATACTGGTTCCCTCAACCTGAGCTACGTCCAGTCCCTTCACCCAGAAGGTATCCACTAACCAATCTTAGGTTACAAGTATTATTCGCGGCCTCTTCAGGCTTTACAACGCAATCTCCCTAGATTGCTTAACCTAATCATTCTTTTACACTAAGCCTCTTCAGGCTTTCACAACACACAAGTGTTTTAAGAGAAAGGGTCAACTTACGTAGTAAGGATTTGAAAGATTAAGCTCAAGATCACTTTGAGGATCTTTACAAAATTTTGCTATCGTCCACTGGTTGCTCTTAACAAAGTATTACAAAAGTCTTTACGTTCTTGTTCTTTTTCACAAACTTTGCCTTTTTCTATTCACCTTTTTGTTTTTCGTTGTACTTCTGTGCTACTGTTTTCGTTGGTGCACGTATATATATAGTCTTCAGGAAAAAGATCCGTTGTAGAGAATTTGACTCTTTACGCAATGAGAAGCGTGCAGACTATCTTTACAAAAGGTCAGGTGTGGCAGTTTGTAGACTAGCACTAACAGGGAAGGTGCAGGACTGCGCTAGCAGTTTGTTCTTCTGAACCTTCTTCATTTGTCTTGTCAGCTTGTTAAGTTGACTTGCTTTATCTATTATGCTGTGCTTTTGTACTGAATTGATGTTGATGCTTCAAACAGATTTGAACGTTAGTTCACAAGTTACGAGACAGACTTAGCATAACTCTAATTGTCATTCAGACTAAAAACTTAACCGTTTGAATATATGATCTTGGAGACTTGGACAGTCGCCTCCAGTTTGTTCAACTGGACGGTCTTTAAACACGTCTACTGGACGGTCTTTGACACGTCTACTGGACAGTCTTTGACATGTCTACTGGACGGTCTTTGTTGGCGAGTCTTCTTCTTAGCTGTGACAGGGTTAGTCTATACGCGCAAATATGAACATTAATAAGCTTTGTTATCTTCAAAACATTGAGGGTTTAGACGCTTCTACGTCTTTGGTTCCAACAATCTCCCCCTTTTTTATGATGACAAACCTTATTGATTTTTAAGTTTTTTGCTAGAAAATAAAGAAGCACATAAAAAAGTTTTCGAAAGACTTACTATGCTCCCCCTGAGTCGGATATACCAGGTTTTGAATCCATATCAAATATCATACCAAGTATTAAGCATATTATATAGCAGATGTAGGATTTAATATAAGCAGAGCAATACTTAAAGTAAAGCAGATCAACTTTGTATTTTATTTAGCTGTTTAGAGCATAAAATTTGACAACATTTGCACAAAAAAAATGTGACAAAGGCAAAAGGGAAAAACAAAAACATAGAACATAATGCCTTCTCCGCCTTTGTCATTATAAAAAAAAAAAAGAAAGGGAGTCGTCATCACAGTCACTGTGGCGGCAACGGAGGAGGAGAAGGTTGAGAAGGATGGAGGAGGGCTTGTTGGTTTTGGAGAATTTGGTGAAGAAGAGTGAAAATAGGTTGAAGTTGGGTGGCAACATATTGTTGAACGGTGAGGTCAGCAGAGGGGATGGATGAAGGGGCGGAAGTAGAGATAGGGAGGTTGGCGGAGGTTTGGGAGCCAGGAGTAGGCGATGGTGGAGGTGTAAGTGAAGCTGGTTGAGAAGGTGGAAGAGCTTTAGAGGGGGGAGAGGTGCTTCTAGAAACTTTAGGTTTGGCACGTCAAGTTGATAAGGTCAAGGAAGGGTCCAAGGTAGGGTGGTTGGAAAGTGTTGATGTGAGTAAGAGCAGCAATCAAAGTGTATAGGATAGAAGTTTCTGTACCAAGGAGTGGATGCTCATCTGGTGGACGGACAAAGGCAGCTGAAGTGTCCGAAAAGTGAAAGACACGAGCTAGACGCTGCGTGAATTCACAGTTCGTTACAGTTGGGATATTGGCCTTATCGTCTGTTGAAATGCCACTACTGGACGCTTCTTGTTCGCATAGGAACATATGTTGATGCCAGAAGCGTTCAGCATCGATCTCGTCCATATCTGTATGAAGACGCTGAGCTAGAAACCATTCGTGGGAATGGGTTGGATGATGTTGAATTGCAGCTCTAGACGGTAAAGGCAAAGATGGTGCCTTGGTTAGAATTTTCTTCTTCTTGCGATTCTCATTTATGATTGGCAGTCTTGGACAGACGCGGTCTGGTTGGATGTGGATGGATGTGGAAGGTCGGATATGTTGGGATGGAGGAATGAACAGCTGATACTTTAAGAATGCTGAACCTTTGAGAGTGTTGTAGAACATATGCTCAAAGGCAAATGGAAAGAATCCATCTTCTTCCGGATCTATAGACCGAAACTTCAAATCTGTAGGCCGTAGATGAATGATTTGCTCGTCCGTTGGTCCTCTTTGTCGTAAAGCATTCTCGGTGTCTTCAACTGGAGGTACTCTATATTGAAGTACCCTAAGAGGATGAGCATTTATGCACCAGGCTCGTACAACTCTAGGATACCGTCGTATGATAAACCACTTGAGCGACAAGTGTTCAATGGCTCTAGGAGGTAGTGCCAGGTATTCTTCCGACGGCTGATGGACATAGTTGTCCATGTACTTCTCCATGACGATTAGAGAGTAGTCAAAACCGAAGTCTGGTTCAGGAAGCTCTAGACGCAAAATGATGGCATTGTCGTCCAGGAGGTTTTGGAAATTGCCTTCAACAAAAAGTAGAGGCCATTTCTATTTGGTTTGTGCCAAGGTTTCTGAGGAAGAGCTAGGTAAGAAGATGATGGTTGAGGAGGGAGGTGATTTAGGAGGTTTAATGGAGAGGTAAGTTTTTGAGATACCGGGGGTAGGAATGGTGCAGGTATAACCTTCATCACCAGGCAACAACAATTTTGGTTTAAGTGTGGCTTGTGTTTCGGTTTGTGGTTGGGTAAGAGGTTCATATGGTTCAATGAGGATAGATTCGATAAAATCATTTACAGGTTCATTAGCAGCAACAGGAGAGGAAAGCTTTCGTTTCTTGGACTGTGCTTCCCCTGGCAGTGTGTCTGCTGGTCATTTGGGTGAGGTAGATGGTTGGGATTGTGGTTGAACAGGAACAACATCCATGGCAGCTTTCTGTTTCTTGACAAGCTTACCAATTGGCTCATCGTCTTTGTCATCAGAGGCCACGATCAACTGTCTCTTAGCAGGAATTGTAGTTGGTGCAAGAGAAGGAGCATATGCAACAATAGGAGCAGTTGCAAAGGAAGCAGGCGGAGCTGAAGGTCGTTGGGTCTTGGACCTTGTAGCTCTGGTCACTTGCGCCTTGGACGACCTCCTTCTAGTGGATCGGTCTGGTAGTAATTGGATTTTCAAACAGTACCTCGTCGTTCATTGGTGCAGCATGCTGGATGATTGGCGCTACTGTTTGTAGGGGTGCCATCTCAACAGCTTCTTCTTTGACGTCCACAAGTTTGGACGTGGTCTCTAAAGGCTTCAGCACGAACCCAGCCTTCATCTACGCAACATTGTTGCGTCCGAACGGCAATTGTGTGAATTTATGGCCACCACTAAGAATCTGAATCTTGTTTTGCTCCCCAAGAGAAAGAGCAAAGAAAGCATGAAATACATGCTGTTGCCAGAAGATTCTGTTAAGAAGTGCGGCATAGGTAATCTGGTCGTGCTCCCCGCGACCTCTCATGGTCCTGAAGATGTTGCTCAGGATGAGGTGTGACAGGTTGAACTGTTGACCAGTGATCATGTGGAACAACGCGAATCGGTGCAGGAAGGTAACGCTGTCCTTAGATCTAGCCTTGTGAAGAATTCCCTTGTTCAGAAACTGCTGGAATGTCTTCCCTTCTTTCGTCAGTTTACTGTACTAGACTGGACTTTGTCCTTCGGGATCCATTAGTGCAGCATCAACTGTGTCATGTCCTCCAAAGCTGTCTTCCTAGTCGTTTCTGATGCAGGATCCAGCCCGCTCATAGCCAATGGCTTGGGCGACAAAGCCTAGGTCCAGTGTAACCTTAACTCCAAGAACGGTTCCAGTGATGTCCGTCTTTGAGAAAACGGTAGAATTCCAGAACTGTTGGATGAGTTCTAGGTATATGATTTCATTTAGGTGGAAGTAGTTCAGAATTCCACATCTGAGCAAGTTATCCTTTACATACACCCCCATGTCGTCGAGAGCTTGGATATCGAAGCGGCTTTGGATGAGAACAACAGCCTTGTCTAGGCTCTCCACATGAGCCACAGCCTTTGCAGTGGGACCAGCCTTTTCAATTGCCATATTTGAGAGCTTGAAGGAAGGTTAGGGTTTGAGAAGTTGAGGGAGTTCAGGTGGATTTGAAAAGAGGTGAGTATTTGGTTTAGGTTTGAGTGTATATGACGAAATCGAAGAGTTTTGCTTTTGGCTGTTCTTTTACTTTCGAAGAGAAAGGTGATGTGTAATAAATGCTACGTCAGGCGTTTTCATTTCTCGAGATTGGTTATACGGCGCATGAGTGACTCAAACCAAAAAGAAAGCATTTATTTCAAATCTTTTTCAGAGAAAACATGATTAAGTGCGAATAAGGATGCACACATAATTAAAAGTCGTTATGAAATGTGAAAATATATGCAAGTGAACGATGAAGTATTGGACGCTATGAAAACATTGGACGCTACCAAACCTTGGACGATCAAGGCATGTTGAATAGACTATTCACTTATAAATTCCATACCTAAAAGATCTCGAATATGGATGAGTTTATCTTCAAGAAGGGGTTTTGTAAATATATCTGCCAATTGATTTTCAATGTTAATAAACTAAATGTCGACAACTCCCTTCTGAACATAATCTCTTATAAAATGATGTTTTATTTCAATGTGCTTTGTCCTAGAATGCAAGATAGGATTTTTTTACAGATTTATAGCAGCAGTGTTATCACAGAAGATAAGAATGTTACTCTCGTAGATACTGTAGTTTTCTAACTGATGCTTGATCCATAAGAGTTGTGAGCAACAAGACGCAACTGAGACATACTCTGCTTCCGCTGTGGATAGGGCAATTGTCCTTTGTCTTTTGCTCGTCCAGGAGACTAGATTCCCACCAATGAGGTGACATCCTCCGTTGGTGCTTTTGCATTCTACTCTATCTCCCGTATAGTCAGCATCGCAAAAACCAACTAATCTGTATTCTTTGGTTGACTTAAAACATAAACTAAGATTAGTGGTTCTTTTTAAGTATCTAAAGATTCTCTTAACAGCTGTTAGATGAGCTTCTCTAGGATCAGACTAAAAGTGAGCACATAGACATACACTGAACATAATGTCAGGTCTGACGTTGTGAGATATAAAAGGGATCCAATCATACCTCGATATGTAGATTGGTCTACCTTTTTAGAAGTGTCGTCCAGGCTAAGTATTGATGATGGATGCATGGGTGTACTCATTTCTTTTGCATCATCCATCTTATACTTTTTCAAAAGTTCGTTGACATACTTTGTCTGATGTATGAATATGCCATTTCCAGTCTGCTTTACTTGCAATCCCAGGAAGAATTTTAATTCTCCCATCATACTCATCTCGAATTCTACTGTCATAATTTTAGAAAAGTCCTTGCATAAATCGTCATTAGTAGCTCCAAATATAATGTCGTCTACATATATTTGTGTAATGATAAAATGTGTTTTGACGTCTTTGCGAAAGAGAGTGGTATCTACTTTTCCTCTAAAGAAACCATTTTCTAAAAGAAAAGAACTTAGTTTTTCATACCAAGCTCTTGGAGCTTGTTTAAGTCCATACAAAGCCTTCTTAAGTTTGAAAACATATTTGGGAAAAGTATCACACTCAAAACAAGGAGGTTGTTTCACATAAACTTCCTCGTTTATTATGCCATTTAAGAATTCACTTTTTACATCCATTTGATAGAGCTTCATATTGTTATGAGCAACAAATGAAAGTAAGATGCGAATGGCTTCTAATCTAGCTACTGGTGCAAAAGTTTTGGTGAAGTCTATACCTTCTTGTTGAGAGTAGCCTTGAGCTACAAGTCTTGCTTTATTTCTTACCATATTGCCAGCTTCATCAAGCTTGTTGCGGAATACCCACTTTGTTCCAATGATAGACTTGTCCTTGGGTGCAGGAACTAGCATCCAAACATCATCTTTTCGAATTGACTAAGTTCGTCCTTCATGGCGCTAATCCAACCATCGTCCAGGAGAGCTTCATCCACTATCTTTGGTTCCAATTGAGAAATCAAGGCAGTTTGAGCTGACTCCTTGAAGGTCGATCTTGTCCTAACATGATCTTGAACGTTTCCAAGAATTTGATTATCTGGATGATAGGTCTTCATTTGCCGAGAGCGTCCAGTTGGTTCTTTTTCTTCTGCTTTTGGATCGTCCATTTGATCTCTGGACGCTGAAGGTCTGGCATCGTCCAGCTTCATATCTGCAAATGAATCGTCTAGCTCTGATATTTCGTTATCAGGCTTTTTGTCATTGAACTTAACGTGGATGGCTTCTTCAACTGCTAAAGTTCTAGAGTTGTAAACTCTATAAGCCTTGGATGTTTCAGAATAGCCTAACAGTATTCCATCATCACACTTTGAATCAAACTTACCAAGGTTATCCTTACTGTTTAGAATGAAACATTGACATCCAAAGGGATGAAAATATGATATGTTGGGTTTTTGTCCTTTCCACAATTCATAGGGAGTCTTTTTTAGAAAAGGTCTTATATAAATTCTATTTTGTAAATAACATGCAGTGTTTACGGCTTCAGCCTAAAAGTGCTTAAGAGTTGAGTTATCATTTAGCATGATTATAGCCATTTCTTGCAATGACTTGTTCTTTCTCTCTACCACACCATTTTGTTGTGGTGTTCGTGGTACAGAGAAGTTGTGGAGAATTCCGTTTTCCTCACAAAACCCTTGAAAACTTTCATTTTCAAACTCCCCTCTGTGATCACTTCTAATTGAAGCTATACAAACACCTTTTTCATTTTGTATCCTTTTGCAAAAAGTAGAAAAGATTTTATAAGACTCATTCTTGTGTTTTAAGAACATAACCCATGTCCATCTAGAGTAGTCATCCACTATGACTAGTCCATATCGTTTTCCGTTCAGGGAAGCTGTTTTAGTTGGACCGAACAAGTCAATATGTAATAACTCAAGAGGTCTAGTTGTAGAAACAACATTTTTTGATTCAAAAGAACTTTTTACTTGTTTCCCTTTTTGACAAGCATCACAGAGAATATCAGACTTGTAAGCAAGATTTGGAAGTCCTCTTACGAGGTTATGCTTATTTAGCTTTGAGATTAATCTCAGGCTTGCATGTCCAAGCTTCTTGTGCCAAGTCCATTGATTTTCCTTGATGGATACTAGACAAGATACATTTTGATTTGTGAGGTCAACTAGATCTATCTTATAAAGATTGCTTTGCCTTTTAGCAAAGAATAATATGGATCCATCTAGATTCTTGACAGTACATTTGTCTTTGTCAAAGGAGACATTGAGTCTACTGTCACATAATTGACTTATGCTCAGTAGATTATGTCTGAGGCCTTCAACATACAAAACATTTTTAATAGAAGGGAAGGAATGCTTACCGATTGTTCCTATACCTGTGATCTTTCCTTTCTGGTTTCCTCCAAAGGTGACCCACCCACCATTCTTGGGTTGCAGGCTTTGGAACATACACCTCTCTCCCGTCATGTGTTGTGAGCAACCACTGTCCAGGTACCATGACTGGGGTCTTCTTTTAGTTGTTAAGCAAATCTGCAACAGGTATTATCATGGACTTAGGTACCCAAATAGACTTGGGTCCTTTTCGATTAGTTCTGAAAGCATTGGACGCCTTCTTTGTTGGACGATATCTACATTGTGTTGATTCATGCCCATTCTTTCCACATATTTTACAAAAGGTTATATTTTTACCAGGTTTGTAGTTTTCTTCTTTAATAAAACCAAGTCCAGATTTGTCATGAGGACTTCTTCTATACGATAAAATTTTGTCTAGATTTTCAGTTCCACTGACAAATTTAGATAAACTTTCTTTTAGATGAGTAACTTCTTTTTGAAGTTCTAAGACTTCATGAGAAGATGTTTCTTCTGAAATATTTTTAGTTTTCAAAACCTCATTTTCGTTCAAGACTTTTTTATGCTCTTCGTTGAGCAAATTGAATTCTTTTGTTATTTTTAAAATTTTTTTTTCAGTTCTCTATATCCTACTGAAAGAATTGAGGAGTTAGCAAGCAAGTCATTGTAAGCTTCTTGTAAGGAGATTAAGTTTTTAAAGTTTACCTCTTCGTCTTGCTCATTGTCTGAGCTATCAGAGCTGGTTCCTGTCATAAGACACAGGTTGACTTCTTCTTCTCCTTCTTCATCTGATGAAGATAGGTCCATGTCTTCCTAGGTAGCCATGAGACCCTTTTTCTTGGAGAATGTCCTCTTTTTGTTTTTCTTTAAACTGGGACATTCAGCTCTAAAATGTCCAGGCTTCTTGCATTCATAGCATACTGAAGGATTTTTTTTCTTTTGGAGTTTTGTTAAACTTCTTTGTGAAGTTTTGGGCTCTTGATCCTCCTTTCTTCCTCCACATAGCCTGTATTTTCCTTGAGATGAAGGATATCTCATCCTCATCAGAGTCGTACTTCTCAGATTCTTCCTCAGAGGATTCTTCCACGTTTAATGCCTTGGACACTGATCCTCTGGATGGTCGCTGGACGCTTAGAGCGATGGACTTCTTCTTCTGTCCTTCGTCTTGCTTCAGCTCTAGTTCGTGTACTTTAAGAGTTCCAAGTAACTCTTCTATTGAGAGTGCTGTTAGATCCTTGGAAGCTCTTAAGGTTGTAACCTGCGGTCTCCATTGCCTAGGCAAACTTCTCAAGATTTTGTCAATGTGATCATAATTATCATAGGTTTTGCCTAAGGACCTCAGGTTGTTTGTTATAGTTTGAAATGTACCAAACATAAGTTCGATAGTTTCATTTTCTTCCATAGTAAATAGTTCATATTGTCTTATGAGTAAGCTCAATTTGGACCTCTTTACTTGTGAGGTGCCCTCGTATGTAAGAGCGAGGGTGTCCTACATTTTCTTAGCACTTTTTAAACTGTGTACCTTTTCATATTCAGATTTCGATAAGGCACACATCATAGCATTTCTAGCCTTTGAGTTTAGGAGATACCTCTGTTTATGAGATTCTGTCCATTGATTTCTTGGGAGTTCCACTCCATCATGGTCAAGGGGCAAGTAGTCGCCAGTTTCTACTACGTCCCACATGTCTATGTGACATGCATCAAAGAATGCTATCATTCTTTGCTTCCAATAATCGTAGTTCTGACCTTTGAAAAGAGGCGGTCTGTTAACGGCTTGTCCTTCGTTCTCCATGAGTGATCAGGATCGTTTTTACCCCTGTAGTGTTAGGTGCTCAACCCTAAGAGGCCAAGCTCTGATACCAATTGAAATACGAAAAAGTGCACAAGAAGGGGGGGGGTTGAATTGTGCCTTGTAAAAACTTTTTTGAATTAAGTAGATCAAACAAAAACATTTTCAAGCGTAGGGATAAAGAGAAGAAAAACACAGAAAGTTTTATACTGGTTCACTCAACCTGAGCTACGTTTAGTCCCTTCACCCAGAAGGTATCCACTAACCAATCTTAGGTTACAAGTATTATTCGCGGCCTCTTCAGGCTTTACAACTGCAATCTCCCTAGATTGCTTAACCCAAGTATTCTTTTACACTTAAGCCTCTCCAGGCTTTCATAACACACAAGTGTTTTAAGAAAAAGGGTCAACTCATGTAGTGATGATTTGAAAGATTAAGCTCAAGATCACTTGAGGATCTTTACAAAATTTTGCTATCGTCCACTGGACGCTTTTAACAGAGTATTACAAAAGTCTTTACGTTCTTGTTCTTTTTCACAATCTTCGCCTTTTTCTATTCACCTTTTTGTTTTTCATTGTACTTCTGTGCTACTGTTTTCATTGGTGCACGTATATATATAGTCTTCAGGAAAAAGATCCGTTGTAGAGAATTTGACTCTTTACGCAATGAGAAGCGTGCAGACTATCTTTTCAAAAAAGTCAGGCGTGGCAGTTTGTAGACTAGCACTAACAGGGAAGGTATAGGATTGCGCTGGTGATCTGTTCTTCTGAACCTTCTTCATTTGTCTTGTCAGCTTGATAAGTTGACTTGCTTTATCTATTTTGTTGTGCTTTTGTACTGAATTGATGTTGATGCTTCAAACAGATTTGAACGTTAGTTCACAAGAGTAGTAATATATAAGTTACGAGGCAGACTTAGCATAACTCTAATTGTTGTTCAGACTAAAAACTTAGCCGTTTGAATATATGATCTTGGAGACTTGGACGGTCGCCTCCAGTTTGTTCAACTGGACAGTCTTTAAACACGTCTACTAGACGATCTTTGTTGGCGAGTCTTCTTCTTAGCTGTGACAGGGTTAGTCTATACACGCAAATATGAACATTGATAAGCTTTGTTATCTTCAAAACATTGAGGGTTTAGACGCTTCTATGTCTTTGGTTCCAACAGATAGTGGCCAGTGCATCTGCTTCAATCCACTTAGTAAAGTAGTTAATCCACCAAATATTTTACTTGACCGGGCGCCTTTGGAAAGGGGCCAAGTATGTCGATCCCCCATCAGATGAAAAGCCAAGGGGAAGTGATTGTACTAAGATATTTAGGGGGCGCAAGATGAATATCGGAGCATTTTTGGCATCTGTCACACTTTTTGGTGAACTCCATAGCGTCATTTTCTAGTGTCGGCCAATAATAGCCTGCTCTGAGTATCTTCTTGGCTAGTGATATGCCCCCCAAGTGTTGGCCACAACATCCCTCGTGTATTTTCGCCATCATATATTCATACTCCAATTTTCTCAAACACCTAAGCAACGGTTGGGAAAAACAACGCCAATATAGTTTGTCATTAATAATACAAAAATGAGCTGCCGATCTCTCTAGCCTCCTTGCTTCATTTTTGTCTTTCAGAGTGACATTTTCTTTTAGATAGTCAATAATAGGGGACATCCAACTCTGCTCTGATTCTATTGCTATCATGAGGTTAGGTTCGTGAATTGTCTGTTGAATGACCATCCTATTATTGTCGGAAGACTTTGTGCTAGCCAACTTAGATAAAATATCCACCCTAACGTTCTTCTCTCGGGGAAGGTAGATAAAGTCTATATTATCAAACTTTGCGAGCAGAATCTTGACTCTTACTAGATATTTTTGCAATATTGGCTCCTTAGCTTGGTACGCTCCGTTAATCTATGAAATCATTAATTGAGAATCGTTGCACACCCGCAACGATATGACACCAATATCGGCTGCCATAATGAGTCCAGCTATACACGCCTCATATTTTGCTTAGTTGTTAGAAGTGGGAATGTAAAAGTCAACAACTGTTCCAGCACAACCCCGTCTGTCGATTCCAACATGATGTCGACTCTGCTTCCTTTTTCATTAGATGGCCCATTAACAAAAAGAGTTCAGGTCAAAATTTCGAATGAAGATTCAGCTAGAGTCAATTCTGCAATAAAGTCGGTTAGCGCTTGGGCTTTCAGTGCTGACCTTGGTTCATACTGAATCCTATATTCTGACAACTCTATGGCCCAAGTTGTCATCCTCCCTGCTAACTTAGGCCTATGCAAAATGTGCCGGATTGGTTGATCCATTCTTACTATGATCTGATGCGACTAAAAGTATGGTCTTAATCGTTTTGTTGCCATTACCAAAGCGAATACAACCTTTTCCATTTTAGGATATCTCGGTTCAGCTCCTTGGAGAGCCCTGCTTACAAAGTATACTGGCTTTTATTCTTCCAGCATCTCCTGTACCAAAGCCTCATCAGCCACAGCTAAATACAAGTATAAGACCTCATCCAACTCGGGTTTGGTGAGTAAAGGGGGAGATGATAAGTCTCTTTCAACCTTCTGAACATTGCTTCACAGTTTTCTGTCCATTCAAAAGGTTTGCCCTTCCTTAAAAGTAGGAAAAAAGAAAGAGCATTCTATGCTAATTTGGCTATAAACCTCATTAACAAAACTTACCACTCTTAGTTTCTTAACCTCCTTTACATTTTGAGGGCTCTTCATCTCCAGTATAGCCTGACATTTCTCCAAGTTTAACTCGATCCCCCCCTCAGATAGCATGTACCTTAAAAATTTTCCCATCGAGGCACTAAATACGCACTTGTTGGGGTTTAATCTCATGTTGTACTTTGCTAGTTGGGCAAAGGTTTCTTCTAAATCTTGAAGATGTGCCGCAGGGGTGGCACTCTTCACAATCATATCATCGACGTATACTTCTAAGTTTTGCCTTATTTGTGCCTCAAACACCTTATTCATCATCCTTTGATATGTGGCCTTAGCGTTTTTTAACTCGAAAGACATCACCTTATAACAATAATTGGTTGAGTATAAAGGAATTTGGTTGTATCCGGAATAAGCATCCATGAAAGATAGATAACGAAATCCAGAAAAACCATCCACCAGCCTGTCAATGTCGGGCAAAGGGTATGAATCCTTCAAGAAGTGCTTGTTGAGATTTGTATAATCAACACACATTCTCCACTTATCATTTTGCTTCTTAACAAGCACCATATTAGCTAACCAGGTGATATACTTCACCTCTCAGATGAATCTTGCTTTCAATAATTCCTCCACCTGCTTGTCGATCTACTATAAGCGTTTTAGGGCCATCTTCCTCCTCCTTTGGCACACCGGTTTCACCGAGGGATCCACTTCTAACCCATGGCAAAAGAGATTGGGGTCTATCCCAGGCATGTCTGTTGGCTTCTAAGCGAATAAGCCGACGTTGTTCATCATAAGTACCAAGAGATCCTCCTTCATTCTCTCATCTAGGTCGGCACCAATTCTAACGACTTGATCCTTTTCTTTCCCAATTTAGATCGGGATGCACTCCGCTTTAAGCTCTGGACGAGGTATCTAGGTATCTCGTTTTACATGATCCCGACATTCCAACTCTATCAGAAGTACTTTGCCTTCTTTGAGATTAGGCTTGTAATCCATGTCGGAATTGCAGCTAACTTTTAGGGACTCATTGTAACATTCCCTTGCCTTTCTCTGTTCTTCCCGGAGGTTGACGACCTCCATGTTATTGTCAATAAATTTCATAGTTAGGTGTGAGATCGAGATAACGGCACCCAAAGCATTTAACGTTGGTCTACCCAAAATAGCGTTATAAGAGGAGTTAGCATCCATGACTATAAACCGCATGGTTACAATTTTTGTATAGGGCGGTTTCCCACATGTCACATGCAATTTTATGTAACCCATCGACGTAATGTGGTGTCTAGAGAATCCTATCAGATCTTCGTTGTAGGCCATCAACTCAGACTTTAGTATTCTCAGCTTCTTGAAGAGTTCGTAGAACATAACGTCGAGGGAACTACCGATGTCTACTAGCAGCCTGTGGACCTCCTTGTTTGCCATAAGAGCATTCACCACTAGGGGATTATCATGGTTTGGCACAATATCGGTGTAGTCAGAGTCATCAAAGACTAAAAGCGGTGCCTTTTTCTTCGCAGGGTTATCAGTAGCACGAACCTTGGAAGAGGTTGTCAATACTTCTCTGGCATGCCTCTTTCTTGCAATGTTCGATGGGCCTCTTCCCAAAAATTCGCCTGCTATAACATATATAATCTCATGACTCTGTGCGGGAGAATGGGTGGGAGATCTTGTGGGTCACCGGGATAACGATCGTCGTGGTGACTAGCAGCGGATGGTGTGTACTTTGGCATCATCCCGCAATGGCGGAGGTGGGGAGTGGCTTCTCGCGAGACTGTGTCAGCGTGGTGATCTATCCTCTCGGGGTGGAGAGCGCCCTCTCTTGGGGCTCCTTGTTCTCTCCCTCCTTGGTGGTGAGGGACATCATCCTCTATCATTATGACCCCTATTTCGCTTTATAAAGCGATCTAGTCTTCCTTGTCTGATTAGCAATTCAATGGCATCTTTCAATTGATAACACTCATTATTATCTTGTCCCGGTGCCTTGTGATATCGACAGTATTTGGATTGATCTCCTCCTTTTCTATTTCTTATTGGTTTTGGGGGTTTTATCCCTTCCTTAACAAATTCCACATTATATACTTCATTCAATATTCTTGCTCTAGAGGCATTTAATGGCATTTAGTCTTCAAACCTTGGGCCTCTTTTGTACAAACCTCGGTCCTTATGATGTAGGGGTTTATCAGCCTTTGATTGTGGATTCTTTTTTTGTGGTGCGATCTTGGCCGTCTTCACCTTCCCGATGTAACACTCCTTTAAATTTAAATATAATTCATATTAATTTAATTATTAAATTATGTTGATGAAAATCTGAGTAAATTTTTTTTGATTTTATAGTAGAAAAATTCTAAATTTAACAAAATTTGGAAATAGAAGTGAAATGATAAAAACTGCTTATGTGTGTGTGTGTGTGTGTGTGTGTGTGTGTGTGTGTGTGTGTGTATCAAACTGTACATCATGGTTTGAGTAATACATAACGGTCAAAAAGAAAACAAAAGTATATCAAAAGACATATACTACCTAGCCCAATATATACATAAAAAGATCCTATACAGAGTAGTATTTATCTACCCTATCTCTCAAGGAAAATATTATAAACTAGGTCTATAAATCTGGAAGAGTATCCTCTGACTCATCCCCGACATCATCATGCATTGTCGTCATCTTCAGTAATTGCGATCAATCATACAAGGAAGAAAAACAATGGAGTGAGGTGATTTGTTCTAAAATCATTTTTACATGTATGGTAGGAAATCAACCATAAAACAAATATAAAACATAGCTGACAATAGAAGGGAACCTAAGGTTTATTCTAAGTTGTATCAGACTACCCTTGACTAGATATGGATCTATACTTTCCATTAGTCGGTAATAATTCTCAACAGAACCTGTAAAGTGACTGGGAGTACATATACCTCATCAACATCATCACATGGTACAATCCTCATCATTATTGAGGAAAATAACAATCAAGATATCCATTTATAGAGGTATACTCTCAACCAATTCTGGAATGTTGAGTAGTTGTCGGGGTTATCAAGCTTGGTCAGGCAAATATCCTAGCTCAAGGGCGCTACCCTAGCCATTGGGATCTTCACCACTCGATTCCTACCCCAAGACCTCCTCAAGTGGGTCCCTGTCTTTTATTCCTCAACGTATCAAACTGTAGCTTCCTTAGCAGGGTACCGCATGCCACTTGGTTTACATTACTCACTAAACTATCAATTCTTAACTTTTCAAGCAGAGGTTTCCCTGGTCTCAATTAATTTGAGCACCAATACAATTAACATTTCTGCCTTATTTTGTAGAAATTACACAATACCAAAATTTTAACAGAATAACAATTTAGTAATCATATAAAATTTTAGCAAAATAATGACATAGTAATTATAATTTAATTACTAAAATTTTGACAGAATAACAACTAAATAAATACATTTTGATTTTCTAAATTTGAGTAGAGTAACAACTTAGCAATTATAATTTACTAATCTAAATTTGAGCAGAATAACAACTTAGTGATTAGAATTTAATAATTTAAATTTGAGCAGAGTAACAACTTAATAAAATTTAAAGTTTAACATCAAACATAATATAATAATAATAATAATTAAAATTATGCCTAAACGGGTTTAGGAAAAACCCTTCCTACCAACATGCAAAGTGACAATAATTTAGAACCAACCCCACTCCCCCATTACCTCTAAGATAGTTGATGAAGAGGATGGAATTGTTAATGCAAAGCTCCTAGGAAGAGAACTTTATTAGTTTTTGGAAAACTAGTAAAATTTTAGCATAAAAACAAAGTAAAATAAAAAAATTTCTAGAGAGAGAAGCTCTCTAAGAATTTGGCTAGCTTGAGAAAGAGGACTATATGTGAAAAACGACCAAGAAGCATGGGTATTTATAGAGAAGGGTGGGTTAGGTGTCCCCTAGATGACATAAGCGATGATGAAATAAAACTTATTTTTAATTTCTTTTTAATTAATTTTAGGGACACATAGCCCAAATAGGCGGTGAATCACCTATTTTAGGGTTGGGGACGTGCTCCACCAGCTGTCCCAAGCTTCCATGTGTCAATTTTTATCTGTAGGTGAATTAATCGGTACCGATAAAAATACCTAAACTTGAAAAATTAGCTTTTAATATCAAAATAATGCATTTTAATGCAAAACTGAAAAATTATATTATTTTTCACTAAAAATAAATTTCTAATAAAAAATTTTAATTTTTATTAATTTATTTCAAATTATATATATTTATTTTGTATTTTTAAGCTAGAAAATTCATAAAAAATCCATTTTAATTCAATAAATACCAAAATTTTTGTGAAAATCCTAAAATTAGATATTTTACCCAAAAATAAACTAAAAAAAAAAAAAACCATTTTCACACTTTCTGAATGTCAAACCAATACTGGCTAAGCTTATAGACACCTAAGGACATTTTGGTCATTTTACACAGGAACTTCAAAAAATTTTTAAAATTATATTTTAATATATATGACATAATTCCAAGCTCAAATTGAAATTCTAATGTCAATTGAATCTTTTTCTCATGTCAGCCCTTAATGTTGAGAAATAGAGACAAAACCAGATTTGTAATTTTTTCGGGTCATTTTCTAATTTTTTCGGGCTTCGGCTGAAAAAATTATTAAAAATCATGATTAAATAGATCTTGAAATTCTAAGCATAATGGTGGGGGATCAAAATTTTGAAATTCCTTCCCGATTTTTCAAAATTACATTGTCAAATATTAGAAAAATAGTTAACAAAATTAAAATAGGGTTATTATATTTTTCACTATTTTTCTTTCAAAATAAAATTTTTATAACGAAATATACTTAATATAAATTTTCAAAATATTTTAAGGTAAAAAAGTCTTTAGTTGGTTCTCGCTGTCAACTAAGGGTATTTTTGTCATTTATGAAAAATTGTTTCAATAAATTTACGAAAAGTTTCTAAAATTATTATTAATTATTCTAAGTACATTGATGACTTAAAAGCAATTTTTTTAAACACTTCCAACTATTTTTATTTATTAATTTGGTTATTTAGCATTTTAAGGACAAAACAGTCATTTTATAAACTTTCAAACTTTGTTTCCCAACATCAAAACCACTTCGGGTTGTAAATTTTCAGCCACCCTTACCTCCTGATTAAACCTGTCGATGTAATCCCTCAATGGTTCATCTATGCCTTGGCGGATCCTCCTAAGATTGACCTCGGTCTTAGGCCTGGCCTTGCTGGATGCGAAGGTAGTCTTGAACTTCTCTTTTAGTGTCGTCCATGAATCAATGGACCTTGGTTCCAGAGATTGAAACCACGTCAACGCCGCTCCCTTCAATGAGAGTAGGAACGCTTTGCATGTCAACGAAGCTGAAGCTCCCTTGTAGGACATCGCGGACTCAAACACTGAGAGGTGGTCAATTAGATCAGCAGATCCATCATATAACTCCAACGAAGACAACTGTTGCAGTTGCTTTGGGACCTATAAATTTAGAATCCTCATGGAGAAAGGGAGGTTGAACGGAACCATCTTGTCATCCTCATCTATCCTCGTCGGCATATGCGCGTCATGCATCTCTGGCGCAACACGACCTGGTCTTAGAGCGAATGCAGCGAATCTCTCAATTTGATCATAAGTATTCTCCATGATTTTCTTACTCTTCCTTTCTGCTCGAAGCTCCGCAATAATCTTCTCTTGCTCCTTCAATGCCTCTCTCTGTTGCTGTAGTAGCGCAGCAAGGTCTGCCATGGTGACTAACGGTGCCGGAACATTGTTCGCGCTAGGAGCTGCTTTAGGCATGGCAGAAACAGCTTTGCCATCCTTAAGCGATGGTAGTGGAAGCTTCAGTGGCGAAGGTGTCACGACGGACTTGCGATTTCTATTGCTAACCACCACAATCAGATCTTCAAGTAATGAAGAAAATGATGAGAATCAGAAAGCGATTCCCACAGATGGTGCTGTTGGAACCAAAGATGTAGAAGCGTCTAGACCCTCAAAGTTTTGAAGATAACAAACTTATTAATGTTCAAGTTTCTGCCAAAGAACTGAACTCTTTACAGCATACAAACTTCTCTTTGAAGACCGTCTAGTAGATGTGTCAAAGAAGACCGTCCAGTAGACGTGTCAAAGAAGATTGTCCAGTAGACGTATTAAGGAAGACCGTCCAATAGACGTGCTTAAAAAAATCGTCCAATGAACAACTTAAGATAATCGTTTGAAGAACAAATTCAAATATCTAATACAAGCTTCCAACGACAAATTTTCAAAACATCTAAGTTCTATTTTGAATGTCTAGTTTATTTATGCTAGTTTCTCTGGAAACTAACATATTATTACTTCTGTGATCTAACGTTCAAATTGTTTGAAGCATTAAACAACATCAGAATCATTCTCGTACAAGAGCATAGCAAAAATAGATAAAGCAAGTCAACTTATCAAGTTACTGAGATGAATGAAGAATGTTCAGAAAAATAGATCACCAGCGCAGTCCTGCACCTTCCATTTTAGTGCAAGTCTAAAAGTTGCGGCGCCTGACCTCTCTGAAAGGATAGTTTGGACGCTTCTCATTGCATAACGAAGTCAAAGTATTCTACAACGAATCTTTTCCCTGAAGACTATATATACATGCACCAAGGAAGAAGCAACATAGAGACAGTGACGAACGATCAAGAAAAAGAATATAACAAAAAGATATTAGCAATATTTTGATAGAAGCGTCCAGTGGACAATAGCAAAAATCGTGTAAAGTTTTTCAGAGCGTTTTTGAGCCTAATCTTTCAAATCCTCACTACGTGAGTTGATATCTTTTGTATAAACACTTGTTGTGTTGTGAAAGCCTGGAGAGGCTTAGTGTAAAAGAATACTTGGGTTAAGCAATCTAGGGTGATTGCGTTGTAAAGCCTAAAGAGGCCGCGAACAATACTTGTAACCTAAGGTTGGTTAGTGAATACCTTCTGGGTGAAGGGACTAAACGTAGCTCAGGTTGAGTGAACTAGTATAAAACTTTCTATGTTCTTCTTCTCTTTATCCCTACGCTTGAAAACGTTTTCATACTGATCAACTTGTTTCAAAAAAGTTTTTAAATGCACAATTCAACCCCCCTTTCTTGTGTGCTTTTTCTATTTCAGATGCCAATGTTGTGTAATAAACATAAGAGAAGGTCTTTGATGAGCTCCCATGGTGGTCGTTGACGTCACTGGTGGTGGCACCTACAAGGACTCCAATGCTTAAGTCAGTAAGGATTCAAGTGCGAGTGAGAATGAGAGAGCCTATGTACTTGTTGAGTGCGGAGTCTTTCATATAGTGTGTTTTGGAGGGAAATTCTGTTGGAGCTAGGTGTCACGTGGTAGCGTGTGTTTGGGTGCCTTATTACACACTTTCCTTACCGTTAGGTGCTTCCCATGTAATGCCGGGATAGAAGTAAAGTCTGTCCGAGATAGTGGGGAATTGCTATCCGAGGTCATGCCAACTGGGGTAAGCAACATGTAGGCCAGCTTAGAGCCGTGTGTCCAAGTAACCTCTAGAACAATGTCTTTATTTTCTCTTATATATTATTTCCTTAAGGTTTAAGGTTAACTAGTAGGTGTATTCTTTCATGTTTTGTCTTTTCATTTGTTTGCCTTTCTTTTGTAAGCTTTGTACTTTCTTTTCTTTATTTTGCTCTTGCAATTTGATAGAAAGACAATTTTGCTTAATTGGTCTTAATTAACTTGCAGATAAAAGAAGAAAGTTCTTACAATATCATTCAATGAATTTAACGAAAGATGAGAAGTAGGGATTCAGAACCAACATTAGGTATATTATTTTACTTTGTATCTTTTATAATTATTTTTTTTTGAGAGGTATCACTTTTATGCATTTCCTTTCCTCCCCCCCTCCCCCCTCATTTTACTGTTATGTTATTTTATGTTTTGATTATTAGTGTTCAAGATTTTCATATACGTTCTTATATTTTTCCATTTACTATTATATTATAAATAATGTATATATTTTTAGTCTTTTTTATTTTGAGCAACAACAAAAAATCAACAATCTTACTTTTAATTTATAACTTCAACATACAATATTTTTTTGTTTAACAGGACATAAAGGGCGCATATTATTGTTACAATTTTACTTCTTATTCATTAATTTAGTTTTTCTTATATTTTTTATGTAATTCACTTAACACAATTTAATAAATTTTATATAGTTAAATTATCCAATTAATCATTTTTTTTATTTTTCTACTTAATTCAATTGTATAATTATATGTTTATACATTTTATTTATATAGTTTATTATATACTTTGATGTTTATTAAATGTTTTGAATGAATTTTGATATAAAAAATAATTAATTATTTTCATAAAATAAATTAATTATAGACTAATATCTCTCCATCTCTACAAGGTTTACTTTTAATAAAGAATTAAATTGATTACATTAATGATAATACTTACACAATTTTGATAATTAATAGTTAATAATTAATAGTTAATAATAATAATAATAATCATAAATAGACTCCTTTCAAATTTGTAAGGGTCAATTTTAACATTATAATTTTTTATTCTTATAAATTCAAACTTTAACAACAACAACAATAATAATAATGGTAGTAATAGTTGCAGTAAGTTCACCAAATTGTAATTCATAATTTCTTCCCCCCCCCCCATATATATATATATATAACATTTTGAAAATGATAATTAAATTGAAGAAAAAACATTATATGTATTTTTTAGGTAAATTATATTAAATAGTACATTAAATTGATTAGTTAAATAATATATAATTTACAACACTGATTAAATTTAATATATAATTAATACACAAAAAAGACAATAGTAATAATAATAATTAAATATAATAATAAAATTCTTTAACAATGGTCAATTATAAGATATTATAATTTTTTATTCTTATGAATTCAGACCTTAAAGAATAATAAATACTCATTATATGTCATAAATATAAAACAGTTGTGGAGTATGTCATAATATTGTAATTATTATTATTAATAGCATTGTCTTTTTGAATTTACTTAATGTGAAAAACATAGTAACATATGAAAAGTAGTATGTAGTAATATTAAAAAAATTAATAACACATACAAATAATAATTCTTATAGATAATAATCTTTATAATAATTAAATTATAAGATATAAAGTCTGAAACATATAATAATTCTTATAAATAAATAACTTTGAAAAGTAGCAAGTAATGAAATTAAAATTAAATAACAATAACAACAACAACAATAGTAATAGACAAATCTCATTGTACTAATCCACAATGTTGAATTTATGTCGCGTTTAGGTTAATCAACTTAAAATTTTAACAATAGCACATAATTAAAATTAACATCTTCTAAATAATTAAAAATATCATTTTAAAATATAACAACTATATATATTTAATAAAAATATACTATTTAAACAAATTTAAATAAATTTTAATTTTTACAATAAATACATTTAAAATTATTATTTATAAATACACAAAAATCAAGTACGTATTAACATAATGTCTACAATGAACACTTCAGAATCAATAGTTACATAAAATAGTTGCAGACTCGATTGCCCTCTTCCCTAAATGCTTATATATTCATATTTTATTATGCTTACATTCATTTTGAATTTATACATTTCATATATGTATTGAAGCATACTTGGAGAAATAATAAATCATAATAAATTTCAACAGACTTAATATTTAAGAACAAAACATCTGCTCAATTAAAAATACAATTAATCATCTTTCTCAATTTTAGTATAATTATATTTAATGTACTATTAAATATTTTAATTAAAATTTTTATTAAAGTACATATATTTTTAAAATAATAATAAATACAAATATAAAAATATATAATTTAAACAAACCCATGCAGAACACGGGTTTAAAATCTAGTAGCATGTTAGTAATTTAACATGTAGTTTATATAAAGAATATAAATTCAATAAAAGTGTCAAGTTCATTTTAGGATGTTGAGAATGCACAATAATTACAAGTTTTTTTATATTTATTTTCACTGGAAAAATATTAATGGTTAGAAATAAATTTTCATATTTTTTTGACTTTATATTATTTAGGTTTTTTTAATGTAATATACACTTCTATAAAAAAATATTAATTACATTTAAAATTATGTTTTTGATAAAAAAAATATTACTTTTAATAAAAGAGTTAAAATGTAATTGTAAATTTATTCAAATATTTATGTAAAATATTAATAAATAAGAATATTATTAAAAATAATTAATATTCTCTTAATATTGTAATAGAATTAATATTTAAAATAAAATATGAGTTTGGCTAAATATGAGCAGGATTCTTGTCAACGGTAAACAATAAAATGATTAGATTAATTCAAATGGTTTAACTTTTTATTTTTAGTTGAAAAACAAAGATTAGTTATAAAAATTTGGATAACATGATTTCATCCTTTGATTGTTTTAAAAATATTTTTAAAACAATGATATTTAAAAGTAAAAGAGTAAAATATATAGTTATAACTTAGAAAGATGTTATTAGAAATCATATATATTGACCGTAACAATAATATTGTTTCCTTAGATAATGATTGACATTTATATAATTTCAGAAAAAATATCAAAATATATTTAATAAATCATTTATTGATATAATTCCAGAAATAAAAAATCTTAATATAAATATTACACAAAAAGAACTATATATTATAATATATTAATAATATATAATATAATAATACCATAAATTATAAATATATTATTATATACGTATATATACTATTTCAATCTATAATAATATAATAAATTATAAATATATTATTGTTTATTAAAATTTATATACTATTTCAAAGGTATTGGTTAAAATAATATATACATATGAAAATAATATATAATAAAAAAAATGATGATCTATAAAGATGTGATTGAATCAACAAAAACATATTTAATAAATTATTTATTCATATAATTTCAAAAATAAAAATCTTAATATAAATATTACACAAAAGAAATATTTATTATAATATAAAAATAATATATAATATTATAACAATATATTGAATTATAAATATATTAATAATATGTATATATGTCATATATCACATTATATTAACAATATAATAGAAGTAATAGTAATAAAATAATACTATATATAATTGTATAATTTATATAATTTTACAATATCATCCATTCTTGTCACGATGTACATTTGCATGGCTTCAAAAAGTATGTCTTGTTGCTCAATGATCATTGACTGTCAACATAAAGAATTGTTTTAATAATATTATAAATTAAATTTATTATTTATAATAACAAAAGGAATAAAATAGAAATGGGCAGGAAAAAAGTAAAACAACCGTCTGTATAACAAATGGAAATGGGAGGGAAAAAAGAAAGAAGAACAAGACAAGTGTCTAGCAAAAGATCTTCCTTTCTTATATATAAATAGATATTGTAATATGATTTTGTTATTCTTGCATTGACAAGCTTTGATCCCTACTTTTGAAGAGCTACTAGAGGGTGTAGAATATAGATTTTATCTTAGACACCTATATGCAAAATGTAAAACCCCTATTTTTGTTTATTGAACTATTTTCCTAATTATTTTTTATTTATTTCTGAGAATCTTAAAAATTTGATCTTTATGGTTACATTCATAGTAATAAGTAGTATTTAGTTTAGATTTTTAATAATTTTTGAAAACTAGAGCTTGAAAATTAGTAAAATAATAGTTTCGTCGCTAAAAGGCCAAATAACATAATTAATAGACAAAAATAGGTATAAGTATTTAAAAAATTATTTTTAAATTATCAATATACTTAGAATAATTAATAATAATTTTAAAATTTTCAAGAATTTATTGAGATAGTTTTTGTGATATAACAAAAATGCCCCTATTTCAATTTTTAACTTTTTTAAAAAATTTTGACAATTTAATTCTAAAAAATGGGAAAAAAATCAAAATCTTGTTTTTCTTGGTTAAACTTAGAATGTTGAGAGCTATCTAATCGTTATTTTTAATAATTTTTCCGAGCTGAAGCCTAAAGAAATCAAAAAATGATGATTTTGTCCTTATTTCTCAATGTTAAGGGTTGACATGAGAAAAATTTCAATTGACCTTAAAATGTGAATTTGAGCTTAGAATCATGTCTTATGCATTAAAATATAATTTTCAAAATATTGTGGAATTCCGGTGTAAAATGACCAAAATGTCTTTGGGTATTTATTAAACCTAGTCAGTATTGGTTTGACATCAAAAAATGGTGAAAATGATAATTTCAGTTTATTTATAAGTCAAATATTTAATTTCAAATTTCAATAAAAAATTTGGTATTTATTGAATTAAAATGGATTTTTATGAATTTTCTAGCTTAAAAATACAAAATAAATAAATAAAATTTAAAATAAAATAATAAAAATAAAAATTAATTATTAGAAATTTATTTTTGATGAAAAATAATGTATTTGTCCAGTTTCACATTAAAATACATTATTTTGATATTAAAAGCTACTTTTTCATGTTTAGGCGATTTTATCAGTACTGGTTAATTTAATTACAAATAAAATTTACACTGAGGAGCTTAAGGACACCTTATGGAACACATCCCCAAGCCTAGAAGGGGTGATTCACCACTTATTTTTGAATATGTGTCCCTAAATTATTAAAAAGAAAATAAAAATGAGTTTTATGACATAATGCATGATGTCATTTTTTTGGACATCTAAGCCCACTTCTTCCTCTATAAATAGCCCTCATTTGGGGCAGATTTTCACTCGCTCCTTCCCTCTCTTAGTTGAACAAAAATATTTAGAGAGCTTCTCTCTAGAAATTTTTTTTTACTTTGTTGTTATGCTAAAATTTTACAAGTTTTTTTTATCAACTAATAAAGTTTTCTTCCGAGGATTTTTGCACAAACAATTCTATCCTCTTCATTAACCACCTTAGAGGTAACGAGGAGAGTGGTGTTGCTTATAAATTATTGTCACTTTGCAAGTTGATAGGAAGGTTTTTCCCTAAACCCGTTTCGCTTAAGTTTTATTATTATTATCATTATTATACTGTTTGATGTTAAACTTTAATTTTTGCTAAGTTGCTACTTTGCCCAAAATTAGATTATTAAATTATAATTACTAAATTGTTACTCTGCTCAAATTTAAATTATTAAATTATACGTGTTAAGCTGTTACTGTAACACTCCTTTAATTTTACATATAATTCATATTAATTTAATTATTAATTTAAGTTGATGAAGATGTGGGTAAATATTTTTTTTATAGTACAAAATTTCTAAATTTGACAGAATTTGAAAATAGAGGTGAAATGATGAAAATTGCTTATGCATATATGTATATATATCAAATGGTACATCATGGTTTGAGTAATATACAACAGTTAGAAAACAAAAATACATCAAAAGACATATACTACCTAGCCCAATATATACATCAAAAGGATCCTATATAGAGTAGTATTTATCTACCTTATCCCTCATACAAAAAGATCTTCAGGTCCTTTCCCGTTGAGATGTTCTCTATCTCGTACCCAGCATCACGGAGCGTTAATGTCAATAATCACGATTAATCATACATAGAAGAAAATAATGGAGTGAGGTGTTTTGTTCTAAAATCACTTTTACATGTACGGTAGAAATCTACCATAAAACAAAGATAAAACATGGTTGACAACACAAGGGATCGTAAGGTTCATTTTAAGTTATATCTGACTACCCTTGACTAGGTATGGATCCATACTCTCCATTAGTGGGTAATAGTTCTCAACAAAACCTGGGAAGTGACTGGGAGTACATATACCTCTCTCAACATCATCACGTGGTACAGTCCTCATTATCATTGTGGAAAATAACAATCAGAATGTCTATTTATAGAGGTATACTCTCAAACCAATCTTGGAATGCTGAGCAGTTGTCGAGATTATCGAGCTTGGTCAGGCGAATATCTTGGCTCAAGGGCGCTACCCTGGCCATTGGGACCTTCACCACTCAATGCCTACCGCCAAGACCTCCTCAAGTGGGTCTCTGCCTTTCATTCCTCAACGTACCAAACTGTAGCTTCCTAGTAAGGTGCCATGCCACTGCATGTCACTCGCTTTACATTACTCACTAAACTATCAATTTCTAACTTCTCAAGCAGAGGTTTCCCTGGTCTCATTTTATTTGAGCACCAATACAATCAACATTTCTACCTTATTTTGTAGAAATTGTACAATACCAAAATTTTAACGGAATAACAATTTAATAATCATATAAAATTTTAGCAGAATAACAATATAGTAATTATAATTTAATTACTAAAATTTTGGCAAAATAACAACTAAATAAATGCATTTTGATTTTCTAAATTTGAGCAAAGTAACAGTTTAACAAATGCATTTTAATTTTCTAAAATTGAACAGAGTAACAACTTAGTAAGTAAAATTTAATAATTTAAATTTGAGCAGAGTAACAATTTAGTAATTATGATTTAATAATTTACATTTGGGAAAAGTAACAACTTAGCAAAAATTAAAGTTTAACATTAAACAATAATAACAATAATAAAACTTAAGCCCAAGCGGGTTTAAGGGAAAACCCTTCCTACCAACATGCAAAGTGATAATAATTTAGAACCAACCCCACTCCCCCCCATTACCTCTAAGGTGGTTGATGAAGAGGATGAAATTGTTGATGCAAAGCTTTTAGGAAAAGAACCTTACTAGTTATTGGAAAGCTAGTAAAATTCTAGCATAAAAGCAAAGTAAAAGAAATTTTTTTCTAGAGAGAGAAGCTTTCTAAGAATTTGGTAGCTTGAGAGAGGAAAGGATGAGAGAAAATCTGAAAACTTCGAGGCCTATTTATAGAAGAAGAAAGGGGGTTAGGTGTCCAAAAATTTACATCATCCACTATGTAAGCATTATGTCATAAATCTAATTTTTATTTATTTTTAATCCAATTTAGGGACACATGTCCCAAATAGGTGGTGAATCACCTATTTTAGGGTTGGGGACGTGCTCCACCAGCTGTCCCAAGTCTCCATGTGTCAAATTTTATCTGTAGGTGAATTAACCGGTACCAATAAAAATGCCTAAACTTGAAAAATTAGCTTTTAATATCAAAATAATGCATTTTAATGAAAAACTGGAAAAATAAATTATTTTTCATCAAAAATAAATTTCTAATAATAAATTTTAATTTTTATTAATTTATTTCAAATTATATGTATTTATTTTGTATTTTTAAGCTAGAAAATCCATTTTAATTCAATAAATACCAAAATTTTTATAAAAATTTTAAAATTAAATATTTTACCCTATAAATAAACTAAAATTTTCATTTTCACCCTTGTTAAATGTCAAACTAATACTGGCTGGCTTATTAGACACCCAAGGACATTTTGGTCATTTTACACATAAATTCTAGAAAATTCCCAGAAAATTCTCAAAATTATATTTTAATATATATGACATAATTAAAAATTCAAATTTACATTTTAATGTCAATTTAATCTTTTCTTATGTCAGTCCTTAATATTGAGAAATAGGGACAAAATTGCCATTTTCTAATTTCTTCGAGTTCTGACTCGAAAAAAATTATTAAAACTTACGATTAAATAACTCTTAGAATTTTAAGCATAATGGTAGGGATTAAAATTTTGAAATTTCATCCCAATTCTTCAAAATTGCATTGTCAAATATTAAAAAAAATAGTTGAAAAATTGAAATAGAATTGTTGTATTTTTAACTATTTTTCTTTCAAAATAAAGTTTTTATAATGAAAGATACTTTGTATAAAATTTTCAAAATATTTCAAGGTCAAAAAGTCTTTGGTTAGTTTTCGCAGTTGTCTAAGGATATTTTTGCCATTTTATGAAAATTATCTCAATAAATTCCTAGAATTTTTTTTAAATTTTTATTAATTATTCTAAATACATTGATGACCTAAATTTTTTTTTAAACGTACAGAATAATTTAATATACAAAAGTAGGGGTGTTACAGTTATTCTGCTCAAATTTAGACAATTAAAATGTATTTATTTAGTTGTTATTCTACCAAAATTTTAATAATTAAATTATAATTACTACGTCATTATTTTGCTAAAATTTTAGTAATTACTAAGTTATTATTCTGCTAAAATTTTATGTGATTATTGAATTGTTATTCTATTAAAATTTTGGTATTGTGTATTTTTTGCAATATAAGATAGCAATATTGATTGCATTAGTGCTCAAATTAAATGAGACTTGAGGATTTGATAGATGAGTAAGTAATGTAAAGCAAGTGACATACAGTGGCATGACACTTTGCTGAGAAAGTTACAGTTTGGTACATTGAGAAATGAAAGGCGGGGACACACTTGCAGAAGTCTTGGGGGTAGACATCGAGTGGTGAAAGTTCCAATGGCCAAGGTAGTGTCCCTGAGTCGGGATATTCGCTTGACCTAGCTCAATGATCCCGACAACTGCTCAGCATTCCAAGATTGATATGAAAGTTTATCTCTATAAATAGACGTCTTGACTGTTATTTTGTTCCTCAATGATAATAAGGATTGTACCATTTGATGATGTTAAGAGGGGTATATATATACTCCCAATCACTTTCTGGTTCTGTTAAGGACTATTACCCACTAATGGCGAGTATGGATCCATATCGACTTAAAGGTAGTCTAGTATAACCTAGAATGAGCCTTGGATTCCTTTTTATTGTTAGTTATGTTTTATCTTTGTTTTATGGTAGAATTCCTACCATACATGTGAAAGTGATTTTAAAACAAATCACCTTACTCTATTATTTTTCTTTTATGTATGATTAATTGTGATTATTGAAGATGACGGTAATGCTAATGCCCTGTGATGCTGAGAATGAGTTACATGACACTTCAACGAGCGAGGATCTGAAGAACTATATTATAGTATTTTTCTTTTTATACGAGAGATAGGGTAGATTGACATTGCTCTGTATAAGATTTTTTTGAAGTATATATTGGGCTAGGTATTATAGTATTTATCTTTTGGTACACTTTTGTTCTTTTTGTATTTTATGACTGTTATGTACTACCCACTCTTTATCCTTTATCTTTTACTTCTATTTTCAAATTCTGTTAAATTTATAATTTTTGTATCATAAAAATTAGAAAAATTTCACCCACATTTTTATTAATTCAAGTTAATAATTAAATTAAACAACTAAATAATTAATATGAATGGGGGTTACATAAAATCAAGAAAAAAGTTTGGTGGAAGAACAATGATAAAAGATTTGATGATAGGTATTGCAAAAACAACTTATTTTGAGGCATGAGAAGAGAAGATGAGACAAGTCAAGAAGATTGATATTATAGCTTTTGAATGGCTTTATTCAATGATGTGAGAAAATTTCATGTATAAGGTTGTTGTCAAATAATGATAATAATAAAACATCTCCATAGAGACGAAGTTATGATTACCAATTTATCATAATTTAATAGGATAAAACAAAAAGGAGTAATTGATGGTGGAGAGAATGATAAGAGAAGAACAGAGATTAAAAGTAACTAAAGAGAATCACAAGAATATGAAGAAAAGAAAAATCAATATCAATAATGCTTTTTGGTATTGGGGTTACCACAATGATAATTAATGAATCCAAATTGATTACCCAATTATTAAGATTGAATTTCTTTGAAGATGAATTATTCTATTCGAGCTAAGATTCCTTTTTGTGTTACAAAAATCATGCCTAATTAAATTAACCCCCACTTTTGCGGTAGTTAGATACGTAGATAAAATTAAATTCATCAACCTTTGTAATAATTCATGGGTGCTAAAACTACTTTCATGATTTAGACCTTACCTTCAAAATCTTATAATTCCAACAATTAGATTCACCTTTGGGTTTTCTTCCTAATTATCTAAGAGGTGCAAACATATGGCCACCAAATTCACACAAATATACTCAATAAGAATCAAACCAAAAGGAATTCAAACATTAATAAAAGGGGAATAACAATCAATTTGAAATCATTCATATATCAAGGGGCTAAAATACCTTTTTGGTCCTTTATGTTTTTAGTAAAACCCGATTTTGTTCTTTATCTTTTAAAAGTTTCATTCTTGTCCTCTATGTTGCAAATGTTACCCAAATTGGTCTTTCCCATTAGTTGGGTTTAACAGATGTTAAAAAAAGTTGACATGTCCATTAATTTGTCCATGGTGGCTTGTTTGTAATCCACGAATGCAACCTATGTAGCTTTTAATTATTTTTAATTTTTTTTCACGTTGCTTTTTTTGACAATTGGGGCAGGTTTGTGTTCCTCCCAAAATAAAAAGAAACGTTTAGCTCTAATTTGAAGACTAGGGTTCCTCCATTGAAGGTCAATTAAAGCCCAAATTATGGAATCTTGTGTGTCTAGTTGTAGGGAAAATTTGTTGAGGATGACAGATTCTCAAGGATATTCCATGAATGTGCTAACCATGAAGGCTTCTATTTGCCATAGCAAAGAAAATGTTGTTTTAGTACCTGTAAGTTGCTTCATTTTCCTTTTTCAATTCAAGCATTTCTCTCTCCTAGGCTTGAGGATATGTGTCTTTGGCAGCCTTCCACATTAGTTACTTTTACTTCAGTCCAAGGTGCCTCTTCTTGAAGTTGTTATACAAATGCCTAACATAGAGCCTCTATGCAACACCTGGTAGTAACTCTTCAATTACAGGCAATAGTCCCTAACATTAAATGGACTTGTCAGGATCACAATCCGGATATATGACTTATAAAAACTTAAAGAACCAACATAGGACTTATTAAAAAAGTTGAGGGACCAAAATGAAACCATTTAAAAACATGAAGGAATGGAATGTGACTTCATGTGCGGGTTGATCATCAACCTATTCTTTATATGCAGGTAAAGCTATCAAAATGGGTCCAACTCACTTAACCCGCAAAAAGGGCTGGGTTGGGCTCAAAAAAAGGTAGCTAAAAAGGAACTGGGCCGTTTTGGCCTGGCTCGTTTGGCTTGGTACATATATACATATACATATATACATATACATATGTATATATGTATATATATATATATTAAATAGAAAATATTATAGATACTTAAAAAAATTAACAAAAAAAGGGTCATACATGTTAGTGTCGTGAATAAAGTTAGTGACAGTTCATAAAAAGAAAAGGTCACACATGTTTGTAAAAAAAAAAGACTAACATAAGTACTTCATTAAATATATATTTTTAATGAGACTATTGAGTAATTAAGTCAATTATATATGAATAAAAATGTTTGTTTATGCTAGAAAGTATGTAGAATTTAATTTTAAATATTTAGTATGATTTAACTAATTTAATTTTATATAAATTTTGGCAAAAAAATAATAATTAAAATAGATAACAACGTTAATAGATCCGAAAAAATTTAGGCAAAATTAGCTTGGTGGCCCATATAGAGCTGGGTTGGACAAAAAAAAAGAGAGGCTATAACACAAATTGGCTTAGCTTGGCCTGCTAGTGAGCAATGGCCAGGGTGGGCTAGGCCAGGGCACCCAATTTGGTAGCTCTATGTGCAAGTTGATCATTAACTTGGTTTTCTTGGGTAGGAAGACTTCTCATAACTTTAGCTTCCGAAACAGGGTGCTCAACATACAAGTGTACACTCCCATGAGAGGTTGCTATGGCAACCATTTCTAATGCACCTTTGTCATCATTCAATTCTTTCAACCCAACATTCAACTCCTTTCTTCCAATCTTGTACCACAATGGGATACCCCCTCTCTTTTAGGATGGCCAACACCTCTAAATAGAACCACCTATCCGCCATGCAACTTCATTCACTGTCAATCTCCACATAATCCAACTTATCACCTCTACTAAATTTACCCCCATGGTGCACTAAAATTTAAAATAATCTTCCATTCTTCAACTAGCACAACAACAAAACTACAACAGCATGCAAATTGTAAGTTGACACATTATACGAGAACCTAAAATCAGAGAAGCAAAATCACACAATACAAGACAAATTACACAATGCCCTAACTCCCAATAGCTTAAGGCCCATTTTTTAAAGGACCACCTAATAGCAAAAACAATTTTTTTTAAAAAAAACTAACTTTGATCACAAACAAACATACAACTAGTAACAACTACAATCAAATAATCCCACCCCAATAGAGAGCACAGATGCAACAACAAAACGCAAATAGGTATGCCAAACACACAACTCACTAATATAACTTTGACGCTTGAAGCCACAAACCATATCTTTGTCTTAATGCTAGAATCAACAACTCCTCCACAAGGTGCTTGTTCTTCGTACGAGTTTTCCCTCCCTTTTCCCCCCTGACATTTTGACTGAAAACTCCCCTAACCCATCAACTTTTTTAATTTGCAAAGAATGGTAGAAATCACCCAGCAATCATACTTCAAAATGACATAGTTTCACTAAACATGCCACATAGGATGACCAAACATCGTTAGATGACACATTAGAGCCATATCAGACTTGTTTGTTACTGTATTTAATGTTGATGATAGAAAAGACCAATTTGGGTAATGTTTGCAACATAAATAATGAAAATAAAACTTTTAAAAGATAAAGGACCAAATCAGGTTTTACTAAAAACATAAAGGACCAAATAGGTATTTAGCATTACTCAATCCTAAAAAACTAAAGGAAGAACTCAATCATAACCAAGGAGAAACTAGAAAAATGAAGCAAGAACATTCAAATTAAGAAGGAGGAAGAGAGGTGAGTTGTCTTCAATCCCTGATCCTTGTGTCATCACTTCTCCCCAAGGTTTCTACCGATTGAAGACCTACCAAAACAAACTCTAAAAGGTCTATTTTAACCTAAAGACCTAAAAGGCTGAAGCCCAATGCAAGGACCTAAAAGGGCTAGGCACATGTCATAGTTATGGGAATTACCATGGCTAAGGAGTGGGGAATTCAGGCAAGATGTCTTCATGAAAATTGTAGATAAATTGTCCTTAAAATTTTGGCATTGTTGTCATATCGTTTCAATTTCTACAACTCAAGATCTACTTAAGACATTGTACCTATGTCAAGTTGTTTGGACAAAACATCAACTTCAGCTTCAAGCCTAATTTCCTCTATAATCCATGATGAATTGATAGAGTCTCTTCATGAAAAGTGTAGATCTTTATTTAAGCTTTTCATACACACTAAGATCATCTTAATCTCATTACAGATGCCCAAGTTATGATTGCTTTAGTTGCTCTTCCTCCAATTCATTCCATGAGCAATCTTCCTTGAAATCACAAAACACAATCTAGTGTAGTAAAAACATATTAAATAAGAGAAATTAAGTAAATAAGGATGGAATAAAGCCTAAACTTAGTAGAAAATTCATGCAAAACAACCGTAAAACATGATACATGGGAGGACACATCATGCAATTCCTCCAAAACATTAGTATAACCATGTAATCTCATTTTACCCTTGATGTAATTTACTTATGAACAACTTATCTGAATCAATTAATAGTACTATTCTATTGGCTAAGGATAAGCCTATTATAACCATAATTGAGTGGATTAGGACATACTAATGGGTGTATTTACTTTTCTTAATGAGAAACTATCTAAGTATACTGGTGATATGAGGTAATGCTTAAGCTAATGAAAATGGAAGATAATGAGATTGAGCACTCAGGTAGTTGGTTTCCTACATGAGCAGGCCAAGTGAAATTGGAGGTGACATAGATTATTTACTGATAGGTTTGTAGTTAACTTGGATAAACATATACTTGTACATGCAATTTTTGAGAGTTAGTGGGTATCTCTTATAGGCATCTTGTGGTAGCCATAAGCTAGATCGTAATACTTGTATTTTAGTAATCTGTGTTTATAACTTGTTGAATATAATTACAAGAGGAAATTTAAATTTATGCATGGAAAATTTAATTTAAATAAATGGCTTACATATGTTTCTAGTCCCTATAATATACCTATTTTATGCTTTTTGTCCCTATAATTTTTTTTTGGTTTTGATTCTTCTAATATTTTATTTTACTGTTTTGGTCCTCGTTGTTACAATAAACCGTTAAGTGTAACGAAATTACTACATTAGCAACCCATTTGGCATGCCACATTAACAATCATGTCATGTCAGCTTAATAATATATAAAGTACGTTACTCTAATTTATTTTTAGTATAACCATATATTTCAAAATTATTTATTTTTAGTAAAATATATGTTTCAAAATTATTTTTTAGTATAAATATATATTTTAAAATTATTTATTTTTAATTTTATTTGATTTTTTACTTTTTATTTAAAAGTTTTATATTTTAAAAATATCCACAAATGTCTGTGGATACTCATAAATATTCATAAAATTCGTGGATACCCGCTTAATGAATACCTGTGCGAGTACAAGCAGGTATAGGATGGATTTTCATCCAATGAGACCGGTGATGACGGACTAATACTTGTTCCCGCCTCAATATACCATCTCTAAATATAATAATTAATAGACGTTACACAAGTATAATTTAATCTGTCTCATATTTATATATGTGTGTGTATATGTATATTGTCTTTTTCTTAACTGGGAACATATACACTTATTTATTGAGCTAGTTTTCTTCACATTTGTCAATTAATAAGTTCTTATTTTATTAATCTTTGCTCTTGTTTTGGGTGCAAAATATACCTTTGGAATGAGTCATCAAAACCAACTAATCAATGGAGACACTGACGTAAGAATCCGTGTAAACACATTTGATAGTTGCTCCCAATTTTCATATTCTTGAATGATTTTCTCAAGAATCATATCTCATCTTCTAAGTTTAGAATTTTTCTACGCACCCCTCTTGAGTTTGCTTCTGAAATGAACATTTGAAGCTTACTAACTTTAGCTGCTCCCTATATGACTTTGCATTTTCCAAGTTAGAAAATTTTCATTATCCAGCTTAATATATCATCGAGACTAATACTCATCGCGTGTGGTACAGATAGGGAAAGGTTACATGGCTATGACCATCAGAAGGGAATGAGATGAAGAACAACAATGACAGAATAAGGAAGAGTAAACTGAATTGATATTGATTGTAACTACTGATACATATATAGAGACTTATATACATGAACTTGACATTTGCTGATTACAGTTATAGCTAACTTTCATAATCTAGTATCACCTAACTCTAACTATCTTATAACCTTTACATGTTTAAATTAATTTTCAGTCAACAACTTTTTAAAATATATTAATTTTGACTGTAAAATATATATTTTAAGAGTAAAAGCAAGCTAATTTAAATATGTAATAAATACTTATATAATAAAATAAAACTCATAATTATAAATTAAAATTAAAATAGAAAAATCGACATTATATTGTACAAGTAAATTAAATAGTCAATTCACAATATTTTACACATTACCCTATTATTAAAATAACTAGTGCACTGTTGGACTATAACAAAAGGCAGTTTGCTTTTAAAATAAATAGATAACTTAAAATTAATTAAAGAAAGAAAGACGAAGCTGGAGAAATCCATTCCAAAGTAACAGCTTATTTCTCCATTTGTACGTAGGAAAGAACTTCCTTTAGTTAAGGGTTTTGACCTAATTGCGTAGAAAATAATGCTAAAATATATTAACTATACGGAACAATTATTTATTTCAGTAAGACAATAAGGATTCTAAAAGTAATTAAATTGTTAATTCGTTTTGTTGTTATGCTTGATGAGTTAGAGTAATTTTGTTTCTTTCTTCTTCATTTTCTCATTATTATTACCAGAGTTTTCTTAGGGCGGAGCAATGTTATGATCATGATTCATTGTCAATAAACTATTTATTATATTCGTTAGTGTCTTTTTGGTCAAAGATTGACTAGAGATATCAGTATAATGGGTGTCGGAGGAACTAAATGTTGGATCAATAATTCAATATAATGAGCTTGTTTCTGCAAAGAATTGAAATGTGGGGCACCTGATATTGAAGCTTAACCGTTTTGGTTGAGATAGAGTGGAAGGAAATAAGAATGAGGGAAATGAGAAAGAAATATTACATTTTTAATGTTTGTTTGAGAGAAAAAATAAGAAAAAAGGAAATTATTTCTGTGAGATTCATGAAAAAACATTTTACCCAATTTAGGAATGAAATAGGATGAAAATGATCTCTTTCATTTTTATTTTTTTGTTTAATTTAAAAAAAAATTGCAAAAAAATAATAAATAATTTTATGTTAAAAAAAATATAAAAAATTACATTTTTTTAGTTATTACAAAAATATTTTTTTATATAATTCATTTATTTCTTTTTATTTTCTTTTTCATTTATCCAAACAAGCGAAGAGAAATCCTCCCACTTTCTCCTTTATTATTTCTATCCATCTAAATAACATATATTTTTTATTTTATTTCTCCTCTATTTCTATCAATTCTATTTCATTACTTTCTATTTCTTTCTTCTCTATTTCACTCCTCATCCAAATAAAGTATAAGATTGATATAAAATTTAACTATTCAACTATGTCTCATGCAGTCGGTAGTTGGTAGGCATTTTTACACGCAACTCATCATGTATTTCCATTTCAAATGTGGCAACATCAAGTGACCTATAATACTACTACATATAATGTAAATAGTAATATCATTTCAGTTGTTTGCCATTGTTCTAATCAATAATGGACAGGAACGCATGCTCGGATATATATGTAAAAGAAAAATAAATTTATTACTTTGAAGAGTAAAGGAGTAGTTTTTTTTTTTGAGGAAAAAAGGAGTACTTAATTCATTACAAAATATAAGAATAAACCAGAGAACAAACTACTAAATCTCATATATCAAAAAATATACAGGAACACAACAAATGAAATAGTATTTACTAATCCAAAACAAACGCAGAAAAAGAACGCTAGAGGCCCCACTCAGCTACGCCAAACTAGCAACGGAATAAGACAGGCCAAAGGATTAGACTCTGACAATAAAATAGAAGCTCTCTTAACATTCTAACAAATGTACTTAATTCTTTTTTATGACAGAAAAGATCTATCATATATATGTTCTCTGTATCATAATTTCACCTACTGTACTATCAATACGTACGCGCAATACAGATTAATGAATAATGTTGATCATAGTCCATCTCTCACTGATAGCTATTATATTACGCCGTTGTTAAAAAAGCCAATCATATCACCATCAAAACTTTGTTATCATGTCTGCCTCTCTCAGGAATTTTTCTCCAAACCCACTTGGGTTGCGTTTCCAAACACATCATTAGCTTTTCACTACCATTCAACCCTTCCCAAATATGAATAATGCTACCTACCATGCAATTATATAATTTTTTTATATCCATATAATTTTTTCATTTAATTATAAGAGGTTAATGGCTATACACTGTCAGTGTATAAATTTTTATACTATCAACCAATCAAAAATCACTGTTAGTATAACTTTTAAGGTAGTTATTATAAAAGTCAATAAACTTATTATACATAATAGTTTGTGATTGAATAATAGTGTAAAATTATTTTACATTATCAGTGCATAACTTATTTTCTCTAGTTATAATTAATTTTACATCATTTTTTATTTATACACTTTAATTTTGTCATCACATGTAAATATATGAAATAATGTAACAAATATATATATAGGGGCAGGATCCGTTGACACCAGGTGTAAGAATTAATCAAATTACACCTTCAATAACTTTTTGTATAATACAAATTTAACCAATCCAACTGTTGAATTTAATGTTCTTATTAATTAAATTAAGTATACAAAATTTCATACAATTCTAAAATTATTTAATAGTTCATTAAATCACTTTATTTTAACGTACAATATGATATTAAAATATATGCAAATATTCAATATTAGATAACATATTTAGAAATGTCCAAATAATGTGAAATTTGATATATATAATCATAAAGATAATATCATCAAATTCAATGGTTGGATTGGTTAAATTTGTATTATACAAAAATTATTGAAGGTGTAATTTGATTAACTCTTACACCTAGTGTCAACGGATCCTGCCTCATATAGGGGCAGGATCCGTTGACACCAGGTGTAAGAGTTAGTCAAATTACATATTCAATAACTTTTTGTATAATACAAATTTAACCAATTCAACTGTTGAATTTGATGTTCTTATTAATTAGATTAAGTATACAAAATTTCATACAATTCTAAAATTATTTAATGTATGAAATAATGTAATTAATATTGATGTGCTACTCTTTCAAGTTCTACTAGGGGAAGGCGGATTTAACTTTTTTAAAGTGAGGAGATTTGTAAAATAAAAAAATATAAATATTTAATTACTATTATTTTAAAGTAACTTAATTTTAAACATTTTTAATTTAGATCAATGGTAAATAGTTTTTTTTTTTTACTTTATAAATCTTCTTATTAGAGTCAAATACAAATTAAGTAAGTCACTGGTTGCATTAACGAGGGAAGTTACTTACAATTATCCATACACATGAGTTTAATGTTCGGGGAAATTATTTCTTGAATGCAAAATTAGGACATTAAAAGGTTATTTATTTGATTTTGTGATGTGTTTTGGAAATGCATGTATACAAAAAAAAAATATAAAATATAAATAAGAACTAAAATAATTGTATATAATAATATCATATATAGTGTTAATTTTACGAAATGATATTGAAATAATGAAACTCTACTACTGTGTACATAAATCAACTAATGTAAAATTGTTTCAGCTTAATCAGTAGTCTCCTATAAAAGGCACATACACAATTACATTTAATATTTAGAGAAAAACTTTATCATTCATAATAATTCTACTCAACTCGAGCAAGATTATCTCCTATAAAAGGTACATATGTTCTATAAAAAAAATAAAACTCTTAATTTTAAGAGAGATTAATGAGTCCCAATCCCAATCCTATTAACTCCAAGTGATTACAAAACTGCTTGAATAAATGTTGTCGATCCTAGTTGTCTACTAGACTATCACTACTACTACTAAGTATGAAATGTGTACCAATATGTAGGGGTGTAAACAAGTCGAGCCGAGCAAAGTAGTTGAAGCTTGAGTTTGACTTGTGAAAAAAATTGATTGCTTAAGCTTGACTCATTTTTTAAATGAGTTTGACTGAAAGCTTAAGCTTGACTTGTTAAAAAAAAATTAAAGCTTGAACTTGACTTATTTAACTCATTTATAACTTAATTATTTGTTTTTATGAAATTTTTCTTAAGTTATTTTTAATTTTATCAATTTAGTATTTAATAATCATTTTAATATTATGATAATCTATAAATAGAAATACATACTTGATATGTGATTTGTGAAATTCAAAAATTCTAGACTACTACATTTTCAAAATTAATTTTAACACTCAACAAGGTTCTACACATTTCCATAATGAATATATAAATAACAAAAACTAGTAAGATTTTTATCATCAATTTAAATAAACGAACAATTCACGAGTCCTTAATGTCAAGCTTGTAAATCTTGGGCTTGGCTCATTTAAATAATTGAGCTCAATCTCAAGCTTGAGTTTGTTTATTTAACTAAACAAACGAGCTTGATCAAGTATTTAACGAGTCTAGTTCGAATAATTCATGAATAACTCAGCTCATTTACACTTCTACCCATATGTATCATCAAAATGGCTTTTTAACTAAAGTAGTAAAGAAAAAAAAAACTATTTACTAAAATAATAATACAAAAAACAATTTATCGATCTGGGTTGTTTTAAAAAAGGGGACAAAAAAATATACACGAGGCGCAAACTTAGTGGGTGACACGCTTTTTTAAATAGGAGGCACCAACTCACTTGGCGTCTTGCGTTTAATATTTTTTTTATCATAACAAGAGGCACCAACTGAGTTGGTGCCTCGCGTTTAATATATATATATATATATATATATATATATATATATATATATATATATATATATATATATATTTATTTATTTATTTATTTATTTATTTATTTACTATAACAAGAGGCGCCAGCGTTTAATATTCCTTCTTTGTTTGAGAGTACCAGATGATTGATGCTACGTATATTTATGTGTTTGCTATTTTCATCCTACTCGGTGCGGCCATCTTTTATTTTTATTTTGTTGTGTTGTATTTTTCATTGTTTGTTATTTTCTTAATTATGGGCATGTACTCGTCGTGTGATGCTATTGAATAATATCTAACTTATCGTTCTGTGTTCATTTTGATCGTTTTGGTGCATGTTGCAACAAAATAATAAAAATAACAACTGAGCTATATTAAACATAATATAATCCCAACATATCATATATAAATATTCGATATTTAATATAATCATAATAAAAATAACTTGGCGCCTCCTGTTGTAGTAAAAAAAAATATTAAATCCTATTATAGTAAACTATATATATATTAAACGCGAGGTACCTCCTATTTAAAAAAGTGTGTCGCTCACTTAGTATGCGCCTCGTATATGTATTTTTTGCTCCCTTTTTTAAAATAATCCAAATTGGTAAATTGTTTTTTTATTTTTATTTCAATAAATAATTTTTTTTATTACTTTGGTTAAAAGCCCATCAAAATAGCGTGTGTATATATTTGTCAACCTTGGCTAGCTTTGTCGGTTAAACACCATTTCTTGCACGACATCTTTTAATTTTAATTACCTTCGTGTTAAAATTTATGTATATACTAATTGCATTAATTCTTGTCCTTTTTTTAAAAATCACATTCTTCCCCTTAAATAAAATAATATATTATATTTTAATTTTTTTAATATGAATAAATTTCTCAATAACGACGAATAATTATAAATGAAATCTTTTAATAACATTTTTTCTTTTTACTCTCTTATGCTTTGTTTGGATTAAGAGTGAAAATATATAGAAAAAAATAAGAATAATATAAATAGAATGAAAATGTTTGGATGAATATAAATAAAAAGGAAAGAAATGGAGGCATTTCTCTTTACTTATTTGGATTAGTAGAAAAAAGTGTGGAGAGAAATATAAATACTTATAAAATGACAACTTTACCCATAATTAAATAAATCATGACAGCAGCCACACATAAATATCTAAAACTATAAAGGGTAAAATTGAAACAAACATATGTTTTACACTTCTACTCCATTTCATGGCTCTAGCGTAGGGAATGAATTTTCTTGTGGGACTCACTTTCTTTTTGCAAATCCTCTCTATATTTCACCCTTCCAAACTTCAGAAGAGATGCATTTATACTCTTCTTCCATCTTCCAAATTTCATTCCTTTCCATTTCTCTACAAACAAACAAATCATAATTAAAGTAATTTGACTCTGATTTTAAAGTTTTTATTACTGAATTTAAGACTTTAAAAAATAAATTTAAGCTTCTGGAATAAACTCAGAAGTCAAATTAAAAAACACGGCTGTTCAAAACCTTATATTTTATCTTTCTAAAGTTTTAAAGTCAATAAAAAAAAAAGTCCAAAACTAAACCAAGAATTAAAAATGTTCCCCAGAACAAATCCTCTTCTCTTTAATCTGAATTACTCATAACACTTATAATAAAATGTCGTTGTTTTCAATTTGAGGGACAGGAAATTAAAATAAAACGTAGAAAGAGACATTGTGGTTTGTTGATTCCCTTATAAAGGACTTTTCGTTCAAAGGATCTCCTCCAATATTTCTCACTCCAAACAAACCCCTTCCCCACTTTCATTTTCCACTTGCCTTTTCTCTCTGTCTTTTGCCTATGCATTGGAAGATAATTGAAGATCATGGAGCTTGGCCTGAGCTTAGGAGACGCTGCAAGGCCCTTCCGGTTAATGGAAAAGCCTCGTGAAGGGTCCAACCAATTGGGTTTAGGCTTCAACACGGGTACCACCTTGTTATCAATTGGTCCACTTGTTACCAAACAAATAGATCAACACCAACAACAAGAAGAAACACCAAACCAAAAGCACAACAAACACAATACTCACAATCACAGCACCACAGAAGAAGACCATGAAGATTTTACAAATGAATCCCTTATTAGTCCTTCTTTCAAAGACATAAATAACACAGTTGTGCAGCTTGATCTTCTTCCTCATACACCTGCCGTGTCTCCTGTGAACCAACCTTCCAACTTCTTGTTGGATCCTCTTTCACAAAACGGTAAGGACCATTTTTCGCATACATTTCTTGTTGGTCAATATTTGAAAAGTAGTCTATGATCGCCTTATATAAACTCTTTTTAACTTATTTCAACTAGTGTCGTAGAGACACTTATCAAATAAGTTTTTTAATTAATTTTAGTAAATTTAATATAAATAATAATCTTATAAGAATTTATTGAATAAATACTTAATTAAGCTATAAATTTAAAAAAATAATTATGTTTTTTTTTTTTCCAATTTCTTGAGAGAGCTTAAATAAAATTATTCTTGTTGGATCAGCTCTCTTTTTGATTCCTTGGTGAAGGGAATTGTTAACATATATATGGTGCAGCTGGAAGAAGTACAAGGGGATGGGACATGAACACGACGGCGGCGGCAGTGGCGATGATGATGGAGGAAGAGGTGGTACCGTCACCGTCTTCGAACAGCACAGCAGCATGGTTTCAGATGGATCTCTGCATATTCAGCAAAGGAAGGAGTGTCAGTGGTGAGGATTATGATGAAAGGCAAAGGAGAGGAAGTGATGAAGATGAGAATGGTGTAGTGGTAGTGGCAGTGGCAGCACTAGGAAGAAGCTCAGGCTCTCTAAGGAACAATCTGCTTTCCTGGAAGAGAGTTTCAAAGAGCACAACACTCTTAACCCTGTTAGTCTTCACACAAATAATTAAAACAATACACTTCCCTTAATTTCTTGTCGAGGAGTGTTAGTAACATATTTTTTAACACACATACCTTTTTGAACACACTTTTTATTATTAATTGGAATTTATTGAAAATCACAAATTTTTGTGGGTATCTTCTATCTAATGAGTCTCACTCATGATTTTATAATTTTTAATAAATTACTAATATTAAAAAATGAGTTAGAAAGAGTGTGTTGTGTTGGTAGGTAGCACTTCTCATTTCATGTTTTTTCATTTCATCTTTAGTCACAATTTTTATATGCTGTGTAGAAACAAAAGCTTGCTCTTGCCAAACAACTGCATCTTCGCCCTCGCCAAGTAGAAGTATGGTTCCAAAACAGAAGAGCAAGGTATTGTTCTCATTACACACTAACAACCAATTGGTCCAAAGTTTTTGCCATTCCATATATTTTTATTGTGCATGTTTTATACTATGTAATATAATATAATGCATGCCAAATGCATATATTTAAATGAGAAAAAAGATGTCAAGTATTTTTAAAGTTGTTTTCTTATTAAAATTGAAGTTACACTTTAATAATTAACATGAACTTTTATGGTACAAGACTACAAGTTACCAAGATCAAACTTTAATTTTAATTAAAAAATAACAACTAAATACTTAAGATGCTGTACCAAAATTCTGTCTATGTTTGAATTGGTCCCATAAGAAAGTAATAACTAATCTTGTATATATGTGGTTTGGATGGGTGCATGCAGGACCAAGTTGAAGCAGACAGAGGTGGACTGTGAGTACTTGAAGAGGTGTTGTGATACACTTAGAGAAGAGAATAGAAGGCTTCAGAAGGAGCTTCAAGAATTGAGGGTTTTGAAGACTTTAAACCCATTCTATATGCAGTTACCAGCCACAACCTTGACCATGTGCCCATCCTGTGAGCGTGTTGCTACCAATTCCATCACCACTACTACTACTACTCCATCTAGTACTGTCACTGCCAAAACCATTGAATTCCCTATTAGAGATACACAAATTAGTTAAAAACTTAAAAGTTAGTCATATTAGTTAGGAAGTTAGTTACTCTGTGATTAGTAAATTTATATATAAGTTCTATTGTACTCTTGTAAAATCACCTTTCTCATTTTTAATATATTTCTTGTTTCACATGTACGCTTCAGTTGAATTTCTTATTGAATTTCTCTCTGTTGTACACTTCAGTTCACCTGTCTACCCAAAATTAAGGTGGACATTCAACATTTTCTATAGAAAAGGAAAAGGAAACGAGACTGGTTGTTACGTCCAGAAAACATCTCTCTACTTTTCTCTCTCTTATAGTCATATGCAGAAAGCATACATGGTAGGGGCGGTTCATTAACCTCATTTATTTATGGATATAGTTGGAGGTTATTTACTTCATTTACTTATAAGTAATGATAAATGACTTTAATTTTCATACATATCAATCAATTAAATATGATTCTTAAAATAATTATTATTAAAATTAATAATTTTATTATACATAATAATTTATAATTAGATAATGTTATAATTTTCTTTTTACAGTGTCAATACATTTTAATTAAATTCATAATAATTTTATTGTAAAAGAAATAGTAAGAGATGAAAAATATTAGCATGATTGTTTTTGTTAGTATAGTTTTATTTAACAAAAATTAAATTATTAATATAAATATTATAAATTTATACTATTAATACAAAGCATTATATTAATATTTGATATATTAACAATATATGTCATTTTAAAAAAAATATATAGTTATTTATTAATGTAATGTATCATATTATTAATATAAAATCACAATATTTATATTAATACGTAAGTTTTTATCAAATAAAGATTACGTTAACTGAGGTAATCACTTGGGGATATATGGTTCTTTTTTAACATAAATCATATACTAGGAAAGGTGTAACTGGTCCATTTCCTAACTCCATTTGCTGCCGTCTAACATGCTTTGTACTTTGTGTCTCTTAATCTGAACCATCAATCTCATTTCTTAACTCGTACTGTGCTTGATCAATTGCAAACCAAACTTCGTTAAAATTGTGTCGTCAAAAAATCTTTAATCATTATCATTATTAAATACAAGGGGAAAATTTCCATGTACTTATTTTTTTTGCGGCCACATTTTATAAAATTTGAATCTTTTAAAGCGAGTAATTAACTTTAAAGGATAAAATAAGTAATATTAGTCTTTAATAAAAAAAATTATTATGTATGTGTTTAACTAATTATGAATGTGATAAAATATCATTTATTAATTTTTTATTAACAACTGAAATTACTGATTTTGCTATTTTTCACTTTAGAGAAGTAGAATCTCATTCTATAATGTTTTGTTTCTATTTTTTTTCCTTTTGTGCATATACATTTTCCATTTATTTATAGAGTTTAATTGCTATGCACTGTCAGTATAAATTTTTTTACATTATTAACCAATCAAAAATTAGCTTTAGTGTAATTTTTAGAGTAGTTATTATTAAAGTCAACAAACTTACAATACATAGTGAGTTGTGATTGAATGACAGCATAAAACTGTTTTATATTGTTAATGTATAACCTATTTTTTCATGATTTGTGAGTAAGCGAATCTATAACGCAACAATAACAAACAATTGCGTGGCTTTTGCTTCCCGTGTGGGGGGACCGACCAGCTGCAATAGTTTTGACCCAAAAGGGGCAGGACAGAAATGCCATATTGATAAACATGTCTCTTAAAGTGGACTACCCCAATTATGAGTATGCACGAGACGAGCCAAGAACACGTTTCCTTATAGTTAATTAATTAATTGATACTAAGTACTAGCCGTTGCAAATGCCTGTGCGTTCTCTTCAGATAATCTTTTTGTATTATAACACTTTTCATGTTCTTTGTGGGTTTTTTCTCACAGGATAATATTCTTAATACAGCTTTTTTAACATTCTCTGTAGTTCCATTTACATAAGGTGAGAGTATGTACGTTCCAAGAGCATATGCACCACATCTTCCCTCTCTCCGCTTCCCTTTTTGTTTTTTAATACGTTTCTTTCAATTTTTGTTATTTATTAACTTGTTTGTTATGTTTAGTTATAAGTTTATAACTTTAATCCCTCTAGTTTGGACTGCATGTGATTTTATTTTCTTGTTTTTTTTTAAGTTAATTAAATCTCTTTATTTATAAACTTTAATAGATTTAACTCTCTGGATTTTGTTTTACCTAAAATTCTTGGAACTTGGAAGTCTATTAATTTTAAAAAATATGTTTTATTTTATTTGTTTTTAATTAAAAGTGTCACTTTATTTTTTATTTTAAAAAATTGTATAAAAAAGACAAATTTATTAATTTATGCTTACTACAAAAGAAAAATTCTCAATTAAATTAATTAGCATTTGGACTGGCCGAGATAGAGCTCGGGGTGCTGAGCTCCCTCACACAAATCGCTTTGCGACATCACCCTGAGATCATTTGTAACTTGCACACCTCAGTGGCTGAGGTGTTATCCCTTTGCAACGGCCATAGCCCTCTTTTGTGTTAATAGGAATTAACAACTTGCCACGGATCATGTTCTCGCATTATCCAGAGAACGTTGCCTAGCAGTTATCTCATGAAACATGATCTAATATGATCCTAGTATAAAGATATTTGGTACACTGCACTGGTAAGTCATTCTCTTTGATAACCAAACCCTCACTATAACAAAACTGACTTTAGCGTCTGAGTGGTTTTTATAGGTATCACCCCGCGTGTCCTAGAGCATAGCGTCTGATGACATTCCGTAGTTGACCACCCTGCAAAGAGCCTTAACATCATCAGACAAAGGGTGCTTGTTGTGAGGTAAGGCACGAGAGTGGAAGAATAAGGCCTCTGATGAGCTCTTACAGTGGTGGTTGAACACCTTTGGTGGTGGCACCCACAAAGACTCCGATGCCTAAGTTAAAAAAAGTGAGAAGAATGAGAGAGATGATGCATATTTCATGTATGGAGTCCTTTATATAGAGCACCTTGGCAGGAAAGATTGTTGGGGTAGTTAGGATGCCACGTAGGGTGCTACGTGGCAACGTGCATTAGGGTGCCACACCTGTTAAATTTGTTACGTGTCTTACTCACCTTATCCGAGATAGCCTTGATCGGCCGTGGTAACCTTGGTTGTTGATACCACTTTAAGTTAATGATGTGTGCTCTTAGGTCGGTCTCTTAGGTGAGCCAACTTAAGAACCTGGGAGCCGGGATAACCCCTAAAATAGGTGCCTCCAAGTCGACATTGCTTAAGGGAGGCAATATCGGCTTAAGAGTCTAGGGGTTTAGTCCTCCGAAATAGTTGTCCCCAAGTTGGTATTGCTTGAGGGAAGCAGTACAGGCTTAAGAGTTTAACAATGGATGATCTTATCCTCTGAATTGTTGCCCCCAAGTTGGTATTGTTTGAGGGAAGTGATACTAGCTGAAGAGCAAGTTCTTAAGGGTAAGTTGCCTACCCCCAAGTCAATGTCATTTCAAGTGAAGAGACATCGACTTCGAGGTGAAGCTCACACTTACACATGCGTGGTTTCTACTGGCATGTCTTTTGTTGCCCTCCTCCAATAGTTTTGCTGCAAATATGCGAAAACCAAAGTACATTAAATGCACAATAATTTGTAATTTTGAATTTTGAAACCCTTTGAATTTCAAAAATTCAAGCAATTTCAAAATTAAAATTGCTACCGAAACTGTTTGTGGGTTTGGGCTCGATTGTGTTTTGGTGTAAAAACTTAAAGCCCATTGCAATTTACACTTTATCATTACACTTTACTATTACACTTTACCATTTTTGCCTTCTTCTTGCAAGAATTTCTGCTGTGATTTTTCAGCGAATTTGCTTTGTTTCTCTGGCAAGGTGCTCTATGTTTTCTGTGTTCTTTTCTTTCGAGCAAGCATTCATTTCCTTTTTGCTTAGGTAACTTCTATGTTTTGGATTTTATTGCGTTTGTTTTTTCATTGCTGTATTGTGTATCTTTGCCCATGTTTGGTTGTTTTTTTGCTTTATTTGTTGAAGATGGCTTCGCATAAGTCAAGTGCTCCATCTTCTAGTCGTTGTGTTCACGGTCGCAGTCCAGAAAGTTTTGCTGCCAACTGGTTGTTTAGGTCTTTAGCCAACCCTTCGTCTTCATCTGTTGTCCAAAAAAGGCCCTCTAATGGTTGTGGGGGGTGTTAGAGGCTTGTGTGGGTCCTTCGGTTGCCCCTGCTGTTTCTCATGGGAGGGAAAGGGGAATCGTTTATGCTAACGAAGCAAGCCATCGTGATATTTCTGTTGTCTGAGGTAGTCAAAGTAAGTCAAGAGGGGTCAAAAGGGTAGAACAGTTCCTTTGACAGTTGAACCCTTGGAGCATGTTTTCGTACCATTCAAAGATCAAATTTGTCCTAAAACGCTTTGCAATATGCTAGAACCACTTGAAGTTGCCAGTATTATCTCATGATCCTGAGGAGGTTTTGGATTGTGCTAAAGCTTGGATGGAATTTCCTGACTTAATGCGCATCCTCTCTGGTCATCGGTAACACTTTTAGGGTGGCCGATTCTATTATGTTGGAGAAAAGAATTGGAGGAAGGTGGATACTAGTTCAATTGATCAAGATTGCTTCTATTCAACCTACTAAGGTTGTTGAGTTACCAGTTTCTAACCGTTCTTCTGATCTTTTTGATAGGAAAATGGGTAGAAATGCGAGAAACATTGACACTAGCCCAGAGGCTTACTTCAAGGCCCTAAATCTAAATATGGATTGGGAAGACAAAGAAATTGTCGAGACCTGGTCTTACTCGAATCAAAATATGTTGAGCACTCTACTCAACCATCTCAGTTTGGCTAAGAATGAAAATGTCGTGGTTTAGGAAATAGAGGCCCTAGGGGACAACGAAATAATATGTTCCCAAGGGTAGAACAAAAATATCAGGTGTCCTTTTGGATGAAGCTACGATAAGAGAAGTTAGTTATGTATACCCTGATTTTTTACCTATGTATATCACTTTCTTTGAACACCTTAATGTTAGGCTTCTTTTTTCCAAGTTTCAGGTCTCAATTTTAAATTTTCTAAATGTTGCCCTATCCCAACTTCATCCAAATTCTTAGGGTTTTATTGTTGCATTTAAGAACCTCTACAATAGGGAGGGGGTTGTTTGTAGTCAAAAGCTGTTTAGTTATTATTTTGTTCCAATTCCACCAAACTCTAGAGAAAATTTTTTATTTTGTTTATCTTCATGGCGTTAGATACCAACCTCTATTGAAGACCTTTGAAGATTCTTATAAAGACTATAAAGATAAGTTCTTCTTTCTTCATTCGAAAGCGGAGAGTTGGGACTACCTTTTTATACTATGATGCTTACCGACTTCCTTTGTATTGTAGCCGAGATGATAAAGTCTAGGATGGTTGAGTTTGCTAAAGCCAAGGAGTATGAGCAATTGGCGGGTGGGTTGAAAGGAGCTTTGAGGAAAGGAAAAAAACGCAGAAAACAAAAAGGAATTATTCGTGAGAAGAGTAAGACTGACAAAGTTCTTGTTTCCAATAAAGGTATCGTTCTTCGTGAGCTTAGGGCTACAACTATTCACCCCGACATCCTTTCCCCTCAAGTCAATATGGTTACTCGTACCGAGGTTCCTCCTATTAACCTCGGTCTTAGGAGCACCGAGTTTTCTCATGCTAACACTATTGTAAGTGACGAGCTTCTTCAAAAGCCCCATATAAGAAACAGAGAGTTGACCCTTCGACTATTAGTGTTGGCGTAAACCTTGCTACTGAAGAGGTTGATAAGCAAATTCTTGCCGGTCGTTCCTTTGTCGTAAAGACGACCATTCTAAAAGAAATTCGAGATATGCAGAGTGGGATAGGGGGAATGGATGCCCTATTCTATTACATGTTTTTGGGTTTTTGTTAGTTCACCCTATTGCAAAAAGCTTGCGACAGGAAGGATTCGATGGAATTACTGGCTGAGAAAAAAGCCTCAATATCTTAGCTTCAATAGGCTGAGAAGAGAGCTCGCAAAGTCAAAGAGGATGCTAAGAGAAAGATCGCCTAGCTTGAAGGGAAGATAGCTAAGCTTGAGTGCAGTCTTGCCACTAATCATCTAGAGAGAGGTTGGTTGGAAATATTAGAGAAAAAGTTGAAGGTCAAGTTAGCCAGTGCTGAGGCTAATTGCATTAAGATGGAGTTGAAGAATTCAGATTTTAATGCAAATTTGAAGACCTTAAGGCCAAGGTGAAAGATTTTAAGGCCAAGGTGAAGATTTAGGCCAAAGTAGAAAGGCTGGAAGCCGACTTAACCCATTCGAAGGTGAATATAAAAAAATGCATCGCCAATGGATGGACTTTATTCAAATTTCTTTTGAGAACACCATGGAACAAGTCCACTACCTTCTTAATCAGGGAATAAGCTTGGACATTGCCAAGGCAGAATGTGAAATAATAGATGGTGTTTGGCATGCTTGTGTCAACAGTGAAATGGTGCCTTTCGAACTAGTCGTTCCTAAGGTCAATCAAGCCCTGATGAGGAAGACGCTGAGGTATCTACTGAGCAAAATGCCAAATTTGGAGTTGTTGCTGGGGTTGAGACGAAACCTGTTGCCAAGGTTAAGAAGCCTGCTGATGTGGTAGTTGGGGAGTCTACAAAAGATGTCGCAAAACGACTTGTTGATAGTTTCATTTCAACTCCTCAGTTAACACCAAAGGTTCAATAACTCAAAGTCGTGAATTTGGATGATGTTGCTGCTGTAGATACCTCGTCAAAGAATACTTAAAGGGCCGATATGCCGATTTTGCTTGTATAATTTGACCTTTGATTTGGCCTTTGGGATTGGCCTTGATACTTCGCATTTTTCTAAAATTTTCTAGACAAGTTGCCCTATCTTAACTTAGAATAATTCTTCGTCCACTATTTGCTGATTAAACTTTATCTTGGACATGTGTTTTCCATTGTGCCTTTTTCTTTTGCTTTGATTTTTATGATGATTTCCATTTTGCTTTTGTGTCTGAGAGGGATTTGTGTGCTTTGAATTTGCTTTTGCTTGTCGTCTTTATCGCCTCAATGAACTTTTGCTTGTTCATTTCGAACCCCAACTGGATTAAAATCCATGTACTTAAGGTGGCAACCTTTTTGCCTTATTTTGTTGCCTCGATGAACTTTTGCTTGCTTATCTTAAACCCCGGTTAAGTTAAAATCCACATACTCGGGGTGGCGACCTTCCTGCCTTATTTTGTCGCCTTGATGAACTTTTGCTTGTTCATCTCAAACCCTGGCTAGATTATAATCCACGTACTTAGGGTGGCAACCTTCCTACCTTATTTTGTTGCCTAGTTGAACTTTTGTTTGATCATCTTAAACCCTGGCTAGATTAAAATCCACTTACTCAGATGGCGACTTTCCAACATTGTTGGTTATTGCTTAATCATTTTGATGAACTTTTGCTTGTTCATCTCGGACCCCGGCTATATTAAAATCCACGTACACGAGGTAACAATCTTTCGGTTTTGTCTGGTCGCCTTCGCTTTATTTGCTTTGGCCTTTTTGTTTTTAACCTGTACTTTACATGTTAGGCCAAAAACTCTCATTTTATTAGTCACATGGGACAAAAATAGTACAAGAGCTACGAATTATAGTACATAACTTAGCCCATCTACACTAAGTAAATCTTATCTACAAATTAAAGCTTACTTATCTTTCCTTACAGTTCTGCTTAGCTATAATTTTCTTTTTTTGTCATGAAGGCAGTTTTCTCCAGGGTGGAGTGGTATTTGGTTGTACCCGGAGTAAGCATCCAAGAACGACAGATAATGGAACCTGAACAAACCATTTACCAGCCTGTCAATGTCAGGTAAAGGATATGAATCCGTTGGGCAGTGCTGGTTAAGATCGGTATAATCGACACATATTCTTAATTTACCATGTAACAAGGACCACATTGGCAAGCCAAGTGGTGTATTGCACTTCCCTGATAAAACTGACATTTAGAAGCTCGATCACTTGCCTTTCAAATTCCTGTAAGCATTTTGGAGCCATCTTTCCTCGACGTTGGCACACTAGCCTTACCGAAGGTTCCACTTCTAGATGGTGCTAGATAAAATTGGGATCTATCCCTGGCATGTTTGTCGGCTTTTAGGCGAATAAGTCGACGTTGTGCTTGAGTAAGATTGACAAATCGACCTTCATCCTTTCATTTATGTCAGCTCCGATCTTCATAACCTATGAGGCTTCTTTACTGACTTCCATCGGGATGCATTCACCTTCTGGCTCAGGACAAGGTAACCAAGAATCTCTTTTTATCTCATCCTTGCAGTCCAATTCCGTCAACAACACTTCTCCCCAGCCGATGTTAGGCTTATACTCTAACTCCGACTTGGGGTCGACTTTGAGAGATTCCTTATAACACTCTCTGATTATTTTTGATCACCTTGCCAGGTAACAACCTGTATGTTATCACTAACGAACTTCATTGTGAGGTGTGATATGGAGATGACAGCTCTTAAAGCATTCAACGCTTGCCTATCTAAGATAGCATGGTAGGAAGACTTAGTGTCCACCATGACAAACCAGGTCATCACGATTTTTGTAGTAAGCGGCTTCCCAAATGTAACATATAGTTTAATGTAGCCAACCGGCGTAATGTGATGTCCCGAGAATCCAATTAAATCTTTGTTATACGACATTAATTCAGATTCCTAGATCTTCAGCTTTTTGAAAAGCTCGTAAAACATGATGTCGTTCAAGCTACCGATGTCCACTAGTAGCTTGTGGACCTCCTTGTTAACCATGACCACTACCACAATGAAGGGATCATCATGATTCGACACTATATTTTCACAATCAAAATTGTCAAAAATCAAGGGCGATGCTATTCTCTTGGTGGGGTTTGGAGCTTGAACCAGCGTGCCTTTTTTGGCATTATTCGATAGTCTTCCACCATAAAATCCACCCGCGATGGCATAAATAATTTCATGACTTCGCGCAAGAGAGTGAATTGATGACTTCATAGATGACCGTGGTGGTGGATGATGCGGTGAAATATGTTGTATGACCTAAACCTCGGTGTCATCTTATGATGATTGAGGTGATGTGTGGCTTCTTTCAAGGCTACGCCTCTATGACAATCTCCCTCTGTAACATCTTGTTTTTTCAAATGCATGATTAAGTGTTTTAATAACTAAAAAGTGGAAATTTGATATATAATCTAGGTGATTAAAAGAAATAAATGAATTGTTGTTATATATGGTATGTAGTATATGGTGATAGTTGTGTGTTGTTTGTTTGAAATTCTGGTTTAAATTTAGGAAACTTGAGATATGTGTTTGAGCCAATGTGGGTGTGTTGTGAGTGTGATTTTGGGTTCTTGAGAGAAAACAGTTGAGTTAAACCAGTTTCAAGATAAAGGAAGTGGCTTGGTGAGATTTAGGCCTCAATTGGCCAAAAGTTCGTGACAGAGCTCTAGGAGATTGAAATATATAAGGGAAGGGGAGGGAGGAATTTCCCTCATTCTCTTATTCTCTTTCTCTCTCATCTCTTCCTTTTCTTTCTATCTCTCTCTAGAATTTCTCAAGCTTGTGAGGTTGTAGAAGAGTTTTAAACTTAGTTGAGTGTTTGTGGCGAGAAAATGAGCGGTTCTTAGAAGATTTGGGTCAAGACAGCAAATTCTCAAGGAAACTAAAAATCAAATCCAAGAACTTTTAGAGGTAAGGGAAGCTTACTTGAGTTGTATTTTGGTTGATTGATGATTGTTGAAGGTGATTCTTGCATTGGTTGGTTTTGATAACTGATTGATTTGGAATATTCTGGAATTAAATGTCAAAATGGGTTTTAGCTTGAATTTTGATGATTTGTTGTTATATGTGGTTTTGTTTGAAACTTTTTGTAGAATATATTGATCTTAAGTGTTGTGTGAACCTGTTGAATTCTGTTTGAGGTAGATTTAAGTAAGAATGAATGAAAAGATCAAATTTTGAGTTTTTGTTCGAAGAGAGTCGCTGAGCGACTCAGGGACTCGCTGAGCGACTCAGGGACTCGCTAATCGAGAATGCCCTGGAGTTGGAGAAAAGTTGTCAGGTTGAAGATTCGCTGAGCGACCACCATTATCACTGAGCGAGTGTTCTTGAGTTAAGATGAATGAGTGAAGAAAAAAGGGAATTCGCTGAGCGAAAACCATTTCCTTGAGCGAGTGATCATATGAATTCGGGAAATTTTCTAGAAAGTGGTTTGTTGAGTGAGTAGAATTCTTGCTGAGCGAATAGGATCCCTGGAGGTTTATGACTATCTGTTGTAAGTGTCTTGTTGAGCGAGAATTATGCCTGAGACTTGGCTGCTCTTTGGAGTGGCTATTCGCTGAGTGACACTTATGTCTACTAAGCGATGGGTGAGAAGGAGAGTTGGATTCGCTAAGCGACCCTTGATGTCGCTGAGCGAGAACTCTGGTTACAGAGAAAAGGGTCATCTCTGGAGTTAGGTTCGCTGAGCGAGACGTACACTCGTTGAGCGAGGACCTTCAAAAGGGAGAGTGTGCTCTCTGGATGAAAGGTACTCACTAAGCGAGCATATGGGTCGTTGAGCAAGTGTGTTTTCTTGTTGTGTTGTGTGAAAATCTATGAGAAAGTAGTAGTTGGGTGGAAGGTTGCCTAAGTAGGAACTTCCACTAGTTGTACTGTGTTGTGAGACATCTTACAGAGGGTGTTGGTTGCTTAGAAAGGACCTCACCTAAGACGTGTAAGATATCTCATGAGGTATGTGTTGCCTAGATGGAACCTTATCTATTGATCATGCAAGAGACTGGATTGGGCCTACATGGGGTTGATGGTGACTGTTGGACCACAGATAGTACTGAATAGGCCACGTGGTATGATGATGTGATATATATATATATATATATATATATATATATATATATATATATATGGATATTGATGAATGATTGTGGTTGAGTTGTTGTTGTTGTTGTGGCTCATGCATAGATGCACATTATTGGTTGAGGTTGTATGGGCCTTATGCCGTATACAGGTAGGCATGGAAGTTGGGGGTGAACGGAGTTGCGGCTCAGGCAGGCCTCCAATCTAGTGCCTGGATAATAAGTGGGGTCTGAAAGCTGGGCCTAGGGGATGAGTGGATGGGTAATCCCACAGGGGGCCAAGGCAGTGCAGGCCTTGTGTTGCGATATACCACCACCCACATTCACTTATCCTGACAACCATAAGCTTATCCATTGATCAGAGTTTTGGCAATCCCTTAATGGTGCTTACAAGGCCATGGTAGGGGGTAAGACCTGGCTGATCACCCAGAATGTAGTAAATCTCTCGAGAGTTGTGTCATTCATACATTGACATGTAGGGATTGAAAGCATGGTATGTTGTGTTGTGATGTATGTAAACCTATTTCTCATTGGATTCCAACTGAGTATGTTAATGGTTTGATTATATGAGTTGTATATTATATTTTGGTTTTTGATTTGTAAGCTTTCCCTTGCCTTGCTATTTGTTTTTGTTATGGTTGCTGTTGTTGCTAGTTGTGGTTATGTGTGTTGCTGTGACTGTGATGATCACATCATTTGGCGTAGGAGAGCTTTAGCAGACCCGGCCTCCCACAGTTGATGGTGGAAAACTCAGTGAGATGTTGAAGGCCTTTATGGGTGGAGCTCTTCTGGAAGCTCTTTTCTTTTGAGTCTGACGTATGTATTGTATAGTTGACTAGCTGTAGAGAGTTTTGTTTTTGTACCTCCCGTGATTTTGTATTTTTGGACCTGTATATTGTATTATTTTATAATTATTTATATATATTATATATATATATATATATATATATATATCATGTTGATTACTTATTATTTGAATATCTTAATAATGTATAGGATTGTACGAAATACTGTAGCGACAGAAGGTCGTTACACCCTCTCCTAGGGGGTACGTCTTCTCCTCAGACTCCTTATTCTCTCCTTCTTTATTGGGGAATGTTGAAATCTACCACAGTTGTCTACACCGTGCTTCACAAAGTGGCTTAGTCTTCTATACCTTATCAACACTTCAATGGCATATTTCAACTGATAACACTCATCAGTATCATGCCCCGACACCTTATAATACCTACAATATTTGGAGTGATCCCCTACATCCTTGTCCTTTAAAGGTTTGGGAGCTTTTATCCCTTCTTCCATGAACTCCACATCGAATACCTTGTTGAAGATTCTCGCCCTCAAGGTAATCAATGGTGTATACTCCTCAAATCGTGGTTCTCCCCTATACAACTCCGGTCCTCGTGACATGGCGATTTATTAGCCTTCTGCATTGAATTTTTCTTTTTTACCCCAATCTTAGCATCCTTCAACTTCCTAGCCTCTAGCACATTCTCATAATTAATGTATTTCTTTGCTTTTTTCAAGAATTCCTCGATTGAAGTCGGAGGAGTCTTAGCAATTGAAGTAAAGAAGGATGAACCCTTCTTCACCCTGTCTTTAGCCAACATAAAAACAACCCCGACCTATAAATTCTTGGTTGCCTTAGCCTCCTGATTGAATCTGTTGATGTACTCCTTCAACGGCTCGTCAACTCCTTGACGGATTCTCCTCAAATCAACCTTCGTCTTAGGTCTAGCCTTGCTAGTTGCAAATATGGTTTTAAACTTTTCTCTTAGCATGATCCACAAATCAATCGATCGTGGTTCCAACGACTAAAACCATTTCAACGCTAAACTTCTCAGTGAGAGTGGGAACGCTCGACACGTAAGTAAAGTAGAAGCTCCTTTGTACAACATGGAGAATTCGAATGTCGGCAAATGATCATTCAAATCGGTGGATCCGTCATACAATTCCAAAGAAGGTAATCATTGTAATTGTTTAGGAACTTGCAAGTTCAAAATCTGTCTGGAGAATAGAAGATTGAATGGAATCATCTCATCCTCCTCGCTCGTCCTAACAATAGCTATATGAGTGTTATACACTTCATGCACCATATGACTAGGTCGTAGCGCTGATGCGATTGACCGTTTAGTGTAGTCATGATTGTTCTCTATATTTTGCTTATTTTCTCTCTTAACTTGAAGCTTAGTGATGAGCTTTTCCTCTTCCTTTAGAGTTTCTCTTTGTTGTTATAGTAGCACAACCAAATCATCCATGGTAATCGACGGTGTAGGAGCACCATTTGCAACAGGTCCTCCTTTGGGAGTAACAAAAGCTTTTGTGCTATCTAATGGCGGTGGCGGCAAGAGCCGCAGCGATTACAGTGCCACAGTAAATTTTCGATTTCTCATGCTAACCATCGTGAAAACATAGAATCTTCATAGGAAACGAAGAAATCAAAACTCAATTCCCACAGACAACACCAATGTTGTGAGGTAAGATAAGAAAGTGGAAGAATAAGGCTTTCGATGAGCTCTTGCGGTGGTGGTTGAACACCTCCGGCAGTAGCACCTGTAAGGACTCTGATGCCTAAGTAAAAAAGAGTGAAAAGAATGAGAGAGATAATGCATACCTGATGTATAGACTCTTGTATATAAAGGGCCTTGGTAGGAAAAACCGTTAGAGTAGTTAGGATGCCACGTAAGGTGCCACATGGCAATGTGCGTTAGGGTGTCACACTTGTCAAATTCATTAAGTGTCTTACTCACCTTAGCCAGGATAGCCTTGATCGGCCAAGGTAACCTTGGTCGTTGATACCACTGTAAGCTAATGACGTGAGCTCTTAGGTCTATCTCTTAGGCAAGCTCACTTAAGAATTTGGGAGCCGAGGTAACTCTCAAAACAATACCTGATTGGTTACATCATTTACTCAAAATTATTGTAATCATTTGTATGTAAATTCACTGGTCCTAAAATTTTCTCTCCTTGACATAGGCAAACAAACTTATAAAAGTTAAGGAGTAAAAAGTGCGAGCTTAAAGCTAACAAGTGATGAAAATTAGCAACCTTCTCTCTCCACTTCTTTCATTTTTATTTTTTAAAACGAAAAAAAGAAATAAGGGCACTTCTAAGAATAAATTGACCATACATCTTTTTCATTTTTAACATTAATTTACTCATTCGATCTCTTCTTCTACATCCTTCTTCTATCTAATTCTTAAGACACCATTTTGTAGAAGTAATTTTAATTAAGACATGTTTGCTTAATTTTATGGTACAACTTTTTTTTTATATATTTTTTCATAAATTATAGTTTTTATTTTCTGAAAAAAATAATTCTTTTTTATTTTGCTTTTTAAAATTTATATAGTTATTATAAATTGTTAAAACTAATCTTTTAATTAAAAAGGACAAACAAACCCGCTCTTAATTAAAATGCTAATACAAAGTGATATTTATAACAATCAACTTATTCTATTAAATTTAAAAGTTTGGTTTTAAATTTTTTATTTTAAAATTAAAGAAATATAACACGAGTTTAATTTTTATGCACTTCAGTATAAAAAATTTTATATTGTCAACTAATCAGAAAACATCGTTGATGTAATTTTTAAGGTAATTATTATAAAAGTCAACAGACTTATCACACATAGCAGTTTGTGATTGAATAACAATATAAAAACTCTTTATACTATCGATGCATGCATTATTTACTCAAATACCATTATGTTTAAAGATAAAAAATATGCATCGTTTAATAATTTAGCTTTGAGCCACCAACTACGTTGTGCCAACCAAATTGCAAGATGTTTTTTCTGATTTGTAGAAAAGAATGGAAGAGTAAATTAACATTAATTCCTTAGCTAATCACAAGTAATGTTCGATTTCAATTACGTAGTCAATCAATTACATTAATCTTTCTAATGTCAAATTACATCATATGGAATAATTAGTGGATAAGTAAAGTTTGGTTTAAAAGAATAAAATGTAATTCAATTAAATTGTATTGATTTAGTTAGTTTTTTGTTTTTTTTTTTTTTCCAAATTCAAACATAATAACCAGTCTCATAAAAAATATAAGTTTGATCGTGCGTTTAATATATATTTTCTATTTTGAAAAATTAGAGAGCCACTCAAGTTAATTGATTAAATATAGAGAGAATACAGTCACATACACAAAGACAGGCACACGCGCACACACAAACACACGTGATTTTTTCTTTTTTAATTAAAAATCATGTGAGATTTGTAAAATATTACATGAGATTTGTAAAAGACTACATGATATTCTCAATTAAAGAAACAATCTGAACAATAAATTTTAATTTAATAGTTGTAATTAAATACTCATTTTTCACAATAATCACAAATTTTCACTTGATACATTATATATAAAAATATAGAGAGAGATAAATAGATATAGATAAATAGATCGAGAGACAGAGTATCAAATGACAAGTCCTTTTATTGTAAGAAACAAGACATGCATATCAAATGAGAAATCTCTTTTTAATTATGTGAGAATGAAAAGAGTAAATTTTAAACCTTTAAATTGTCAAAATTAAAACATAAAAGACAAACAATTTTTTAAATTCATTGTTATTGTAATTCATCTTTAAAGTTAATTATTAATGTATGATTATATGATTAAGATTCACTTATCTCAATTTCATATAAAAATATTTTTCTCATTACATACATCTTATATACAGAGGATACATATCTAACTATTTCCATTTTGAGAATGTAAAAGTTATAAATTTGAGCCAAACAAATATATATGAATGGTCAAAATTAAAAGTTTGTTAGTGGTTACATAGCCACTCACAAGCATTTATATTTTAATCTTAGGCTATGTTTGAATTGGTGATAGATAATGGAACGAAGTGGATTGGAATATAATAGAGCGGAATGGTATGAAATGGAATGGATTAAAAATGTCATTCCATTGTTTGGATATTTTATAATTGAATGAAACAAAGATTTAATTCCATTGTTTGGAAAAAGAATGAAATGTAATGAGTTATAACTTTTTAATTCCACATTGTCCTTACTTTAAAAAAATTTATATTTTATTATTTATTTTATGTTCTTATGCATTATTTGATTAGAACCATAAAATTGGGTGAAAAGATACAATAAAAAATGACTTAATAAAAGGCATGTGATATTTTTTAATTTTTGATATTTTTAAAGCTCCCACTCCTATACTATACATCAAAATCCTTAACTTGGAGAATAAAGCTCCCACCCTCCCTACTCTTTTAGTTAGAAATTCTCAATACTTTCTTTCACATATACTATCCCTACAGTTAGCCAAAATATCTCTTTCAATCATCTTAAACTACCTTCCTTTTATCTTTATCTGCATACTTAATTTTCTTAATTACTAAACCATTTCAATTTAAAGATAACTTTATATTACAATTTAAATTATTTATTATAAATTCAAAATATAGTTTATATATTTTAAAATATTTATTTATTATGAATTTTAATTATAATATAATTTAAAAATTTAAAAATACTTATTTATTATAAATTATAATTATAATTATATACAAATAAATATTATCCAATGCAATACACGTATAAATACTAGTTTTTTTAATATATAATAATACATTAGACTATTTTTTTTTTGGTCATAATCTAGTTAGTTATTGCCATTCTTATTAAATGTTTGACGTTGAAGGCAAAGAAGAGGGTGAGACATGCGAGAAGGTGAAATATATGAGAAGAGGGTGAGGCACGAAGAAGTTAGAGTAAACAGGAGAAAGTGAGGTGAGAAAAAAGAACTAATATATAAGCCAAATATAATAAGGTTAAAAAAAGTTAATATGTAATAAAATGTTTGTGTGCCATCACATTTCCTTCCAAATTGGAGGGGAACAAAAATGCTTGTAAATAATGAAATGAAATTTCATTCTTTTTTAACTAGCTCCATCCTAATTTAAAAAAAAAAAAAAAACAATGACATCACTTACCTTTCCTTTTCATTCTCTCTCATTCTATCTCTTACCATCAATCTAGCCTTAATAATTTAAATATGATATAATAATTTATATTTATTATTTTTATTTTTCACAAGAATTTCGAGTTGATTACATCTGATAACCATTTATTTTCATTGAGACGACATTATCTTATGCATATAAACAGACAGAGAATTCAGAGTTAATTAGTTCACATAATGAGTCATCATGCAAGTTCTGTATCCCAAATCCAATATCCAAATTATAAAGATTATTTGATTCAATTTGGACCTAAACACATAAATCAAATCAAATTAGCTTGAATCAACTAGTTAAAATTTCGGGTTCATTGATTCATGCAATAAACCATCTTACATGCTCAGTTTAAGACCTGTATAACTTTCTCCAGATGCAAGGATGATTACCATCACTAATATCATCTCTAATGGTTCCAATACATCTTTATTTGAAGTGTACTGAAAAGAACATTGAATAAAAGAACAAAAATATTAAAATAAATTGAATATACACTTGCCATCGAGTGACTACATCTATGAAGGGAACATTTAGAGGTAGCACATCAAGTGGTCCGAGTGTTCGAGCGTGTACGTACGTTAGTGCAGTACAGTACTTTCATTTCTATAATTTCCGTACCAACTTGAATTGTAGTAGTTGAGATGGTCTCCACAATAAACAACTTCTATAATTCGCATATACAGAAAAATCAGATTATATATTTGACCAAATAATCCAGTGAGTTTCGGTCTTATCATGAAACTTGTCGATTGCCCTATTCTTAGTTTATATTTGGAATAGTCATTTTAATATGAAAAAAACTTAAGTGCAGTTCTTTATGTACTTTTAGTGTTATTCTCTAATTAAAATTAGAATTTTACTTCAATAATTTATATTGATCTTTAATGCATGTAAATTATTAAAGTAAAACTCTAATTTTAATTGAAAAACAGTACCAAAAACACCAAAGAAACTGCACTTAAGTTTTATCCTTTTAATATTCCTCTATTAAAATCCCCTTCCTGAAAAGCACATCATTCCCCTCACTTATTTGAGATAAAGGTCTATAATGGATAATGTACAAGTTTTAGTAATTTTCTATGTCATGCTTCACTTTTCACCCCTTCCTCGAACTCTCCTTTTTCTTCTCTTTACTTTTTTTCCCAATAAATTGTTTCCCGTATCTTCGATTTTACTTTGATAAAGTATAGCACTGAAACGTTTAGGAATTTCAATCAAAAGGAAGAATATTCCGCAATTCGATGATCAATTTAATTAGAGAAATCGTTTTAAACAAGTTAAGTATGACATACATTGCTAATTTGCTATTTACACTAATTTACACACAGCACACTTTTTAGGTCCCGGTCAGAAGAGTTTATAAACAGCTTATTTGCACTTATCTTATGTTATAAATGTTTGTGAGAGTGTTTGGGAGCGCTTATAAAAATATCTTATTACTAGTCCATAAGATGTTTTTAGCTTATTTTCATAACCTCTCTAATATAGCTTATAGAAATAACTTTGGAGCTTATAAAAAACCCACCTTCAAATCTTGTCAGGACCAAAATAAAGAGATTGCGTATTTTTTATTTTTATTTTTTTGTTTCTTTCTCCAAATTAAACATTTTTTTTTCCGCTTCTCCATCCAAATTAATATAAACATTAAATTCTATACAAAACAAATTATAATTATTTGTTGCTAGTATTTTTTATTTTTTTTATATGTTTCCTTTTTTTACTAAAAAATATAATTTAATTATATAAATTTACATTTTATGTGTTGCTAGTAATTTTTTTATGTTTCCTTCTACTATGGTGTGTAGTGGTTGAATTTTTATAATGATTTACTATTTTTTATATATTTATATTTATTTATACATGTGAATGGTCAATTTTATGATATAGAAAATTTTATGATATATATGATTTTAATTTTAACACCCTAATTTATATTTTAATCATGTTTTGATTATTAAATGTTTTAATTTTTAAAAGTATCGATAGGTTTATGGTGAATTATTATTTCTTTGTGTCTAACACATTTTTTTTATAAAATTTATGATACTTAAATTTTATTTTTTAAAAATTAAAAATAGGTAAATGGTGACTATTTTTTTTAATATATTTGTGATATATATAATATTAGTATATTAATTATTTAGTTAGTTTTTAAAATTTTAATTTATTTTTAGTCATGCTGTATTTTTTTTTAATCTTAAAAATGAAACAACATCTTATAAGTGCTTGTATAGCAATATATCCAAACATTTTAAAATTGTGTAAGCGCTTATCAACGTGTATATTCAAACGCAAATAACTTATTAAATTTTAAACATTTATAACATAAGCTCTTATATACTAAGAACTTGTTAAAAAAGATTTTAATTAAGTTGTTTTTTCAAATGGCCCTTAATTTGATTAAAGCATAGTGCAATATCTTAATAAAAAGTTCACAGATCATGACATAGTAAAAATGCTTCCAATAGTAAAATATCATTTTTTTTAATCACACATGCATATATAAATTGGAAAACCTATTAGATATATTTTTTATCCTTTTCCATTCTCTCGTGTCACGCATGATTATTCATTGAATTAAGAGAACGAAAAACGCAAGTGAATTTAATAAAGGAAGAAAACAAGGACATCATTTTCAATGATTATGCAAGCACCCAAGTCATGAAGCTTGATAGCTCATACAAGGCATGCGTTGGCTCTCAATGCCCATAGCTGAGGCCCGCGGATTGTCACAAACATAGAGATACAACATATCGCTTGCAAAAGCAAACTAAAGCTTATGATTAAAATATGTTACCGACCATGCATGCATGGACCCTTTCATTTCATTTCCATATCCTCTTTGGGAACTCTTACGGTAAAAGAAAAGAGTGTAAGACATGACCTAATCACCGCAATAACAATAATAATAAAAGAAGATCAACTGCCATTATTGTATGTCAATTATTTGTGTTACATTTTGCGTCTTATTTCACTCATGATTTCTTACAACTCTCTTTTGAATACATTAATAATCACAAATTGATTTTCTTTCGAAGTTTTAAATCACTTTCTGAAATACATTAGAAAAAGCTTAAATGTTTTTTTAATCTCTCAAATTTAAATCAAGTTTGTTTTTGATCCCTCAAATTTAAAAATGATTTTTTTAGTTTTTCTAACTTGAAAATTGTCCACTTTTGGTCCCTATTTTGTGATTTTTTTAGTCCTTGATAGGGACTAAAACTAGACAATTTCTAAATTAGAGAGACTAAAAAATCACTTTTAAATTTAAAAGACCAAAAGCAAACTTGACCTAAATTTACTGGGTTAAAAACATATTTAAGCCTTAAAAAAAGTTTTAGAAGGGGACATCAATAAATATCCATGATGAGCAGAGAGAGTGATGGACACAGGACACCCGGCCTTTTCCATTTTTTTACTTAAGTAGAGAAAGACATCCTTTTCTAAATATAAACATAATATTAGGGAATAAATTTTAAAAAAATATATGTAATTATTATATTGCACTTAGACATTGAAGATGAATTTTCATATGATTATATGTAGATTTAAAAATTAATTAATTAAATAGCTATTTATTTGTTTCAGCTATAACAGTCTTGTAATCACTTCTACTTGATAGCTTTCCTAATTTAATTTTTACTTATCATTGTGATTAATTGGCTTATATAAGGAAAGTGGTGGTTGGAAGAGTTCAATTTCTAGGTTTTATTTTAAGGGGAAAAAAAGAGAAAATAGGACTATGCATTGATAGTGTAAAGCGATTTTACATTGTTATCTAATCATAAACTACTATATATGGTAAGTTTGTTGACTTTCACAATAATCACCTTAAAAGTCATATTAATAATAATTTTTGATTAGTTAACAGTGTAAAATTTTTTACACTGACGGTGCATAGTCATTAAACTCAAATTAAAATCGTTCATTCTTAACTAAATTTTTTGGAGATGGGATTATTAAGAATAAGATTCTTAGAAAATTATAAAATATATTTATATTATATTCAAATATGTTTATGAGATCAATTATTATGAAAATGTTTTTTTATACGATATTATGAAAATGTTTAATAACTTTACAATTAATCACTGTATGACAGTTTTATTTCTACTTATGAAAACGAAAAGGTTACCACCAAGTGCGTCAATCAACTAGCGCGAGGTTATTTCAGCTTGGTTTCAAGTTCAAGTCCTGGACATGCAACTATATTAAATATTCAGAGGAAGAGCTTTGCTGTTTATAATGGTCCTATCAAATTCAAGCATAATTGTCTCTAATGGAGAATACCTATTTCTGTACCAAAAAATGAAAAGGTTTTATTCAGATTTATTCACAAATTAACATTTCTAAGAATCTTTTATGTCTAAAAAATATTTTTTTTTTAATTTTCTTATGACTAACATAAAAAACTTTTATTTATATACCCCTTTTTAAAAATTCTAAAACATTCCTTTTAATAAACAACACGTGGGGGGTAAGACTAATTGAAAAAGGAGGATGTTCAACCATTTGAAAGATTGTACATGATTCGCATATTAATGGGTGGTGGAATGGTTGTGGCAAGAAAATACCAATCTTACCTGCCTTTATTGCACGTGGAAACAGACTTAAGGGACGCGAATGACATTGTAAAGTAGGTAATCTGATTAAAATTCCTGATAAAATTTATCCCTAAATATGCCTATCCTATCCCATGTGAAAGTGTTTCTTTCTACTAGATATCAAGGATCTTGCATGGGTCGTCATTTACTTTGCAACTTGCCAAAATAAGGGGTGGCAATTCTTGATTTCATCAAAAGCTTGTTAACCAAGAAGCATACGGATACCTACCATACAATTCGAAAGCACCTTTCACAATATTGTTGTGCTGCTTTTGCTCCATCCAAAGTTGTTACTAGTTTTTGTTTTCTTCAACTCTTCTCATGTTGTCCACTAATGGCAAATGTGGTTTAATTACAATTCTTATTCTTGAGTTTGTATAAGCTTTAAGGTAACATGAAAAGTGAAATCCATAACGTGAGCAGCAGGGAGACATCATCATCACCGACTGTGAAAAATTAATTCGATAAAGATATTTTGGTGTAAAATATTCCACTCACCATAACATGCGGAATCCATGTGACTTATAATAGAAAGTGCTACCCACTATACAACACAAGATAAATTCAATCTCTCCACAAGCTTTACCTACTACACAGCACAAGAGAAAAGAAAAGAGAGAAGTATAAATATAATAAGTAATATGATATATGATAAGAAAGGTGAGATATAAGCAAAAATTATAGGTATTAATGAAGTGTTTATAAAATAGTAGTATTCACGTATCATCAGTCAAATTCAATCTCTCCACAAGCTTACAAGTTACAATGAAAAAACTAAAACACACCCAGGCTATAAAAGGGGGGAAATTCGGATTGGAAATTGAAACACAATTAGTATTTCTCAAACGAAACTACTCACTTTATTTATATGGTAGTTATATATATAGTAGTTTTAAAATTATAATATATTTTTTATTGATCAATGTGAGTACAAGTGGAAATATGAGTTAGCTCAGTTTGTTTAGCTCAATTCGCAATGCTCACATTCAAATGGACTAGACCGAACTGATCTACTAACTAAACATACATACTTTTGTATGGTTTGTGCCTGGTACACTTATCTTGCAAACTAATGGGTTGGTCTGCGGGCCAATTTCATTTTTTGAAATTTTCTAAAAAAATTCAAAATAAATGATTGAAAAACTTGAAAAAATGCTTAAGATTAACATAAACTATAACAAATATGCATGATTTATTTAAATAGTAAAATAAGTGTTAAGTTTCTATTTTGAAATTTTGAAAAAAAACATTAAATAATCATCTCTCTATATAAATTAGAATAGTTATCTTGAACGAAAACGTTTTTGGCTGTTATTTTTTAATGAGAGCGTTTTTAGCTGTCATTCTTCAACGAGAGCATTTTTAAGAATTTTTTTAACTTCTTATCTCTTTCAATATATCATTTTTAATATTTTTAGTTTTAAATTAAATTTTAATTTTTTTAAAAGAAATTATCAATAATTAAAAACTACAATAACATTGTATTACAATAATTGTTTATTATAAATTTAAAATATAATCTATATGTTCAAAAATCTTTATTTATTATGAATTTTAATTATAATATAATTTACCATCTCTCTATATAAATTAGAATAACTATCTTGAACGATAGCGTTTGTAGTTATTATTTTTTAATGAGAGCTTCTTTAGCTGTCATTCTTCAACGAGACTGCTTTAAGGAATTTTTTTAACCTCTTATCTCTTTTAATATTTTTTGTTCTAAATTAAATTTTAATATTTTTTTAAAAGAAATTATCAATAATTAAAAACTAGAGTAACATTAAATTACAATAATTATTTATTATAAATTTAAAATATAATCTAAATGTTCAAAAAACTTTATTTATTATGAATTTTAATTATAATATAATTTATATATTCAAAAGTATTTATTTATTATAAATTTAAGTTATATAAAATAAATATTTATTCTGTACAATGCGTAGGCTAAAATACTAGTAAAAGTATAAAAACAATAATTAGTACTAAAAAAATAATTAGTTTATGACTTGTCAAGTAACCTGTTACCTGTAGATCGCAACTTGTCTAATCTACAGATTAATGGATCAAGTCAAATAAATTGACGTTTAAATGGACCAACATATTACTTAGTCTTAATCTGTTTGATTCGCGAGGTTAAACAAATTATCCGTAGGCTTAGGTTCATATACCTAAGAAAAAGTATGAGGCTAATTGATATTTTAAGATACAATAAGTGTTAGAAGCAGAAATTCCTCTTAACAATATTTTTGTTCTTGTTAGTCTTTTATTTTGTGCGTAGGTTTCAAAATTTTTTGTTCTTGTTTTTTTCTAGAGAAAATCTAAGAGGAGGGGATAGTGCTCGATTCAAGGTAGGAAAAGATCTTAAGCTCAAAAAGTATTTACATTTACTTCATCTTAAAAGGACACTGCCAAAAATTTGTATATAAGGCGCTGTTTATACAGCGCTTCCAAATATAAGCACACTGTATAAAACACGAAGCAAATATACAACGCTTATGTAAAAAGCGCACTCTATTTAACACTCTATACAGTGCTTATTTAAATAAGTGTCGTATATAGTCTTTTTTTTTTTTAACAAATAGAAGGCACTTATTCTGATAAGCGCCCTCTATTTGATTAAAATTCCCTTGCATTCGCGCCCTATACTCGCTTGTCCACTATTCCTAGGGACTTAATCACTCAAGCTCATTTTCCCTTCACTTTGCGTTCTTGTTCGCGCTCATTCTCACTCACGCATAGTGGGACAAGTGAGAGCTCCAAACTACTATCTATTAGATACAATATCTTGTCTTGCTCTACTCGAATAACCCATTGAGGTTCAAAATTTTTGTTCCTTATAGAAGGAATTTGGTATTTCCTATAAACAGAACCGAAACCGATGGTCCTAAGCAGTTTTTTTTCCTAGCCACTAGCGACGATGGCACAGTAGGGTTTGCAACTAAGCGGAATCGAACCTAGTGAGTGATGCATCGTGATTCATGAACCCAACGGTGAGTTCAACCAGATCCTTCTCATCCCAATGAAGAAAGAAAACTCCGACAACGTTTCTTGAGTGCAACACCTACAACTAGCTAACCCTTGGTGGCCACAACAAGTACTTGAAACTTTGAGTTCAGGGAATAAACCCAAAACCCATGAGTGCTCCTTTGCAGAATGACAAGAAGTTATTGTTTGGAAACATGGCACCGAAAGTTGATTCCTTCATCTCATTAGTCGTGATCTTTTGCTTTTTAACACATTTATTCATTCAATTCTTTTATGTAAAATTTATTCTTCTTTTCCTGTACGATCAATTGATTCTAGTAGCACAATGAGAATGCTAAGGGGGTGGTGCATTCAAAAACAAAAGCAAAAACCAAAAGATAGCGATTCATAATTTTGCTGTCTTTCATAATTTTGAATCGTTATTATGAATCTTTACTTAAAACTTTCTACGAAAAATCTAATCGTACTGCTCTATTCCTTAAAAGAATAATTCACCTTAAAGAATATAGGTAAAAATTTTCTTAAAATTTAAAAAGGTCATTTTAAATGTAGAGAAAATAGTCTATGTATTAACAGTATAAAAAAATTAATTTTTTCATTTAATTATAAATTACTGTGTATAGTAAGTTTATTAACTTTTACAATAATTATCTTAAAAGTCATACATATCATTATTTTTTATTGGTTGATAGTTAACAAATTTTACTTTGATAATTTGCAAAGAGCTTAAACTCTTACATGTATCCCCATGCAATTAATTACCTTTTATTTTTTATCTATGAAAACTAAAAACGATAAGGAAAGAATTTTTTTACCCATACTAATCATTGAGATATCAATTTTAATTATTTTATCGTTTAGTGTATATTTCACACCAATTTAATTTGTAAAAATTCGAATTTTATTTACTTCTTTGTTCACTTTCCTCATTAGTTATTTTAAAGTTGACCATCATTATGTCCATTTAAGATTCGTGTGTTATTGCTTTAATTTCTCAAAGATTTATATCATTACTTTAGTCCATCAATAATTGAAAGTGTAACACAATACGCCTTCATTCTCTCACCTCTCTACGCAGTATGGCACGGTGATATACTTTAAGTGTTTGTGTGACTTCTTGTCTCTTAAGCCTCTATTATACAACACTACTATCAAGCCATCCGTGTTACACACAGGTTAATTGGCTAAAGGATTCAAGTCATAACACTTAGATCTTTGAACGAATAAAGTAATAACGACACATTCATATTTTTGGGATGCATGAGCTTTTGAAGGGGCAAAAAGTAAAGATTAGCGCATGATTTCAACGTGGTTATTCTAAGTAACATCATTTAGTACAGTAAATTGTTTGCTAGCTTGATTTTGTCTAATTTCGCCATTGATTTTGTTCATCACAAATACACACAAATTAAATCAAGCAAATCTTGAAGAAATCATTATCAAGTAAATTCCAAATAGTTCAACAATCTAAATTTCAACTACAATAACCAAATCACTATAACCTTTTTTCCTATGTCAAAAACGAAAAACCGTTATTAAAATTATAGACAATGATTTTTTAATTATTCTCTAAGTAACCATTAATTTTTCAAGTGGAATCCTTAATCAAATTTATCATAAAACTTTATAACATGCGTATTATGCATAACATAAAATATTTACGAAATGGTATAAGGATTGTAACACCTTTAAGATCCCAATTAAGAAGCTCAAGAGTATTTACGACCTTGTGAAGTTTCACGTGGGTGTGGTGATATTTTGGGACCTATAGTGGTCTGTAAGGTGTATCCTGAAGTCGTAGGGCTCAAATACTGTGTTGTTTAAGTTATTCTCCTCAAAAGTATAAGTAATGGGAATTTTAATTATACTATATTTGTGTACAATATTGTTGCTATGCATACATGAGCATGTGTCTAAGTTATTGGAAAAGAGCACACACTTTGTCATTTGACAATTGTGAGAAGACTAATGGAGGTTGATGGTAACCTAGAGGATGTATGAATACATGGTTCTACAGAGGGTTTGCTTTACGCATGGTCGTGACCCGCATACATCATGATGAAGCCTCAATTGCTCTTGTTGATATTGGTGTGTCTACTGAATGGTTTTTTGGCATGTGTCATGCTTTTGGACCAAAGGGTCTTGTTGAAATGATTTTACCATGTTAAGGGACACCAGCAGTTGATCGCTCAGATGAAAAGTAATCTCCATAGAGTAGAATTGGTCTCATGCATGAGAACTCGTTCATATGCATTAGATAGTGCATATTTATTGATATAAGACTGCTTGGTACTTGTACGGTTGTTGCATATTTTTAATTGTATGTATTTGGTTGTACGTGTATTTATGTGTCATCCACATGTACTCCTACAGTAGTGTCATTGTGCTTATCCTTTCTTTAATTTATGTCTGTATTTTGGTTATGATCATGATATTCGTATTTGTAGGAGCAGGCAGCACATCGAGAGCTACACTTGGGGTATAACACCCTAGGAGAGGTATTACCATAACATATGTCTCGATTTCTACGATAAGAGAATTCTACATTAGAATATTCAAACTTAAAATATAAAGTAGAATAATATATCGATTTGAATATAAATTTTGCATACATAATCTACATAGAAAGTAAAGATTTAATATAAAACAATTAGCACTCCAAGGTGCCATACAAATACATTAAACGAAAGGGGTGCATAATGTAACACCTATGCTTTTCTCTATTAAACTATTTTTTCAAATTATTTATTTCTAAGGAACCGGATAGAAATCTCAACAATTTGATCCTTATGGTTACGTTCGTATTAGTGAGTAGTACTTAATTTAAATTTTTAATAATTTTGGGGAACGAAACTCGAAAATAAGTAAAATGACCGTTTCGTCCCTAAAAGCTAGATAATAGAATTAATAGACAAAAATAGATATAAGAGTTTAAGTTTATTTTTAAGTCATCAATGCACTTAGAATAATTAATAATAATTTTATAAATTTTTCAAGAATTTATTGAGATAATTTTAATAAAATGACAAAAATACCTCTAGTTGACTGCGAGAATCAACCAAAGACTTTTTAACCTCAAAATATTTTGAAAATTTTATATTAAGCATATTTCATTATAAAAATTTTATTTTTAAATAAAAATAGTGAAAAATATAATAACTCTATTTCAATTTTGTTCAACTATTTTTCTAATATTTAATGATTTAATTCTGAAAAATTAGGAGGGAATTTCAAAATTCTGATTCCAACCATTATGGTCAGAATTTCAAGAGCTATCTAATCGTAATTTTTAATAATTTTTCTGAGCCGGAGCTTGGAAAAATTAGAAATGACAATTTTGTCCCTATTTCTCAACATTAAGGGATGACATGAAAAAAAATTCAATTGATATTAAAATGTCAATTTGAGCTTGGAATCATGTGATATATATTAAAATATAATTTTGGAAATTTTTTGGAATTTCTGTGTAAAGTGACCAAAATGTCCTTAAGTGTCAAATAAGTCAGCCAGTATTGGTTTGACATCTAGAAATGGTGAAAATGATAATCCCAATTCATTTATAAGTAAAATATTTAATTTTAGAATTTTCATAAAAATTTTGGTAATTATTGAATTAAATGGATTTATTATGAATTTTTTAGCTTAAAAATACAAAATAAATAGATAAATTTTGAAATAAATTAATAAAAATAAAATTTAATTATTAGAGACTTATTTTTGATGGAAAATAATGTAATTGTTCAGTTTCACATTAAATTGAATTATTTTAATATTAAAAGCTAATTTTTCAAGTTTAGGCAATTTTATCAGTATTGGTTAATTCACCTACAGATAAAATTTACATTAAGGAGTTTGAGGACATCTCATATATCACGTCCCCAAGCGTAGGAGGGGTGATTCACCACCCTAAATGGTGTCTATGTCCCTAAATTGGATTAAAAATAAATAAAAATTAGATTTATGACATAATGCTTACATAATTGATGATATAATTTTGTGGACACCTAAGCTTGTTCCTCCTCTATAAATGCTCATGCTTCTTGGAAATTTTTTAACACATCCTCCACTCTCTAAAGTTGGGAAAAATCCACATTGAGAGCTTCTCTCTCTAGAAAATTTTTCTTAGTTTTTATGTTAAAATTTTACTAGCTTTCAACTAGTAGAATTTCTCCTCCTAGAAGTTTTGCACCAACAATTCCATCCTCTTCACCAATCACCTTAGAGATAATGGGAGGAGTGAGATTGGTTCTAAATTATTGTCACTTTGCATGTTGGTAGGAAGGGTCTTTCCTTAAACCCGTTTAGGCTTAAGTTCTCATTATCATTGTTATATTGTTTGATGTTAAACTTTAACTTTTGCTAAGTTGTTACTCTGCTCAAATTTAAATTATTAAATTATGTTTGCTAAATTGTTACTATGCTCAAATTTAAATTATTAAATTATACTTGCTAAGTTGTTACTCTGCTCAAATTTAAATTAATAAATTATACTTACCAAGCTATTACTTTGCTCAAATTTAAAAAATTAAAATGTATTTATTTAGTTGTTATTTTGTCAAAATTTTAGTAATTAAATTATAATTATTACGTCATTATTCTACTAAAATTTTAGTAATTACTAAGTTATTATTCTACTAAAATTTTATGTGATTATTAAATTGTTAATCTGTTAAAATTTTGGTATTGTACAATATCTACAATATAAGGTAGAAATATTGATTGTACTGATATTCAAATTAAATGAGACCAGGAAAAACCCCTGTTTGATAAGTTAGGAATTGATAGTTAGTCAGTAATGTAAAGCAAGTGACATGCAGTGGCATGACATCCTGCTAGGGAAGCTACAGTTTGGTATGCTATAGAATGGAAGACAGGGACCCACTTGCGGAGGTCTTGGGGGTAGGTATTGAGTGGTGAAGCTCCTAATGGCCAAGGTAACGCCCTCGAGCTGGGATATTCGCCTAACCAAATTCGATAACCCCGACAATTGCTTAGCATTCCGGGATTGGTTTGAAAGTATACCTCTATAAATGGATATCCTGATTGTTATTTTCCTCAATGATAATAAGGACTGTACCATGTGATGATGTTGAGAGAGGTATATGTACACCCAATTACTTCCCATGTTCTATTAGGAACTATTACCCATTAATGGGAGATATGGATCCATACCAAGTCAAGGGTAGTCTAGTACAACTTAAAATAAATTCTAGGTCTTTCTCTATTGTCAACTGTGTTTTATCTATATTTTACAGTATAATTCCTACCATACAAGTGAAAGTGATTTTAGAACAAATCACCTCATTCAATTATTTTTCTTCCATGTGTGTTTGATCATGATTATTGAAGAAGATGGAAATGCCTAATGATGCTAAGGATGAGTTAGAGGACACCTTACAGACGAGGATCTGTAGACTTAGTTTATAGTATTTTCTTTTTATATAAGGGATAAGGTAGATGAATACAGCTCTGTATAGGATTTTTTTTATGTATATATTGGGCTAGGTAGTGTCTATCTTTTAATGTATTTTTAGTCTTTCTATATTTTATGTCTATCATGTATTATCAAACCATGATATATAGTTTTACAACATATATGTATATACAGTCTTTCTCTTTCATCTTTTACTATCATTTATAAATTCGATTAAGTTTGGAATCTTTTTATTATAAAAGCGAAAAAAAATTACCCACAATTTCATCTACTTAAACTTAATAACTAAATTAAAATGAATTATATTTAATATGAATAGGTGTTACACATAAATTACGTAAACCATAAATATTCTCCTCGTTAGTGGTTTTGCACTCCATTCTTAAGCATTTTCGCTTGTTTATCCTGAAAAAGTATGAAACTTAACCTAATGAGGCAAAAGTCTTAATAAGTGCTCTAAGATGCATTTATCATGCATGTGAAATCTAATCTTAATCATACCCCTCAAGGACTTGACTCTCTATAAACTTCCAAGAATCACTAATGCTTGTGGTTGAACCTAACCATCTACTCTATTTTCTTTTATTTGACCCTAAAGCCCATAATCACTATCATATTATCCAATTATCAATATTATTATTTTTATTACATGCCGCTCTGCCCTAACTCAACATGCATGCTTACCATAATTAGTAAAGAGGTATACTACTCTATTCATAATCTTACTCCCTCGTTATAGTACTTAGAGTTGACCATCATTGTCAAGTCTAAGACCATTAGCATTCTATGGTTCTCTAACCTTATCTTCTAATTATCAATAACCTGAACTGTGCTATCTCTTTTTCCTTAGGATTATAACTCTCTTATCACACAGGGTGAGAACATGCATTTCATTATTCTTTTCCTCATCTATTCTTGCCCCATACTAGGCCTACATAACTCATCTATAGGGTATAATTCCTTACATACTCTTGGGTATCACATACTTTCCTTATGTCTCAAAGGATATGTTCTCGCTTAATGCTTAGACTTACCTCTCTTTTCTTACTTATTACTAGGCATACATCACTTCTTCATGGCAACATCAATCACATCATGGGTTTTGTTTAGTTAGTTGTTTGGTTCTAGTTAGCTTTTCACTTTATCTTTCACTTGATTACCATCACGTGACTTATTGAGCTCATGATTCTTTGCCACCACTCTTCTATTGTCGAAGAGCATTTATTACCTCCCATTATTAAAGGGGTTAACCTCTACATCCTTCCCAAAAAAGGGGGATGTTTTGAAAGGGATAGGCCTTTCTTTTCCACAAGTGGTTTCATATCTCACCTAACCTTAAGTTAGAAAAGGATCACAACTTGGATAATCGTAGGAAATGCTGCTTTTCCTTTGCCAAGGGGTATTCCCACCACACCTTGGGTTGGCACAAGATTTATACCTTAGGGTCTAATGATGATCTTTACCCTTTCCTTAATAAGGGGGCATCTTTTAAAAACTCACCACACCCTAGTGATCGAAGGGTTTCACCCTTCCCTTATCAAGGAGGCATCTTTTTAAAAACTTAGCCCTTTTTAGGCAACCTTTTAAATTTTAAGTGTTTTTTTACGTAAGGTTCATCATCACAAATACATACACACAACACACAATTACATACAATCATCTATAATACAAGTATAGTAATTAAACTACGCAATCATACTACAATATCAGACAGAATACATAAGCTAAACAATCACAAGGGACAAGATTACAAACAAGGAAACCAATGCATACAACATAAATCACTCAAATCTTGAACCTAGAACATCACACTTATTCTAGAGGGCTTGCACTTAATTAGCACCATCCCTTGATGCGTAGCACCACTTCATAGAGGTGCAAGCTCCTTCTTTAGAAGGGTTTGCACTTAGCGTAGTGAAGCTGCGCTGAGCGTTATAACTCGACTGGTGATATGCGAATAGCATGAACAAGGTCACATTTAGTGTCACAATCTGAGGCATTAATCCTTAGGTATTGGGAGTTCCTACACTTAGTGCATAACAGGTGTGCTTAGAGCCACTATATAAGGCCTTACCTAGTGACTCATGGAGACTTGTGTTTAACACAAACAAGGTTGCCCTTAGTGTTGTCATTCTGGGCAATAAGACTAAGCCTATGATGAACTCACACTTAGCGTAAATCATCGATCTACAGTTTGTGAAATCATGAATTTGCGAGTCTTAAGGCCTTTTATGGCCTCCCATGGCCCAAACTACAAGATTTTCCCTAGAAACATGTCCCTTACATCCTTAAACATCAGATCCACTACAAAACCCATCAATCAACCATAAATCGCAAGATCTTTCCCAATGGAACTATTCATAACTAGTAAAACACAAATGGAAGAGGAAATATGTGAAGGAAACCATACAAATAAGGGATAAGGGTTTAAGGAAGACAAAGGAAATCTAGTCACCATGAGGAATGTACGGAGATAAGCTCTGGGTCAGATCTTTAGGCCTTTCTCCTTTTCCTCCTTCCTTCTCCTTTTTCCCTCTTATAACATTAGGTGTGTTAGTAAGGCTCAGTCCTTTGTCATGCTCTTAAAACCTATTTGGGTCCTAATAACTAATTCTTATTAATCCCTAAGGGTTACCACTAATAGAAATGCCTAATGTCTCCTTAAACTATATAACATAAGGATAAGGTCATAAAGGGGTTTTCTTTATGGTCTATTTCAAATGTCCAAAATTGGAGATGTATAATGGGAACGTTGCGAATTGAGTTCGCAAAAGATGTTGAGGCATGGTAGTTCAACTTTGAGGGTCGACATGTCCACTACATAGGTTATGTCACCTTCACGTACTTCCTTCATGATTAGCCCATGTTCTCTTTTCGATCCAAATGTTAGTGGAGTTGAGTCTACCTAGTGAGCGAATGTGGAGGGCCTCATACTACAGTCCGATGGATAAGTCCCTCACTTCATCTACTAAAGGTCCACATTCTCATTCTACACTCAACATCTCGACCTTTGTGAAGGACCCTTTGGAGGCCTCTCAACCTTACTGTCAGAGTTAGGAGGTGTAGGATCATGCTTAGGTGTTATACATTGAATGTATTTTGATTTGACCCTCTTCACTCATAATATATTTTGTTATCTCTTTTTCTGGCATTTGTCTTTAGGATTATATCTTATTTGATTCGGATTATGGTGCATAACGTTTGATATTTTTTGGTTATCCATTAACATTTATTCAATATTTATCCTATAATATTTCCTTATTACTGATGATTCTCTTGCAGGTTTAATTTATGCTGAAAAGTAAAAAAAAATATCCATGTTTTTATAATTAAATAACGTCTTATTTAAAATGAACTTATTTCACAATTATAATCAGTTAGTTCAATATGACATCATGGGATATACCATCATCATATAGAATCAAATATAAGTTCATTAAGAGTAATTGGATTTTGAAAATTGTATTAAGTCGTACAAGCACAAATTTTAAGCACTTGAAAATCTTGATCTATAAAAGCAATTTTTTTTCTACTACTATTTATGATAAATTATCATGAAATAGTTGTAAAATTGTTCTTAGGTTCTTTGAGGACAATTTTCATTTCTAAATACGTAATTTCGTTTTTCAATCATTATAGAAATAAAAAAATTATTGATGAAAATTGTTGCCTATTAGTTTTGGACAATGGTTTTTTTACCCTTCTATATTAAAAATACAAAAAATTCTCTCATTAATTCAACATCTTTAATGATAGTTTCTTATTGTGCTTTAAAAAATTGTTATCTATTATACATTTTAGAAACAATTTTACAATTGTTGACAAGAATAATGTCCACACTTTAAAAATGTTGTCCATTTTATATTTTAGAAATGATTTTAACTTTGATAAGAGAATTGTCAATAGTTAAAAAATAATTGTCCATTCTATGTTTTAGGAACTTTTTACAATTACTAACAATAAAAATGGTCACACTATAAAAATTATTATCTATTATATGTTTTAGAAACAGTTTTTCAACCAATGACAAGAAAAAAAGTGTTCTAATGTAAAACCTGTTATAGTGAAAGTAATTTTGTTTGACTTGAAAACATTCACAATATAACGAGACTAGCTCTCCTAGCAAAAAGATTTTCCATATATAAAGTTTGAAACTAAAACCTTACTTAAAGAGAATCAAGTATGTTGTGTCTAAACCAACTATTCGTTGGTTAATTTCACATAGAAGTGGCAAAACAATTCATTTATCCATCATCCATCCAATCCATCCATAAGTAAATTCATCTAATCCATGCATTATGAAAAATAATAATAATGGATTGAATCCAATCCATCCATTTAATTTTATGGATGGTTAGTGATCCATCAACTATTTTTTCAAAATCCATTGGACTACATTAAATAAAAAAATAAAATCCATTGGATAAAAAAAATAAAAAGACAAATGTAAGTTTCATGAAACGTGCTCTGAGGTACATAACTATCATAATTTAAAAGAACAAATTTATATAGTGTTGGATAAACAAGTTTTGTTTATTTACGTTTAAGCAAGCTAGAAATATCTAGCAAATCCGTGATATCTAGCAAAGCAAAAGTAGCTGAATAATGGACAGTGGCCTTTGCTGATCTTTTGATAAATATAAGAAAAGTCACGTAGCAATTGTTGATTAAAAGCTCACAATTTTTCCAAAAACCATTGAACCTTATGGTCTATTGTTAGCTTTTTAATTGAAGTGGTGGCTATGTCTTGTAAAAGGTGATTATGTATAGGGAGGATAACTTGTCTTGTATGATAGTAACATTAATTGTTTAAAAATTAATTTACCAGAATTTAAACCAAATTAACTATTATATTAATTTTTTTAACTTTACCACTTCAAATGTAAATTACATTAGGAGAGAGAGGTTAGAGAAAGAGAGGAGAAAGTGGAGAGAGAGAGAGAGGGGGAGAGAATATTTTAAAAATAAAAATTATTTAAATTTTAAAATATATTATTTTTGTGGATGGATTAGATATCCATCCATTAAAAAATTGTTAATAGATGAATTGGATTGGATTTTATTAGATGGATCATGCATGAATTGGATTTTTTTAAATGAATTTTTGATGGATCAAAATAGATTAATGGATTATTTTTATCCAATTTATTATAATTCGACTAAGAATTTGTTCGATCTTTCCATTTGTCACTCCTAATTTCACAACATTTAGCCTGTTTTTATCTTTTGAAGATGGATAATAACGTTTTGTGACAAAAAAAATTCCACTAATTGTGAAAACTACAATTTTTATCACTAAACTATCATTAAGGGTATGTTTGAGGAAACAATTTTATGAAATTAATTGTCAAATTTATTGAAATAAGATTAAAAAATTGTTCTAAAAAATAAACTTCATAAAAAAGCTATTGAAATAATATAAAAAGAATTTATAACAGTCATAAATTATTTTTATAAGTTCAAATAAGTTTCCTGTAAACTTGTCTTTGGTAATAATTTTATCTTTTCTAGCAATAATAATATACACCACTACATAATATGAGTTGTGCCACGTTATTTCTTATATATTGTGTAAGTGAGAATCTAGTTACTCTAAGAGTAACTCTTAGTAAAATTATTTCATTCAGTGATTTTTTATATGTGTGTGTAATTGTATGTTTCTTTCAAACCACAATTTTATAATAAACAATGTCATTTATACATTTCGATTTGACTCCTCTAAAGTGAGTAAAGGTAATGCAAGTAACAAATTGTTGATAAAAAAAAAAAATCAAAACTTGATATTCTAATGCATCTATAATTTATTATACATGTACACATAATATTGATGGTTGATTTTCTCATTAACTATATTTGTACGGTTTTAATCAACTTGTTATCCTACGAGTGAGGCATGTCCCTAGACCCAAGCCTGCATGGGCTAATGTTTGTCCAGCTAGCCTGCAAATCACTACATGTTTATTAAGTTTTATGTGTAACGCTGGGATTGATTGAAGGGAAGAGCAAAGTAAAGATTCTGATAAAAAGAAAGTTGGCTTAAAAGTATGTATATGGCTTAAATATAGTTTTAGATTTTATAGTTTTTTATTTTAGTTTTGTTTCCAAGATTTTAAAAGTTTGAAATTTAATTCTTAAATTTAAATTTATTTTGGTTTTTTTCACAATTAATATGTCAAAAGTCGTGTTCTATGTATGAGATACAATCATTTAGACTGATGTCTGATATATTGGTTCAACTGCACTTTTTGTCTCCAAAATTTCACAACCTCACAAATTTTGTCCTCCCAAAATTTTTTCTTACAAATTTTACCTTCTAATTTAATAAATATCGCAAATTTAACCCCATGTAGAAAATTGTAACAGTTTAAAGAAAAAAAAACTGTCACAAAATTGCCTTAATTGTGGCGATTTTTTTCCGTAGAGGTAAAATTCGCGCTATTTTATAAATTAGAGGACAAAATTTGCAAAAAACAAAAATCTTTAAAGGTACAGTTTGTGAGATTGTAATACTTTGAGAGTAAAAAATACAATTAAGCCTTTATTAGAAAAAACCAGAATGATCCAAAATTAAAACAAAATAACAAGAACCAAAACCTAAATTTAGAAAATTATAAGAACTACAAATCAAATTTTTAAATTATAGGAACCAAAACTAAGTTTGAAATATACGACGGGGATTAAATTATGACACGTTTAATCCAAAAGAAAATTTCCTACATAGCCCAATAAAATTACTCCAACTACGATCATGTTAAAATTGGTCAGCCCTCTTATTTTCAACGTGTTGCATGTGTATGTTCACCACAACCTGTAAAAGAGACCAATATTAATATTCAAAGCTTAAAAGCAAAACAAGAGGGTAAAAGGGTTGAACAAGAAGTCTTCCAAATTGGTATATGAAAACAAAAGTGAAAGATACCCATGGCCTGCAATCATCCAAGTAACAAATTGTGGAAAAGTGAACTTGAAAAGGGCTCGAGCAACATGAATGCCGGGGTGCTTTATTTGCATATTTGTCACATTCTGCTGAAGAATAAAGGTGAAGTGTCACACCATTTTTGTGTTGGTGAGTAGATAGAGTTAAAGATTTGACACATTTTAATTATTAAGTTGGAATGAAGGTGGAGAGGGGAACATACTGATAAGGGCCAAAATTCAAATTCAATAAAAGGTCGGTAGTTGACTAGCATTTTTGATGCCATCCTGCTAGCTGTGTGTAACACCCTAACTCGTGGGATCCTTTTCTTCTCGTATCTAACAAAAGACGAAGCCACAAAAGTTCAATCATTTTGTTAGACTAAGGTGACACATGAATTAAGGTGGCAGATGAATATCATTTTGAGGGCCATGAATTAATGGTTTAGTTACCTTTTTGGTCCTTATAGTTGCACAAATTTTCTCTTTTGGTCCTTATAGTTAGAAATAATTCGTTTTAGTCCCTATATATGTATTTTCGATATCGGTTTGATCTTTACAGTCAAGTGTGTCTTAACTTCGTGAAATAAAACCGTCACAAAATAAAAATTGACAGTATAAAACCGTCACATATTGACATTTTCTGGTTTTTTTATTCAATTTGTGATCGTTTAAAACGGTAGAGACCAAACCGACATCAAAAGTGCATGTATAAAGGCTAAAACAGATTATTTCTAACTATAGGAACCAAAAAGAAAATTCTGTGCAACTGTAGGGACCAAAAAGATAATTAAACCTGAATAAATTAAGGTTACACATTTAGGAGGTGTAAGAGAACGTGGTGCTACTCTTCGATGACACATTTAAGTGGTCTAAAAATAGTGTAGGACAACGTGTTACATAAAAAAGGGAGAGCCATTTTATCTATTGAAGATGACAAATAACATAACCGTGACAGAGACAAAAAATCAAAACAAAAGACAAATAAGATACCTTCTAAGGGCTGAGATAACTTCAGACCGTCAGAGCCATGTTTAGCCACCTTATCAAGCTCAAGAATCAGTTGGTAACAATCCTGAAAATGTGATTGCAACAAAAGAAGGGAACTTAAGAGCATAAACCTACGTATGTTATTCTTTCTTTCTCTTCCAGTTATTCAAATTAGCTCTATGCGATACCTTTGGTTCCTTTCCTTTGCTTATTTTATTCCTGAAGAGTTTAGCTACTTAGGTTTGGCTAAAGTTTAACAGAGGAATGAAAGTGAAGTTAAAGGCAGGTAAATAAAAAATAAACAAAGATTGAGTTTAATTTTCATGCACTTCAGTGTAAAGATTTTTACACTATCAACTAATCAGAAATCATGCTAAATATGACTTTTAAGGTAATTATTATAAAAGTCAAAAAACTTGTCATACATAGTAGTAATATGTAATTAAATGACAGTATAAAACTCTTTACACTGTCATTGCATTTAAATTAAATTCATAAAGATTTTAGGTATAACTTAATGCTTATCCATGAAGTACTATATATTATGCTGTCAGGATTGTAGATACTGAAGGAAATACATTTTATTTTCAAAGTTGAAAATTGTAAATGGCCAACCTCTATTGCCATACATCCCCCCTGACCAAGATTTGGTTGCATTGGATGTGCTGCATCACCTAACAAAGTCACTCTCCCAATTCCCCAAGTGTTGATCATGTCTCTGTCATATATGTCCCTCTGCAGGATCATATGCTCTGGTGTTTCTGATATGAGTGAAATCACTTCATTGCACCAGTTACCAAAGAGATCCAAAAGCCTCTTCTTCTTACCTGCTGTAACTTGGACAAATGAATTTGTTGCAAGTACCATAGCAGTTGATACTCAAAGGGTAAACATACCTTCTGGGAAAGGGTCACTTGAAGGGGGTTCCCCATGGAAAGCATACCATTGCATCTTCCCATGGCCAACATCTGAAGCAACAAAGTACTGGTTCAAGCCCAAGAACACTCGATACCTTCAAGTTTAATCACCAAAGCAGAAACTTAAATATTGGAACAGTTTATAACATTGCCCTAACATGTTATTTGGGAATGAAGTTACCTACCCAATAGTGTCAATATATGCGGGCACATAGCTTGTTAACCCACTATAGCATGTGAAACCCGAGTACTTTGCTTCCTGCCACCCAAAAAGCTTCGAACGCACCTAAGAAAACAAACAGAATAGATTGAATGACAAAAGCGAGGAGAAGAAGGAACTCATTTGTAGATAAAACTAGAAGGGAAGGATGGTATATTTTACTTCTGACCATATTCCATCTGCCCCTACTAAAATATCACCATCATGGTGCTCTCCATGTTCAAGAATCACTCTAACCTGATGTGAATGAAAAAATCATTCAAAATTAGAAAACTACTCTCATAAGTCTTAAAGCAATCGGAAATTAGTTTCGCAGAGAAACTCAAACCTTGCTAGGTTCCTGAATAAAATCCACAACTTTAGATTTGTTTCTAAGAATGTTGGAACCTACTGCATTGACTAGTATATCTTGCAGTGTCATTCTACATATGACTAAGGTAACAGGAAGCCCTTTCCTTGAAGCAGGAGTCAAAAGATCAAACACACTGAACCTGAAGTTGAAAGAAAGTGACAATCAAGACACAATTTATATACCAAACCCCCCTAACCCTAACACCTTCCAATATGGTCATAGCAATATACACAAAAATTGCAATAATCTAAGACCTCACAAAAGACTTCTTCAATTACAAGCCTTGGGAAGACTGAATTAACATAACAAGTCCCCATATACTAATTAGAGTGGTACATACCATAGTATATACCATCTTGTCATTTTGAAGTATCATGTTCAACTTAAAGCAAAGAATACCAATTAGAGACACGAAAGGATCAAGCATAACAATAACATACCACTCCCCAGATAGACCATCAGCAAGGCCATTAGTCCTATTGCCTGTGACACAACCAGCCTCCATTACCTGCCTTGCAACACTCCGGTCAATGGCTTCCAACACAGCAAGAGCACTGCTCAAGAGTTGAATCGGGCCACGGTGCCTACCTTCCCCTCTAACAGCACTTAAATCCTTCTCAAATACCTTCACTTCATACCCTCTGCGCTTTGCAGCAAGAGCCAAAACAAGGCCACCAATGCCCCCACCAGCCACCAACACTCTCAGCTTCCTTTCCCCTTCCTCTAAATTTTTAAGAAACATCCCACTTTCAACTCTAATTGAATACCTTTTCTTACTGATCCTCCCATGGGGGTATCCATATCTATAATTAATAGAACCCCGATGTTGAACCTGACTAGTACATGAACATAGGATCTGCACAGAAGACATTGATCACTGGCGTTTGCAAAGAGAAGTCAACAGAAGATACTTGGTGGGACTTTGTGAGTGGAATTTGTAATGACTTGGCTGACCCAAGTAGTGTCCTGTCCAACTCCAACTACGTACGCTACTAACTGACATAGTGCGCTGTGCCACTGCCAGTGGTCTTTTTGGGAGGTGGAGAATTGAGATCACATAAATTAGGCCAATTTAAAATTCTTTCCAATAAAATGAGAGTGCGTTTACTAACCAGTTAATTAAGAATTTATTCATTAACTTTTTGTTACATAAGGACTTATATCATAAATCTGATCTTAGTAAGATATAATTTAGGTTTAATTAATTATTTGGTTCTTATATTTGTGTCAACTTTTCGTTTTAGTTCCTACACCTGAAAATTCTACGTTTTAATCTTTATATAAACAATTTTTATGTTTTAGTTTTTATACTTCCATGTTATGGCAATTTTACACTGCCTGTAAACTACCAACAAGGACTAAAACATACACAAATTGCTTATATAGGGACTAGTTTTTAGGTATATGGACTAAAACAAAAAATTGACGCATGTATAAGGATCAAATGATTAATTAAACCTATAATTTAAATTTGATCTTTCAAATGCTCTCTTAATATCAAATATTAATTAAATTAATCAAATAATTAAATATCAATAAATGCCTTTAAATTTGTAATTTCATATAATATTTGTATTTAAGATTTTTTATCATGTACCAATGAACATATGATATAAAAGTATTAAATATATCTTATTAAATATTTTAAATTACTTAAAATATAAGTATTAAATAAATACTTTTTCTTATTAAATCAAATTAGATACTTTGCATCATGGTTACCCCAAAAAAAAAATTAGACATCGGTAAATTATGGTCATATCGTAAGTTATTTCATAATTTTTTCTAAGCACTTACACAACTATTTATGTCATAAGATAAACCCACGTCAACTGTAAAATAAACTCTTCCAAACTCATCAGAAGACTTTCTATAAAAATGATTCGTTCCCCTTTTACGTGAATAGCTTCACAAGAAAGTGTAGACCACATAAGAAAGAATTAACTATACAAATAAAAATGAAAAGAAAACAAACCTTTCTACCATGGTGCAGGGTTAAAATGCTCTAAGGTAGGGCCCAGCAACGAATTGAGGATTCACTAGACAGGTAGAACACCATTATGAATGCCCAAGACGGACAATTATTGAGCCAAAAAGCGAACCTTTTTTTATTTTTATAAAATAGAATTTATAATCTTACTATTCTAACCCTTCACTAGGCCAACCCTAATGGATTAGAAAAAAATAAACAGGTATGAGATAATTCTTTATTTTTATATTTTTTTATGAATAGCAAGAGATTATTCTAATATGTTCCAAGAACTCCATACAAATAACCCACTAAGATCAACCTTGTAATAGTGAGAGGTTTAAGTAGTATGTACAAGATCTTAAGTTTTATCTTTGTTACCGCCATTGTACACACACAAAAACAACCTCTTACAGATTTTTGTTATAAATTAGCTTAACTTTCGTGCTTGTGTTTTGATTCATTGGGATAATGAAACGAATCGAACATAGACAAATTCGGTGAACTATCTTATCTCCGCCTAAACAACGTCTTTTGCGACTTTTGTGCCAAACACGTGGTGCCAACACATACATATTATGTTTACAGAAACACTTGCTTTAAACAAATAATACTAAAAACAGAAAGAATAATACTAATTATGTTTATAAAACCCTAGACGCTCTCTGTTCTAAGACCGATAATCTGAATCGACGTTTAATAACTAAGTTTCAATGCAATAATGACAATGACCATATTCACTGGCTTGGAGTTTGAATGGATCTATAAATTAAAAAGGGAATTCAGCTAACTCACCTGAAGAAGTAAAGCAATCTCAATCGTAAAAATCAGTAATCAATAGTACGTACACATTCACAATAAAACATACAACGATTAATATTTTACTTTTACTTTAGAAAGTCAAATCCACAAAGTGGAACGCCTAGACTTAAGTCCCCCTAGTCCCAAGAATAGAACGTCATTTTTTACAATAGGATCCATAGGTCAATTAGAAACAAACATGAAAAATAGTTACTCAAAAGGACGTGTAAAGTTGAGTGGACACCGATTTGGCACATCAAATACAAGAATTTATACACTACCACACATTAATCACTGATGAGATAGAATTATACAAGTATCAGCTGGTCCTAGGTCAACTTTCAAACTGAAATAAATAATTATTACCAAACTACAATATTTGCCATCCTACATAATGCCTAATCCACAAGAACCATGCCTACAGCTATAAACTGTTAAGAGGGTAATAATCTTTACGTCATAGTACAAGAGAAATACACCCTTTTCCAGAATTATGCTACCACAATGCCTCCTCTGCTCATTGTACAAAGTAACAGATCCTCATCACTCTCGATCCATTGATTGAGCGTGTGAGAAATGGTGGCCAGCCCCATCTGTATAAACAATAAGAATATCAAGGTTGGTTTGATAAAAGATAACTGATTCCAGAATTGATCACTCTGTTTAACACAGAATGTGGTAAAATGCATTTTCATGTTTTATTGACATTACTTTTATTATTATTATTTAAAGAAGCAACCATACTAAGAAACATTGATAAGGTGGCCGTCTATGTATCAGCTCCGTATTCAAACCAATAATAACATGATTGTGTATACCAAAATGGTGGAAACATTGGGTGTAGTATATGCCATACTTTCATTTCCAGTCTACATCATACTTGTATCACATTTCATTCATACCCTCGCTTCATAATTTACCACTGAGCCATGCTTGTTTGAGATGGCACATGGGAAAGAGAAAAGTTTGAAATGAAAATCACCTCTGATGTAGAAGAATTGAAGGTGAAGTGAAATGCATTTACAAATCCAGCTACAAATTTTTACCACTCCTATATAATGAAGTGAAAATAAAAACCTTTACATCGCACTACATTTTCACTGGCCTTGCTATTTTCTTGTTGCTCAGACAGTACATCCTATAGACTATGTCAACAAACTAGTTTTATAATTGTCAACATCCCTAACAGGTCAGACTAACCATTCTAAGCTAACATTCCATGTGAAAATCAAATCAAATTGCATGTTCAGAAATATTATGCTGTATTTGTACCTTCCAATTTATTTATGAACGGGCAATCAAATAGACCTATTCAATACCAAAATAATGTCCCCTCTATATAATTTAGAACAGAGTGATTGATTAGAATGCTTCATGATGCAATGATGCATCGCATCATGGCCTCTGGAAGCAACAGGTGAGGCACACATCTTGCCATCATGGCATAAGTGGCCAGGATCTTGTCAAAAAAAAAAAGCAGCTGTTGCAGCCACTACAACAAACGGGCAAAATCTATGTCCTCTGATAGGAGAAACCCCACCCTGACATTTTTTAAAGCCCATGTGCCCCTTTTCCAGCCATGCCCACTCTTCTCAGGCCAAGTCCCACTGTGGCTGTTCAGTTCTGTTTTGACAGCAACTTCTTGAAAAAGCCTTCTCCCTCTAGTGCTCATGAGGCGCCCCCAATGTGATTTATCTTGTTCAATAAAATATTTGGTTGAAACAAAGACTTTTATTACAGAGAAATAGGAATAAAGCCCCATTACATAATAGAGGTCAGAATCCCTCACAAAACAATAAAGCAAAAGACTGCAGAACTTTGAAGGTCTGCAAACCTCCCTGCCCAAAGGCCCCAAAACTCACTGATCACTGGATGGATGTTCTTCCCCTACCTTTCCAGCTTTTCCTCCATTTTGTTTTTGCTTCTAACAGTTCCCCCTTCCTTCCCACCTCTTATTTGTTTTTGTTAAAAATCCCAAATTCCTCTTCTGCCTTTTACTCATAATTACAAACATGATCTAAACAGGAATGCCAAACACATTTTTTATATTGAAAATTTATTCAACAAAGAAAATCCTTTTCTTAACGAAATTCACATCACCATCCTTTAGTGATACTCTTTCATGTTTGGTATTGGTTTCTTGGGGGAAAATATTTTTCCTTTTCATCAAAAGGTCTTCTCTTGGGAAGCTTGGAAAAAAAAATTATTTCATCAAAATAAGTAAACCTTTTTTTTGGTAACCATCAAAATAAGTTAATCTAAACAGGTACTTATTTGGTTATGAAAACATGACATTTTTTATTTTTTTTTTAGTATTGAAAGTTCATTATTGTTGTTCATTTGTTTATGATACTAAGTTTTAAAACTATTAGGATTATTATTTGCGTTTTGCACATTTTTCTAAGTATTTTCATTCTAACAGCTATCTTTGGTGGAGGCCATTCTATGATCTGCTATACCACTGTAGCATTTTTGAAGTTGACTACTCCACATCTCTACCCAAAATTAATTACTATCATTTAGAAGGCTATTTAGGAAAAGACAAAACTCAGAAGTACTGCAATAAGGTACGGAAACTGAGATGTACCACTTTCACCATCAGAAAGATCATTAAGTCTTGCAATTGCATCAATAAGAGCCTGTTCATGATCCTGCATTGAATGAAATATAGATCAGGCATGTATACACCATTTGCAAGAAAATCAAATAAGTCAATAGCTTTAAGTATATATAATGGCAGAGAAAATATAATGTCCCCTTACCTTCAATACTTTCTTTGCTTTCTCAATTTCAAGGGGATCAGGATGATTTGCACTGAATACTCTCTCCACCTGTCGAATCCACCAGAAACTTAATATGTGGAATATAGGATTGAAGGGACCCAATAAATAACTCTAATGAGCAGTCATGTATTTTTAGAATAAGTGATAGAAAATAACTTATCCTGCATTAACTGTTCTGTATTAGAATTAGAAACTGCCTCTTTGAACCTATTCATAGAAAATAACTGATGGCAGTTATGTATTAGGGTATATTTGTAATTAAACAGGTGTTGCAGTTTGCAGATAGAGAATACTATCTGTAGGAGACTTTTTGTCTCTGAGACAGCAAGTGAATTGCTATATTGTATGTGATTTGTGCTCAGCATTTATCAATTGAAGCTCTATGTAAGATCAAACAATCTCAATCAAAGAATTTTCTGATTGAACTGTTTTCCATTACCTCCTTGATTAGTGTGTCTGTGTGAAGTATTTGTATATCATCAGGCGCCTTCTTTCCTATACCATTCTGTGATGACAAAAAATCTTTTCTGGATTGCCCCTTTGTAGCTCCTCTACCTCTTCCAGCTCCTGGAGCACTGTCACGTCCTACAGACCTATTCATCCCATGACCAGAGCCCCCAAAACCCCCACGATGATTGATTCCAGGATCCTCACCTACCCACTGAATATCTTCAGGAGATATCTGCAGTTAAAATACTGCATCTGAATTAGCAAAAACAATATACTATTAACTAGTGTTAAACATATCAACAGCAAGAGAATAATTTTTAAAATCATATTCTAGATTTTATTAGACATTGATACATAGGAAGATCAATTCTTCCATCTTACCAAAATCAAAGAACTACAATCAGGAATTAAACGAAAGTTTAAACAAATCAAAATATTGTTTGCTCCACTAGAGGTTTCTATTCATACAATATCAGTGATTGCACTAGTCAAGTATGTTAATACAAATTGCATACTTAAATCCTAGGTTAAAACAGTATACAAAGAAAGTACACTACAAGCCTGTTTCTAAACTTAATTCAGGACTGAAAATGAAAAGACATAGCACTGAAATTAAATTAGTGGCGCTTGTTTAATACATGCCAAAAATCAAGACAAGGGAGAAAGGGCTGAAATATTCAGAACATAAAGTTCCTGTCTGTACTCAGCATTAGTACATTCCTGTTTCCTAGTCATTATATTAACCACTCATAGTCTCCTTCAAATACAATTTCAGCATTTAAACTGAAAATCTTTCTAATGATTACAAATTTGGTGCTTAATATGCCATCACCATAAATTCAGCAATGTATGGATGCTGGAACTTTCAGTTTAGCCAAACACACCTGAACTGCCAATTTAAAGATGGAAGGCTTAATAAGAAAAAAAAAATACTATAAAAAAGCAGAGTCATCAATCCTAGATGGATTGGATGTCTCATGCTGTTTCAGTGTAGTGTCTATCATGGAAAAAAATAGCTGCTATAGCAGATGTCTTGGTGAATGAATGAGTGGAAAACCTTATTTCGTTTCTGGGTATAAGGAATTCCCTAAATTACCCCCCATTAAAGCCAAAAGTGCACCTGGAAGCCCTAAATTAGGTGTTTTAAATCTCTATCTTAGCTCTTGTTTGAATTGATGGAAAAAATGAAATGAAGCAACATCGAATGGTATGGAATGATATTAGATGTCATTGTTTGAATTGTTTAAAATAGGATGAAATGGAATGGAACCTAATGAAATGTAGTGCATACTCTATCCAATCCTTCTATTTTTTTTCCACCCAATTTGAGGGTAAGGGATGGTATAATAACACGAATAATAATAATAATAATAACAATAATAATAATAAGGATTACCATCCACTTCCTAAATAATGAAATAGAAATTTTACGCAACTCTATCATATTCATTCCATTCCACCAATCATTAGATATCCACAGTCCAAAACATAGCCTTGGGGTTTTCGCAAATCTTCTTCAATACAGTGCAGCCAATCTCTGATTTTGCTCTCTATTTAGGGTTTTTGTTAAGTTTTCAACCTAGTGCAGCCAACCACCATTTTTGCACTCTAAATATAAAGTATAGTAGACCATGTAGCAGCCAATAGCAAGGAAAAAAAAAACTTTAAAAAAGGTTTAAAACAAATCAAAATTTTAGACATAAACCAAAAAAAAATTAATACTCCAACTTAAGTAGCATTCATCACCCATCTTATATTGTGTTATAAAAATTTTAAAAATACCAACAAGAGTTTAAAAAATAATTTAATCGGCAGACAAAATGAGTTATCACCAAAAGGAGGACAGTGATGTCAATTACAAAAAGATAAAGGAGCAGTGATGTGAATTATCATAAAAAGGACAGTGATGATGTCTTTTTTATTTTGGGCCAGAAATATCTTTTCATTATTTAATCAATTTTCTTAGAACAAAAAACTCTATTTGAAAAAAGAAAACACAAATACATTGTACGAGACAAAAAGCATAACAGAGGAAGAAGTGTCTGCAAAGGAGAGCTGTACAGCCACTGTGGCACATGGAATAAATTTTGTAGATGAGACTTTGGACACCATCCAGATGGACCGAGGATTCTCCAATCTAGGGGCTACAGAGAGAAGAAGAAGAAGCCTCAAAGGTGAATCAGACCAGATCTAACCACCTGCCTGCAGGCATCACAGCCACAATCCCACCAACGACCAGCCGTGATCAGTACTGCTAAAAAGCATGACACAGAGAGCTTTTGGAAGCGGCTACCATTCACTCCACCGCACTCTGAAAAATTGCAGCGCAATTTTGCCAGTGCCTTTGCTGACTACTCTGGTTTCATATCGGCATGGAAACACCTATTTTGGAAGGTCCACCCATTCTTTTACAAGCCCTACCACTGTTTCCCTACGTTATTTTAGTCTCAACAATGAAGGCATGCCAAGTTTTGTGTACCAACAATCTTCAGCATAGCTATAGCATTTTTGGGGGTCACTAACTACTTAGTAAAAAAGGATACTTCTAGATCATAGATCTTATGCTCTGTGTTGGATATGGCAGGTAAAAGGACATATCAAGTAATCATAGATGCTAATGAATTTGAAAGGCTCGTGCTTTACAATGGCCAAAATGAGAAATTTGGAAGATTAAAAAATTTAAAAGCTCCCCTTTTTCCTTAGTAATAATATAATAATATATAGTACATGCCCCAAGCAATAAAACTTCTATGGAACTCTAGTTAAAAGTACTAAACAACAAAGAGTACTAAACATTTTAAATATATTCTAAGTCTAGATAAGAAACCTTTATAGGTGTATTATTTTTTTTAATTCCCATGTTCTCAACTATTATTATGGACTATTTTAGTATTATTGAACACCAAGTTATATCAAATATCAATTTTGATTTTGTTATGATTGCAAACTTAAGAGAAAAAATGAGTACTTTGATACCACATACATGGGGAAACACTTTTAGGGTTCATGAGGAGACATCTAGAAACAAAACCTTGAAGAGATTAACACAGGGAAACACTGTCGGCACTTTTTTTATGAGGGGAGAGAAGTCAAAAGAAGCTGCCTCATTTTTCCTATTTTCTTGTTTCCATTTCAGGGTTGTTTAACCAGTTCCGCGGATTTTTACAGCCATAGTTTACTACAGAAAATTAGTGTAAAAAATGTGTATATTATGAGAGAATTATTCAAGGATTCCACTGCAGAAGACAGAATAAAGCACCAGATATACCTCTGACAGATTAACCCATTCCCATGTTTCATTTGCACTCCCCATGTCATAGACCAGATTATGTCGTCCCTGAAAAGTTAGGAAGAAAAGTAATTATTAAAGCTACGTATTAATGAAAAACAAATTCCTAAGTATTTCAGGGCAGTAAATACATCAGCTGCATTGTAGTCCGTGATAACAGCTTCATAGAAGTTATTGTCGTCAGGCCATCTTGTCCGTACTCTCCTACCAATCAACGATTCAAATGATGCACCCTCAGTATGTTCACCCATGACAGCTCTATTAGGTACTTGATTCCTTCCACCTGGTCCCGAGGAAGGATACTGCTTCATTGAAGAGACACCGGGTAATATTTGACCCTGCAAATGGAAGAACAAAACACAATAATCTTGCCAAACCTAAACTCAGTAAATGTATATACAAAGAAAAGAAGAGCACTCTAAAGTATATATAAAACCAACTTACAGGTTTGTGCTTCTTTCCCTTTGATCCAGGAACAGATCCTCGTTTTGCTGCAGAAGAAGATGGTTGGTGGGGCGCAGTCACTGCTTGGGGGTGAAATGGAGGAGAAGGCCCACCAAATGATCGTGATGGTACAGATGGTGTAATCTTCTGCTTTTTGCGAGAAGCAGAGACTGTGGGACTGGGAATTGAATCATGAAGACCTTGACCAGTACTAAGTACACCAGGCTGATGGCCACCTGCCTGTCTCCATTCCCTGATGTCATTATCCAGCAAAGCATTTATTAACAACAAAATAACAGTGCATAAGTGGAAATTCGTAACAAACTCATCTCGAAAGTATAGATAGACCAACAAAAAACCCTTGCTTCACTACTTTATCAGACCTTATCCTCCGTATCACATCGTCTGCATTAACCCGACCTAGAAGTTCTCTGTGTTCCTCATTTGACAATCTCAGTTCTTTTCTCAGCTCAGTAATCAAACTTTCTTTCTCCTGAAGAAAATCATATCACATAGCAGTCATTTAAACCTAATAAAAAATTCAAAAATATTAGCTTTGAAGAAACAAAATAATAAAATATACCCAAGTAATGGCATCGGCTTGAGCTTTAAAGGCTCTTAGAACTGAACTGTATGCTTCTTGCTCAAGTTGATGAATTTGGGTCTCCATATCAATTTCACCATACATCCTGGGGTACGGAATTGAACCAACAGCAGATCTTCCATTCCCAGCGAGACGTCCTCCTCCTCCCCTGGGAATTCTATTTTGATGGGTTGGTGGAAGATCATCATCAGTTCCTGCAATAACAAGCAAGTCCAAACCTCAAACCCACGAAACAGACATCAACACCCATATTTTTCAGCACAGGTGAAAAATTAAACTCATGCACGGGAAATGCATTGCAAGCAACACTTCTCCGCATAAGGAGTCGCAGTATGAACTACACAACACGATCACACAACCAACACAGCAAAACAATCAACTAGACGCTGTTGCTTTGCTTGGGGGGAAATAATTAATACATGAAACCACCAACTTCTCACCATGTACGAATTATTCCAATGCATTAATGCAAGCATTTGACCCATTAAAAAAAGCATTCATATAGCATATCACTCTGAACTTGAATTCAAAGTTGGTCAATATTTCAGTAAACCATTCCAAAGAACAGCGCGAAAAAGAGACTTTCGAGGATCTTGAGCGCATAAAACACTTAATCAATAGAGATTAAAACTTCAAATCATGGTGTCTTCTTTCTCAATTAAAACCCCCTTTTTCACCCCCAAATTCAAGGTCACACCAGCAAATGAGCAAGAACAAAAAAGCAAGAACTTATCTCAGTAGCAGCGATTTACCGAAAACCAAACGTAAAGAAAAACAAACAAAAATTGTCGAACGAATCGATGGCAGTAGGTGTTGTCGTTTCATTATTTTCTCTCAAACGAGTTTCGATTCCGAAGAAAAAGAAATTAAAACCTAACAAGATTGAAGAAGAAGAAGAGAAAAGAAAGAGTGAGAGAGAAAAAAACCCTAACCCTAAACCTAAACCTAAAAGGAGAAGAGAAAAGAGTAGAGAGGAGCTTACCGCTACTGTCGTAGGGTTCGTAGTCCATAGCCAGTTTGCAGATCCACGCAATGAGGTGATGAACGAAAGAGTTTGCAGAACACAACAAACGCAAAAAGGTTGGGTTTGTGGGTCGGAGAGAATGAATGAGTATGAGATCGCGGCGAGTCAACTCGGACTCCGACTCCGACTCGGACACTCAGCCACCGTCATAACACAAAATTACAAAATACCCTCCAACTTTCTATCCCAAATTCGCTTTTCCTTCCGTTCTTTTTTTTTTTTTTTCAAAATTACATTTTTTATCTTCTTTTTTTTTCAATTTCCAATTTTGGTTTTCTTATTTTTTTAAGTGACATTTAGTCCTCTTATTTTTAAATTTTGAAATTTTGATCTCATCGTCAAATTTCTTGCGTTGATTGTTAGTAATTTAACATTGATTTTAACGTATCAATGCTTAAATGACATGTTAAAGTCAGAGTCAATATTAGAGTCAACATTAACACGTTAGAGTTAATGTTAAACTACTAACGATCAATACAAGAGATTTGACCCCCTTACCAAAATTACGAAATTTTAAAAATAGGAAGACTAAATGTCTCTAAAAACATAGAAAGACCAAATTTACAGATTTTTAAAAAATAGGAAAACTAAATGTCTCAAAAAAAAGTACAGGGACCAAAATTACGAATTAAGAAAAATAGAGGGACCAAAAATGTAATTTAGTGTTTTTTTAGATATGTTCTTCCATTCTCTATAACCTATAACATATATTATAATTTAAAAAATAGATAGAGGTGTTCTTCAATTGGATTGGATTGGATGAAAGGGCGAAATACTTTCATTCAATCTCATCATTTTTTTTTACTTGACTGTTTATGTGTTTTTAATTTTAATTTTTATCTATTTAATTTTGGGTTAATTGCACATTTTGCTACCCATCTTTTACGATTTTGCAAATTTTGCCACTCACATATTTTAATTGCACATTTTATTACTCAACTTTCAAACTTTTGCATACTTTACCACCTAATTATTTTATTTACACATTTTGTCACCCAACTTTCAAAATTTCACGTATTTTGCCACCTCTCATATGATGTCCTTAATTAATCGATGTTGTGGCATTTTGATCGTTAACGTGACGAATTAGCAATTGACATGATAAGTTGACTATTGATGTGGCAGATTAATGATGACATGGCAACTTGTCACATCATTGGTTAACTAATGGAGTCAGACAAGGATGGAAAAATGCGTAAAATTTTGAAAGTTAGGTAGCAAAATGTGCAAATAAAATAATTAGATAGCAAAATGCTTAAAATTTAAAAATTGGGTGATAAAATGTGCAATTTAGCCTTTAATTTTTTTATTTGGTATAGATATATTTTCCACAAAACAATCTTGCTCGAGAAGGATAAGACTACTCAAACTAAAGCCTACTAGTTAAGCTTGAACAATCATACATTAGTTGATGCACAATCTCAAGTGGTTTTCTATTTAGTTTGATTTAATTATTTTTTTATTATTGTGTTATTGGTGCAAAATATCTACCAACTTTATTGATAACTAATGTTCGCCTGGAACCTAGCTAGGCACCTTTAGTGAAATCTCCTTCTTTAACCACGTTTTTTATCCACAAAAACTTTAGACCTTGATTAAGGAATCCAAATCTAGTTCCACTCAAATCAACACATGTTAGTGTTTGATTTTAAATTTAAATCCAATCAAATTCAATATAATTTAAAATAATTGGTTAAATTATACTTTTGGTCCCCCTATAATATTCAAGCAATTTTGGTCCCTCGATTTTTAAAATTCACAATTTTGGTCTAACTATTAAATGTCCATCTTTGACCATTAAAATTGTAACGTTGATCATGACTTGATACTAAGTCAATGATGTGGCAATCAATATTTTATAATATTTAGACTAAATCACACTTTTGATCCCCCTATAATATCCAATCCCTGATTTTGGTTCCCCAATTTTTAATTACGCATTTTTTAGTCCATCAACTAAATTTATGATTTAGAAAATGGTAAAAATAATTAGGCTAAATTGTACTTTTGATCCCCTATTTTTTTCAATCCATAATTTTGGCCCTCTTTATTTTTTGTAGAGGTATTTGGTTCCCTAATTTTAAAAATTCCAGAAATTTAATCCAATGCATTGATAGTGTTTATATTATAACTCAAATAAGTTAAATAACTTTGTGGTTTCGGTGGTAAAAGAAAAGGGGAAGGTCAACGGTGCATAATTAAAAAATTGGAGGACCAAAATTACATATTGAATATTATAGGGGACCAAAACTCCAAAAGTGCAGTTTAGCTTAAATGTCATTAAATATTAATTGTCACGTCATCTACTTATTGTCACATCAAAGTCAAAGTTATAATTTCAATAATCAACATATGAACATTTAATGATTGGACCAAAATTGTGGATTTTATAAAACTGAGAGACTACAATTGTGAAATTAAAAATTGAGGAATCAAAATTGTGGATTGAATATTATAGGAGGATCAAAATTGCAATTTATCCAAAATAATTTAAATTCAATTATTTTTCAGTTTTTATTGTGTAAACGTTTTTTATTAAAAAAATATTTTTGAAATATAAAATACAAAAATTATATATTAAAGAAAAATTATGATATGCAAAAATAAATTTAAACTGATGATGTGATATTGTTTGTTGGGGAAATTGGTATAAATCTTGCACCGAATTGAAAGGTTATATTATACTGTGTTTGTTAGTGTCTTCATTGGCTCTTCTTTAGTTTGCAAAATGCAAACCTACGTCATTAATTATCCTGTGATCTTATAGTTTGAAATTTATGTAAATAGTCAATTTTAATATTTATTGACACTTGGATGTGATGGAAAGATATAATCATTCTATAACTCGTTCTTCTGTAAGATGTAGAGCATATTTGATAACACTTAAATTTGAAAAAAAAAATGATAGATTATTTTTTAAAAGCTCTCTTAAGATGACAAAAATAAACGATTTCTTCTTAGAAACTAGTTAAAACCAAATTTACACAGTAATTTGCTTTCCTTCGGCAAATTTCATCTCTTTCCTTTGTCATTGGTATAAATAGTAAGAGCTTGTGTTCGTTCTTATCTATTATAGCCACTTTGGTGGGTTAGGAGTTTGTGATCGTTTTTATCTGCTATAGCCACTTTGGTTGGTTGGCTCGCTAACGGTTTAGAAAGTTTCTCTATTAGCATGCTTGAATTGAGAAGCGTAAAGAAATTTGAAACTAAATAGTGATATTGATTATTGGAGAGCTTAAAGATGAGGTTAATTGCTTAAAGTTGAAACTAGTTCAAAAATAAATAAATAAAAACTAAATGGTAAAATTGATTATTTTTGGCTTATTTATACACCCCTAGAGTTCTTGTTATTCCTTATGGTGCACTATGTAATATTTTCAGGCACATGTGCTTTGAAAATGTAATAATTCTGGTGATCTTATTTTATTTTTATTGCTAGTGTGTTATCTTGGCTCACTTGCTGAAGGAAAAGCTTCAAAATACGAGGATTTTGGGATGTCTATCCAGCATTATAGCAAAAGGTTTTATTGTTTGATCATACTCAAGCAGCTAATTATGATCATACTCCACCAGGTCAGCACTCTTTCATTTCCCTTTCACTCACATAGTCACTACTCAGTTCAGTACCCTCTATTCTTTCAACACTAAATTGTTGAATTGATGAGTGACAGGTTTTAAGGTGCGAGGACGTGGAAATTGGAGAGCCCATAACCTTAATATATATATATATATATATATATATATATATATTTGGTAAGCTAATAGAGTTGATTGATAATTAAATCAGGCTTTATGGTAAGCACAAGAAGTGCGCACCCAAAGCTAAGTGAAAAAGACCAGCATGACAAAACAAAATGTTATAAGATGTTATACAAAAGACCAGAACCCTAATCCTATATAATAAAGACCGAACCATGTGTTACGGTCCAATACACTGCGTGGCAAAATAAGAACAAGTAAGACATGGTTGCCCCTACATGGTGCGAAATTGATCCTTCCCCTGCAGCATTTGATTTCCTTCTTATTAGAATTCGGCCAGGCATCCGAAGGGTCCCCTTAAAAACCGGTTACTAAGGAGGTGGCCTACCCAGCTATATAAACAAGTGTCAGGCTCGTTAACCACCGATGTGGGACTCGTAATACGCCTCCTCGAGCCTGGGCTCGTCACCACAAGCGAAGGCTGGCAGCACTATCCACACCACCGGGCAGAACGTGGCTCTGATACCATATTAGAATTCGGCCAGGCATCCGAAGGGTCCCCTTAAAAACCGGTTACTAAGGGGGTGGCCTACCCAGCTATATAAACAAGCGTCAGACTCGTTAACCACCCGATGTGGGACTCGTATACGCCCCTTGAGCCTGGGCTCGTCACCACAAGCGAGGGCTGGCGGCACTATCCACACCACCGACAGAACATGGCTCTGATACCATATTAGAATTCAGCCAGGTATCCGAAAGGTCCCCTTAAAAACCGGTTTTTAAGGAACCTTCGGATGCCTAGCCGAATTCTAATACTTCTCAAGCCTCCCAAAAAGTTGCAAGACGTGGTTGCCTCATGTCAACAATTTTGTACATGTGTGTACTTGGATAGCCGTATATAAAGAAACAAAATCATTTATATAAAAATTAAAGTTTTCTTTATCAGATCGAAACCTATTTTTCTTACCAGGAAGGATACGGTACTGACTAAAGACAATTATGCATCTTATCGAGTCTAATAGGTACCATGTATGAAATCATCAGAAGAATAGAATTCATCCGCCCCCCCCTTTTTCCTCTTTCCAAACTAACAGTTTAAATTGTGATGGATATTGCCATATGCCTAAAACACATTTCAAAACAAAATGGAACAATTTGAAACGCTCCAAGACACTGAAAAATGTCTCTAAACTTAACGCTGTATTTGGTAGCATGAAAACAGAATAGATGCAAAGGGAAAAAAATAGAAGAGAACGAAAATTAAAGATTTCTTTTCATTTGGAGGAGTGGAATAGGGGAGGATTTTTAAAAAAAAAAAAAACAGTGGGTCCCACAATGAAAATAATCCACACAAAAATGCAAAGATTGTCAAAGAAATCGTACTAGTTTTGTGTGGGTTCCAAAAATAGCCTTTGCTGCGTTGAATGCAAAACCGATTTGCCTGTAAAAAAAAATCAGTTTGCTCTGTTTTTAATTGTGATGAAATCAATTTTTTACTAAAGGGAAATTGATTTTACTGGTGGCATTACAAAATCGATTTTATGTTTGTGTAAAATTAATTTTGCATGTTGTATGTCCATTACTTAGAATATAGTAATTTTAAAGGGATTATTACGTTTAATTAAGTGATATATATATATATATATATATATATGTTTGTTCAAAATAGCCTTTTGAAATTTAAATGAAATTGATTTGTTGTGTAGGGAAATCGATTTCATCACCAAAAATCAATTTTATCAACAAAAAATATTCAGAAAGTATGTGGATTAACACTTAAAGATATAGTGATAATAATTCAATTTCTTTTCTTTTCTTTTCTTCAAACCAAACAACCTCACATATTTATTTTTATTTTATTTCTCTTCAACCAAACAATCTTCATTTTTACTTTATTTCTCACCTATTTTTATTCTCTTCTTTTTTCACCCGTTCCTTCCCTTTCTCCTCCTTTCTTCGCCTCCTACCAAACAGGGCCTAAAAGCCAATCCCTCCATACAGTTGAATTTGTTAGATTTGATACCTTCTAAGACTAAAATATATCTATTATTTATTTCTATTTATAAGTACTTAAAAAAAATATTTCATTTAAAAAAATCCCACTATATTAGCATTGTACACTGTCTTTTCCCTTTAAAGTTTACACTCTGCCTGTGACAGCCTGTCATATCCTGGTACTGTAATATCCGCTTCTGTAATATTGTAGCATATCATCTAAGCACCTTTGGATCTTATCTGATCATATTGATCTACTTTCCCCTTTAACAGAACACCACATCTTATATTATAGGCATATATGTAGCAACCAATGTTTCCAATTCTGTAGAAAGTTTTGAGCCAATTTACAACTTGAAAACTTACATAAGAATAGTGGAAGAAGGACCGGACACAGCAGAGGCTCTCTGTGCCCAATGTGCTTCACATCTATAAGGCCCCTTTCATTTCTTTTTTAATGAGACATGCCTCACGTCGTTCCTCCTTCACAGCAATCTACAAAACAACATAACCCCATTCCTGTCAATGAAGAAGTAGTAGTAGATGTATAAAAGGAAAACATAAACATGGGTATTATTCTTAGGAAAACACCAGCTGGAACGTCTCAGAAAGAAGTTGATAAAGATTGCACACATACCTTTCGTTCTTTCATCTCCTCCTTCGACTCAAGGCCATGTTGTCTTCTCTTTTACTGTCCAGTTCTTGCAATGTTCGGGCCTTAACCTTTTTTCATTGGCAGGTTTCCTACCACCAGGCAAGAAGTCTACAGGGAGTTTCTCTTTTCCTCTAAGGGATATTATTTAACTAGAGGAACTCAAGGCTACAGACACGGTTTCAGCCAATTTCTTTTTCCTAGTTACTTCAGGTGCTCCAATCTTTCCAGGGTGGTTATCTAAATTTGAGTTCGTCAAAACAATAGTCTCACAATCCCAAACTTCTGATTCATCACTGCTTTCTTGTACAAAGTACAACATCCTTTTCTTCATCTTCAACTTCATACCCCTCATGATATTCCTTGCAACGGCAAATCACATCAGCAGCAGAGTCCTCTTGTTCCTCATGCGGGGCCTCTCTATTCTTCAATAAATCTGCAGGAACCTTGTCATCATCAAGTTCTAGATCATCCATCACATGGTTGTTAAGATAGAGTTTGAGCTTCTCAGCAAGGGACTCATCCTCATCAGCTTGATTTTTTTAATAATAATCACCCTCATCATCATTGTCATCATCAGATCCATATACTTGACTTCGAGCTATAACAGAAATAGTCAGAGGCAGTCAATAAGAGCATTAAACTAGCAATTACAATTACCTGTGTTTGTTTTGATTGAAATAAAATAGAAGCAAATAGGAAGGAAGAAAATAGGAAAAAAATATTATATTTTCACTGTTTCTGTTTGTTTGAGAGGACAAACAAGAAAGAAGTTATTTCCATAAGACCTACAAAAAAACATTTCCATCCACTTTAGAAATGAAATAAGATGGAAATAATCTCTCTCATTTTTTATTTTTTTGTTTAATTTTTTTAAAAAAAATATGAATTAAAAAAATTTTAAAAAATAATAAATAATTTTATGTTAAGAAAAAAACATTATATTAAAAAAATACATTTTTTTAGTTATTACAAAAATATTTTTTTATATAATTCGTTTATTTCTTTCCACTCTCTTTTTCTTTCATCTAAACAAGCGAAGAAAAATTTTCCTACTTCCTCTCTTCCTATTTCTATCCATCCAAACAACATATATTTCTCATTTTATTTCTATCAATCCTATTTCATTGCTTTCTATTTCTTTTCTCTTTATTTCACTCCTCATCCAAACAAAGGATAAAGGATGAAATTTGGCAAAGACATCCTCCTCAGATACCAGAAACAAAGAGGCTCAACATACTTCAATAAATAATATAATTCATAAAGACTAAAGAGAAAGCATCAAAGAACCAAAATATCAACAGTGAATAAAATATTACAAATAGCTGAACTCACCAAATCAAATTGCTCATCCAGCAAATGACGAGCTCTTGGCTTCTGACCAGCACAGTCCCCTCCTGTTACCCCGTCCAACGGTCCAGAAGCATCTGTCACTCTGGAATTGGCAGAAACTTGCGGTACTTCTGCACCATTTTGGTTTCTATTTATCACAAATTCCTCAGCAAAATTCATTCCATTAAGCATATGATCCTTCTCTTCAGTCATCTTCATGGAGGTTGGCCAGGACAACAAAGTCTTCTTACAAACCTTCAACATCAGAGCCCAACCCAGACAAATCACTATCATCAAGCAATGCAGCTACTTCAGGTTCAGGACCAACTGATTCTGCACCCTTATGCTGCTAGTCTTGGATGCAACACTGTACATGGAGTTCTCCTCAAACTCTCCATCCACCTCAGAAATTGGCAATCTCGAAGCATCATATGCCTAAACTCACCAACAAAAAATGCAATTAATCAATCCCCACTTCAACACATAACCAAATTACCTATTTATTTAATTATTAAAAATAGAATCAAAACATCCCCTTCGATTCACGCTCAATCCTGACCAAGAAGAAATCAACAAAGAATTCACTATCTCATATCAACATCATTGGCCTCACAATTCAAATACGAACTCAACGTAACAAAAATCATCAGTACTTCACATACACAACCACAAATGGAATCATAACTTCTACTATTACTAGTCACTCCCATAAATCAGGAACGAAACTCTAAAACACTATTCCATCTAAAAACCAAGCAAATAAATAAAGGTTAAACACATAATTTAGTCCATATACGTGTTGCGGATTCACAATTTAGTCTCTATACATAAAAACTTATTAAATCCGTCTCTATACATGTAAAACATTACCAGTTTAGTCCTTGCTGTTATAATGTCGTTTATACATTCTTAATTTGGTCCTTATATATAGGGTTTTCTTAATTTGGTCATTACACGTGTAGTGCATTCTTAATTTGGTTTTTATAGAAATTATAATTCCATTTCTGATACACGTATAGGAAACAAATTAAACATGCGTAAACGGCATCATGACGACTAAGACCAAATCGAAAAAGTTTGTGATAGATTTAATAAGATTTTACATACAGGGACCAAATTATGAATCCGCCAAACATATAGCGATTAAATTATGTGTTTAACCATAAATAAATAGAAGAAACGCACCTTAACATCAGGAGGGAGGCGGTGAAGCTTGAACTTGGCGTTGTGAAAGAAAGCGGAACCAGCGCCAGCGTTTTTGATTTCCCTCAAGTGATTCAAGTAGTTATAGCCGTCATCGGGAAACCCTAACTCCGTCTTCGTAAACGGTGTCGTCGACGGCGGAGGAAACAGGGCTGTTGTCGACGCGGAAGAAGACGCGGTCGGAGAGGGAGAAAGAAGGGTTGGTGGCGTCGCGAGCGATGAACTTCTTCTTCCTCCCTCCCAATATGGTTGTTCTGTGTGCCTTTCAAGTGCTCGACCAAATGGTACCAATGCTGTGACACAGGAACACTACACTGAAGCAATGAAAATACTTGCTCTTCGAAGCTTGATGCATTAAAGTGTATTGTTGCTCTTGCTCTGTCACACCGTTGCTCTTATGTGTGTCACACCATTATAGTGTAGTCTTTGTTTGATTGATAGGAGAGAAATAAATAAAAAAAAAAAAAGTTATGAGATAAGAAATATATAAAAAATAATTTAAAATTTTAAGTTATATGGTAGATGAGAAATAGATGAAAAATAAATAAGAAACAAGAGAGAGATAAATAAGTGAATGATGATAGGTGAAAAATAAAGTAAAAATAAGTAATAAAACTCACTAAAAATTTTAAAAATTTTATCTCTATTTTATTTATACCAAACAATTTTTTTTAAAAAAAATTTAAAAATTTCTCCACCTCTCCTTTTTTTTCCTTCAAAACAAACACAACAGTAATTTTGTTGCTCAGTTTTTTTTACCTTGGGTAATTTAAAAAAAAAATTATCGAATTGTATTTTTTTAAAAATTATCAAATTAAGGAATTAAAATTGTACTCAAACTTATAATTTATGAATTTTTTATTTTTATAATTTTTTTATGACTTTTTAAAAGAATTATATTTACCGCGATTTCAATATTTAAATCTATTTTAACTTAAATAGAAGTTTCACTTTTTATATATATTTTTTTAATCTTTTGTTGAAGTCATACTATATAAATAAGATTTTTTTTTATATATATTTTTTTAATTTTTTGTTAAGTCATGTTTGATATCTGAAACTTCACTTTTTATTTTTCATTTTTTTCATTTTTTGTTGATTGCAACAAAACACGACTTAAACATATATAAGCTACAAATGACGCCCACAAATCTTTAAAAAAAATTCACACACAGGCACTATAATTTAAAGTGTCCATGACCACGTACACGGTACATGAACAATACTTTATTTCCCTTTTTGTTTAAATTATTTGAACAAAAAAGATGTTGGTTAAATTAAGCTTTTACCGAACTGACGTGTCTCGTCAGGTATGTGAAATTTCCACTCATTGTTATCAAACACGACTTCAACAAAAATAAAAAAAATAAAAAAGTAAAGTTTCAGTTATCAAACACGATTTTAACAAAAAAATTTAAATATATATATATATATATATATATATATATATATATATATATATATATATATATATATATATATATATAAAGTGAAGTCTTATTTAAGAATTATTACTTCAATAAAAATTACAAAAATATATAAAAAGTGAAATCTTATGTGGGAAGTACGATTCCATTCAAATAAAAAAAATTAAATATTAAAATTTTGGTTGACAAACACGACTTTTTTAAAAAGTAATAAAAAATTATAAAAAAAAAACTCAAAAGCCTTAAGTCTGAGTACGACTTCGGATTTAGAAGTCGTGTTTGGTAAACACGATTTGTCCTAGTTTGGTAATTTTTTAAAAAAATACCCATTCCGATAATTTTTTAAAAAATTACTCCTCCATGGGTAAAAAGCCATTGTTGCTTTGTCACAGCATAATGTTTGATTGTATTTTAATGTGGAAAAATGATAAAGTCTACCCTATTTTGAAGCAGAAGGAGAACAAAGAAAAATAGAAAAGAAAAAAGAAAAAAAGTGATAAAAGTAATATTTCTTTTAAGATTATAGGTATCATTTATGAGAGACAATTTTGCTCTAACTGTAATAAGAAGAACTCAAGACCACTATGTTATGTAATAAAAAAAATATAGATAGAGATAAAAGAAAAATGGATAGACATAAATTGAAAAGATGTATGCTTATTAGGAGTAATGATCATCATCCACCCCGTTTTGGGGTGGAAGGAGGAAAGAGCTAGAGAGAAAAAGAAAAAGGTAGTGAGAAAAAGTGATAGATATGATATTTGATATGATAAAAAATTTAGAGAGACATAGCAAACAAAATAGGGTGGAAGTGAATTGTAACTTGTAAAAGAGTGTGATGTATGATAAATATTACTTGTTTATAAGAATTCTTTAGTATTTTTCTTTGTTTGACATCTTGGGCAGTTGAAGCTTAATGTTGGTAGGGTTCGTTTGGCCGAGTTTTTGGAGCATAAAAAAATAAAAGTTTAAACATGTTTTTAATCTCTTAAATTTGGAGTATGTTTATTTTTGGTCCTCCAAATTTAAAATTAATTTTTTTAGTCTCTATAATCTGAACAAAGCATATTTTAGTCTCTTTGTCCAAATACAGTTAGTGACTCTGTTATATAAAATCTACCTACTACTAAATCTATCATACAAAACTTACCTACTAATATTCCTGCTAGTAAAAACATCACACCAAATTAAGCTAACTCTACACAATTGACTCCATATGTCTTTGTCAATGATATTGCAGGTGGTCTTGAGGGACTAAAACATGTTTTTTTTTTTTCAAATTGCAAATACTAAAAAAATTAATTTTAAATTTGAAAAATCAAAAACAAACTTACTTCAAATTTAAATGACTAAAAACATATTTAGGCCAAATTTAAAAGTTAGTAAAAGTATACTAACTAAAGTTGGTATTTGAGAAAGTAATGACTAATTAAAAATTTTACAAAATTAACGTCAATTTAAACGTTAGCCAGCTCCTCGTCTCCTTTTATTTATTTATTTTAAAATTTTTAACCTCTTTTCTATCCTTTTATTTTTTAATCTTAAAATAGGATTGGGTGAAGTTTGATAAAAAATAAAAAAAAAAAAAATGGCTCACTCCCGCTAAATAAGTTTGAGCATCAATTACGTTCCTGTGTATTTTTCCTCCAAAATGAGATCGAGCCACAATTACAATCAAGAGGATTACCATGGAAAGAAGGAAAGATGACTTAACTTATTCACCCAACACTGCTCTATCTGCTATAGCATTTTCCATCCTAAATGTTCATTTGTTTTATAGTATGTTTGGTTGGAAGAAAAGAAAATACAGAAAAAAGGAAACCTACGGTTTGTTTAGTTGGAGAGAAAGTGCAAGAAAAAAAAAAGTAAAAATTAATTTTTGGAAACAAAAATTTAAACTTTTCTGTTCTTTCACATTTTCTTCAATTTAAATTTCAATTTTTTTTCTCTTCCATATTTTCCTTCCACCCAACCAAACAGATCATTAATGGAAAATGAAAGGATGGATTGTGAAGGGAAAAAAAAAATTAAAATTTTTAATCCTTTTCTTATTTGGTGCAAGCAAACGGAAGATGGAATGGGATAAGTAAGTCTTTCTCAGTCTAATTTCATGTTCAAGAATAGGCAAGAAAGGGGTTACTTTTCTATGTAAAGACAAAAGCACTCTTATTTATATTATATTTTATTTTTATTTAGGATATTTATTTTATTTTACATACACATTTTTTTTTACTTTTTATATAATTAAACAAAAAAAATATTTCTTTTTATTTTTTTCCTACCAAACAACCTAAAAAATTATCCTATTTTCTACTTTTTTTCCTTTTTTCTTTTACTTTCTTTCTTAAATCAATCATACCCTCCCCCTGTTTGGTGGCAAAGAAAGAAATAGAGTAGAGAGAAATAGATTGGTGAGAAATAGTGATGAGAGAAATGGATAAGAAATAGAGTAAAAATATGAGTTGTTTGGTTGTAGAGAAATAGGAATAAAATAAAATAGAAATAATATTGTATAGTTGTTTGATTTGAGTGGAAAGAGAAAAAATAAATTAGATTAATGTCGCTTTTCCTTTTTTGCCCTTATGTACATGTATTTTTTTGTTCGACTAATATAATGCTTGCAAATAAAATTCAATAGTTGGCTATACATGAGTGATAGTCTACTAATGCATTACATTGAACTCTAGAAGTGATGATAGTCATCATAAAACAATAGTAGATTATCAAAGAATGTTAGTTGTAACATCTCGGGCGTTGACGAGGGCAGGGAAGTGATTACTGGTGCAAAATAGATGAGGCACTGGACAAGGAGCGACTCTTAGCAGGCTTCAACGGGAGGGATACATGAATGAATCAAATACACCAAAATGAGAGGGATCTAGAGGCAGTGCAGGTATGGGACTATACAGTTGATGATAGCTTAAAGAAATTAATAAGGGTTACCTTATACCAACAAGATGCATATATTTTTTGGTAGCCTATCACTTAAGAACTCTATAGTTAAGCATGCTTAACTTGGAGTAATTTCGGGATGGGTGACCTCCTGGGAAGTTGCCTAGGAAGTGTGTGAGTGAGGACAAAGCACACTAAAAAGTCTTATGTTGGTTTGTGGAGACAGTCTTCGATCTTGAAAGCTGGCCAGGGGTTACAAAGCTAAATGTAACACCCATTCATATTAAATACAATTCATATGAATTTAGTTATTAAGTTTAGGAAAATGAAATGCGTGTAAAATTTTTCCACTTTTATAAAAAAAATTCCAAACTTAACAAAATTTGAAAATGGTAGTAAAAGATGAAGGATAAGACTGTATATACATATATATTATAAAACTATACATCATGGTTTGATAGTATAGAAAACTAAAAAATTACATCAAAAGATAGGCACTATCTAATCCAATATGTACATCAAAAAGATCCTATACAGAACAGTATTCATCTACTTATCCCTCATACAAAAAAAAATACTATAGGCCTTTAGGTCTTCCGCCGTTGAGATGTCCTTTAACTCATACTCAATATCACGGGGCGTTAATGTCGTCTTCAATAATCACGATCAATCATACACAGAAGAAAATAATGGAGTGAGATTTTTTGTTCTAAAATCACTTTTACATGTATGGTAGGAAATTTACCATAAAACAAAGATAAAACACAGCTGACAACAAAAGGAATCCTAAGGTTCATTCTAAGTTGTATCAGACTACCCTTGACTAGGTATGGATCCATACTTCCCATTAGTAGGTAATAGTTTTTAACAGAACCTGGGAAGTGACTAAGAGTACATATACATCTCTCAACATCATCACGTGGTACAGTCCTCATTATCATTGAGGAAAATAACTGTCAAGATATCCATTTATAGAGGTATACTCTCAAACCAATCCTGAAATACTGAGCAGTTGTTGGGGTTATCGAGCTTGGTCAGGCGAATATCCAGGCTCAAGGGCACTACCCTGGCCATTAGGACCTTCACCACTCGATGCCTACCCCAAGACCTCCTCAAGTGGGTCCCTGCCTTTCATTCCTCAGTTTACCAAACTGTAGCTTTCCTAACAGGGTGTCATGCCACTGCATGTCACTTGTTTATATTACTCACTAAACTATCAATTCCTAACTTCTCAAGTAGAGGTTTCCATGGTCTCATTTAATTTGAGCACCTGTGCAATCAACATTTTTGCCTCATATTGCAGAAATTGCGCAATACCAAAATTTTAATAAAATAACAATTTAGTAATCATATAAAATTTTAGTAGAATAACGACATAGTAATTATAATTTAATTACTAAAATTTTGGCAGAATAACAACTAAATAAATATATTTTAATTTTCTAAATTTGAGCAGAGTAACAACTTAGCAAATGCATTTTAATTTTTTAAAATTGAATAGAGTAACAGCTTAGTAAGTATAATTTAATAATTTAAATTTAAGCAGAGTAACAATTTAGTAATTATGATTTAATAATCTAAATTTGGGCCAAGTAACAACTTTGCAAAAATTAAAGTTTAATATTAAACAATAATAACAATAATAAAACTTAAGCCTAAACAGGTTTAGGGGAAAACCCTTTCTACTAACATACAAAGTGACAATAATTTAGAACCAACTCCACTCCCCCCATTACCTCTAAGTTGGTTGATGAAGAGGATGGAATTGTTGGTGCAAAGCTTCTAGAGGAGAAATTCTACTAGTTGAAAACTAACAAAATTTTAACATAAAAACTAGATAAAATATTTTAGAGAGAGAAAACTTTAGAAAAAGAAGCTCTCTAGCTTTGGAGAGGAAGAAGAGATGCTGAAAATTTGAAGGAGGGAGGAGCTATTTATAGAAGAGGAAGGGGTCTTAGGTGTCCACCAATGACCTAAGCAATGATGCAATAAATCAAGTTTTAAATTTGTTTTTAATTTAAATTTAGGGACAAATATGCACACTTAGGGACATATACACCATTTAGGGTGTTGAATCACCCCTTCTAGGCTTGGGGACGTGCTATATGAGCTGTCCTCAAGCTCCTTAGTGTAAATTTTATTTGTTGGTGCATTAACCGGTACTAATAAAATTGTCTAAACTTGAAAAATTAGCTTTTAATATCAAAATAATTCATTTTAATGAAAAACTAGACAAATACATTATTTTTCATCAAAAATAAATTTCTAATAATAAATTTTAATTTTTATTAATTTATTTCAAATTATATGTATTTATTTTGTATTTTTAAGTTAGAAAATTCATAAAAAATCAATTTTAATTCAATAAATACCAATTTTTTAAATAATTATAAAATTAAATATTTTACCCATAAATAAACTAAAATTACCATTTTCACCCCTTTTGAATGTCAAATCAATATTGGCTGGCTTATAAGACACTTAAGGGCATTTTGGTCATTTTATATAGGAATTTTGAAAATTTTCCAAAAATTTTCCAAAATTATATTTTAATATATATAAGATAATTCCAAGCTCAAATTGACATTTTAATGTCAATTGAATCTTTTTCTCATGTTAGCTCTTAATGTTGAGAAATAGGGATAAAATCGTCATTTTCTAATTTCTCCGAGCTCTTGCTTGGAAAAATTATTAAAAATTACGATTAAATAGTTCTTGAAATTCTGAGCAAAATGGTGAGAGTCAAAATTTTGAAATTCCTTCTCGATTTTTTCAGAATTGCATTGTCAAATATAAAAAAAATAGTTGAAGAATTAAAATAGGATTGTTATATTTTTCACTACTTTTCTTTCAAAGTAAAGTTTTTATAATGAGAGATACTTAATATAAAATTTTCAAAATATTTTGAGGTCAAAATGTCTCTGGTTGGTTCTCACAGTCAACCAAGGTATTTTTGTCATTTTACAAAAAATACCTCAAGAAATTTCAGAAAAATTTCTAAAATTATTATTAATTGTTCTAAATATATTAATGACTTAAAAAAAATATTTAACATACAAAATAATTTAATATACAAAAATAGAAATGTTACATCAGTGGCCAAATGAAACTCCAATAGTCTATTATTTATGTGTGATATTCTATTATCACCACAAGCAACTATTTTTTTGTGGGTAGATATCATATGCACAGTTTTTTGTGGGTATTTTCATCAACTTTTACTCTCAACAATTATTTCCACACTATTTCCACCTATTTTTGGAGGGAAATGAAGAGTGGTAGGCCTCATGAATTTCTTCATCTCTCCCCTCTTTTATTTTTACACTACCAAACACACAAACTTATTTTTTATCTCCCTATTTCTTTCCTTTCACCCAATTTTCACTCTTTTATTTATATTATATTTTATTTTTATTTAGGATATTTATTTATTTTACATACATTTTTTTTTACTTTTTATACAATTAAACAATTTTTTTTTATTTTTTCTCTTACCAAACAACCTAAAAAATTATCTTATTTTTTTTCTTTTTCTTTTTTTTTTATTTTCCTATTTCTTTTCTCTCACCCCAATTTCACTCTATTTCCATGTTGCCAAACAAAGGGTAAGGAATTGAAATAAATCATTTACAAGGGACTAAAAACTTCCTGTGAGTTCCGTTATCTTTCCCTTTATGATATCCAATATCTAATGTCCAACTGATAAATGTATGCTGCATTCATTTAGTTCAGAACGCCTTATACATTCAACTAGATGAAATAATACAATGTGAAATAAATTAGTAGAAGTTTAATGCAGTATATTCTTTCTCTTAGATGAATGATTACGCGTAACGAAATTGGTTAGTTTAATCCGATTCGGTACCAATAGTTTTTTCTGTGTTTAGCATATCCAACTTATTAGACTCAACCAAACATGCAACACACACGCACCACAAGGGATCTCACTATAGAATCAGTAGTCATATAAACAAACAAATAAATTAAATACAACCAAGAACTACGATCATTGAAAACACTCAGCAGTTACAAAGTAAATGAAGTTTCAAATGATGAGGAACTGAACATGGAAGGGCGAGGAGGCATAGAAACTGTCGTAACACCCTCAAGCATTTGGGTAACCTTCTTCATGGAAGGTCTTAGCGAAGGATCCTCTTGAATGCACCAAATTGCTACCATCACAACCTTTTCCACCCTCTTTATGTCATTCATTGCCTCCTCATCATTTTCTACCAATTTAGCCACCTTCCCTTGGCCATAACAACGATAAGCCCAATCTATGAGCGCCTCTTCGTCACTAGCCACTGCAAAGGCAACACTTGACTTGCAACATATGATCTCTAGCAGCACCACTCCAAAACTATAAACATCTACTTTAGTTGTGATCGAAGCCTTCCTAAACCATTCAGGTGCAAAGTAACCAACTGTCCCTCTCAAACCCGTCTTGGCAGCTCTAGTTTGTTCAGCCAACAACAACTTTGCCAACCCAAAATCGGCAATCCTAGGCGTGAACAACTCATCCAGGAGTATGTTCTGAGGCTTTATGTCACAATGAATGATCTGAGTGCTGCACTCTTCATGCAAATACGTGAGGCCCCTTGCAATCCCCAAAGCAATTTGCACTCTCTGATTCCAATGAGGCCTTGAAATCCCAAAGAGAAAGCTTGCCAAGGAGCCATTGCTCATGTACTCATACACTAGAAGACGATGCTCTCCTTCATCACAATAACCAAGTAAACGAACCAAATTCCTGTGGTGGGTTTGTCCAATCACACTCACTTCTGTTTTGAACTCCTTTTCACCTTCTTGCACCACCTTGTCTAGCCTCTTCACAGCAACATACCTGCTCGTGTATGATGTCAACACCCCTTTATAGACCGTTCCAAAAGCACCTCGACCCAACATTTGTTTGAACCCCGTGGTTGCTTCCTCGAGCTCCTTGTATGTAAAGTGTCTTATTGTCGCGGCTGACAAGTTTGGATTATTATTCAAAAGCTTCTTGTGGTAGACAACTGAAAAAACCCGCAAACAAGGCAACAAATAGAAGGACATTGAGGAACACTGAGCTCCCAAGCAGTATTGATATGACAAGCACAATGGTAGACTTTTCTCCCCCACCCTTGTTCAAATCTGTCTTAGGCACCTTGACAAGAGCTATTCTAGTAACACTAAGGTGCTTCCTTCCGTTGCTCAAAGGATACTTCTTCTTCCAACATCTTTCCTGGTCATATATGGCCACCGCGCAAAAGCAATCCTCAAGGCACTTTTGTCTACACATATTCTTGTCCATCGCAGTTCCAATCAACAAATCATAATCAGAGAGAGGCCAGTCCACATTTTTATACTCTATGAAATCTACAAGATCCTTATTCTGCTCCCACCCGTCTATGTTGCAGCTTGGCAGTGGAAAATCTGGTCTACAGCCTGTGAGATTGTCATGTTGAAAAGGAGAATAATGATCTGGGCACAGACAATCAGGCTCCCCATTGATGTTGACACAGTAGCTGTTATAACCACAGATAACATTCCCAGTTTGCTTGGCGAAGGAAAGACAAATATCTGACGGATAATGTTGAACCACACTCCACCACGCCGAACTGCAGCTATCAGCAACGTTGTTCTCACCTATGATGCATAGATACATACATGTATTAGACACGATGTATATCAAATACAGCGATACGACTATTCTAAAAATATATAAGATACAATACCTGTAAGATACGAATCTAGATATGTATAAAAATTGATACAACATATTAAATATATAATTGCTATTCTCGGAATCCAAACAGCGACAGATCTACATGGTCGCTTTTGGGAGCAATTATCCTCAGTAACATTAAAATTTTTCTTAATGTAACATATATATGTAATTATAAATTGCCTCTATAATTTGAAATCTAGTATAAAAAAGTAGTTTATACTATGAATATTATCCCCACAAATTTATGTATATGAGATTGTCCTCACAGTCTAAAATTTTTAGATCCGTCATTAAATCCAAATAAATAACAACTCACTAGGATAGGCCTAATGGGAGGCTTAAGTAATATGCATGAGGTTATATAGTTCTAATTTCAGTGCGACACTTATACACTAAAAAAAATCCAAATAAATAACATATTTCTTGAGCATTACTAAGAACATGCTTCTATATCGTTGTATTAGATTTTCATAATTTTTTTAAAGGCTTGAATACTTCACGGATACTTATCAGTAAAATTTCCACAGGTATTAAATGAAAATATTAGTGCTTCATAGGTTCTCACCTTTCCTGTGCCGATATAGTCTGAAAACCCCATCAGGATCAATTCTAGCCATGTAGAAGAACTCTTCCGACCCACCGTTTAGGACTTCACTGATCACAACACCCGTGTCATTTACTATGTACATGTGTCCAGACTCGTCGAAGATGAGCTGTGATTCAGTATTGAAAGTTCCGGTGGCCCAGTAAGCTTCACGCGTTGGGGATTGAACTGTTTCATCGCTTGATTGTGGCGAATGGTAAAGAACCAAATTGCTATCGCCCTGCCAATCGAGTTCAAAACTCCCATTATATAAACTGGTGTCAGATTGACGGGCCCTGAAGGTTTTAGGCTTAGTCAGATTCTGACCGGGCAAAATGGTATCAGTGGGCTCTTCAAAGCTCTCCCAAACCTGCTTCCCACCCTCATCCAGAAGCGCAAAACTTCCTTTGTCTAGCATAGAAGCACATCTTACTGAGACAATAGCGTTGTTCTCTGGACGCTGCCACAATATCTCATGGCCCTTTGGGTTGTATACTGCAATTCCTTTGCTTGTCAGGTTCACTGTGGACCCTGAAGGAAAACCAGGACTACTTTGTTTTGGTTTTGCGTACCATACTATGGTTCGGTTGGGGTCTTTGGCAAACCAAACGGCGAGCACGGACTTGAATTCCTTGTCGTCGAATAAAACACTTCGGAAACCAAAGGCAAATTCCCCAGACGATGAATTCCATGAATCTGTGTCATTGGTGACTAGAGAGGAATTTAATTGTACACTGGTAGCACTACAGTTGGAAGCAGTATCTCCAAACACATAGGGGAGAAATATTAGAAGAAGCAGAGAATAGGAATGAAGAAAAGTTGAAGAGGCCATTGGTGCTCTCTGAGAACCTTATGATTCATCAAATAACATTTTATAGCAGGATCCGTTGTCATGTTCTCCTGCACGTCGGTCCAAGAAGCTAACCACGGATTGTTTGATTTGGTCTTGGTCTTATTTTATTTTTTCCTGATAACAAAACTATTATTTTGTTATTAAATATTATTTTGTGGACTAAAAATGATATATTTTCAAATTAGAAAAACTAAAATAAGACAAAAAATTTTAGAGGAACTAAAACTGAATTTGACAAATTTTTAGAAGAACCAAAAACATATTTTACCTTAAAAATTAAATACTACACGATACTGACATCTTTGTGTTAATTCGTGCAACCTTATTCGTGTGCAAAGCATTTTGGCAATCTATTAATGGTCATCTATAAAAAGTTTAACGGTCTCAACTAATTAAAAATAATTGCTGGTATAACTTTTAAGATTATTACGTAAAGATCAACAAACTTACCTTAAATGATGGTTTGTAATTAGATAATAGTGTAAAATTATTTTATATTATTAGTGCATAGTTTAATTTCTTATTTTTTTTGGGTATTTATCAAAATTAAATGAGTGTAATAACTATACACTATTAGTGTAAAAACTTTTATATTGTCAACTACTCAGAAACTACTATTAGTATGACTTTTAAGATAATTATTATAAAAGTCAATAAATTTATAAGAAAACAGGTCATATGCTGACAATATAAAGTAATTTTACAATGTCATTTAATCATAAACTATCATTTATTGTAAGTTTGTTGACTTTTATAATAAATACTTTAAAAATTATATCAATGGTGATTTCAGATTAATTAACAGTGTAAAACTTTTTATATTAATAATACATGATTATTAAACTCTAATTTTATTATATATGATAATTTATAATTAAATAATAATATAAAATTATTTTATACTATAAATACATAACTTATTTTTTAAAATTAAATATGGCCAGAATTGAAACTTTTCTTAATTATCCACGTCCTTGCAAGTCACATCAACACGGTATACCATCTACGCCAGATAGCGTAGAATTTCGAAGAAAGGTCACGGTAACCATTAAAGTTCTTTACCTGTTCCTACCTTTCTCTATCAACTCCCAATTTTTTTTGTTTAGAAAAATTCTTCCATAAATTAGTCTACAAAAGAAAGGTGTACTGAATGTGGAAGAAAGTCAGAGCATCTGGTCAAATGCCTTAAATAAATAAGCAATAATGTCGTGCCGGTTGGTTTGTTTTATTAGCTTAGCCTGGTCTAATGAAAAATGGGTTAAGATCTTCCGTAGTAACATTTTCAATGAAATTTTAACCACTCAATTTATTTAATTTATATTATAAAAAAATTATAAAATTATATTTAAAAATTATGAATAGATGAGATGAATTTACACTCTCATGTTAAATTTTACTGTAAAAAAATCCTATTTCACTGAAAGATATCCTTTGTCCCACCCTCTATTCTCGTCCCAGTTTCTCCAGTTAAGATTTATCACCTCATTTAATGAGGCCATGTCACTATTTTTCTATTTTTCAATTAACAGCGCTGTTAATTCGTCCATGGAATATTTATGAAAGTAACATTTATGGTATATTGGTATATTTATGCTTAAACTAAAATAAGTTTTAGTCTCTATGTTTTTTAGAGATTAAAACTGAAGAAACATAATAACAATAAGGATAAATGTATCTAATAAAGATGTATAGGGATTAAAAGGACTAATTCTTAAATGAATGTGGATTAAATAATTAGTTTAACTTATATTTATTTCAAACTTAACTTTTATTATATGCTTGTCATCTATTCTAAATTTCATCATTTTTTATGTTATTCTTGATTAATTCAATTAATATAATGTTCAGACACTACATATATGTTAATTTTAAGCAATCTCGAGTAATTTAAAGTAACAGTGTCTTTCTTTATTATATTATAACGTTAATTTTAATATAAATATGTGTTCAAATCTTTATAAGCAACACTTTCTCAAATACTTTCTTTCTAACATTTTCTCTACTATTAGTTGAAATATGTTGGACATCACAAAAATTAGTAGGTCCTACTTCTCATTTAATGAATATCTCCTAATTTAAAAGTGTAATCTACCAAAATTTGTGATTTTCAATAAATTCTAGCTAATTGTAAAGAGAGTGTTGCTAGCATTCCTCGTGTTCTATAATTAGATAATCACCTCAAATAGTTTTTTTTTTTTCAATGGTGACACTGAGGCTAGGTCCTCTCTGACCTCGTGTATACTATCCAATCCTCTATTACTAGGCCGACCCTAGTAGGTTATTTCTTCAATGAGTTATTACACTTAAAGAACTAATTTTTATACAATTTAGATGAAGTGTTACAAGAACTTGATATTAATATTAAAAAAATATTTTTTCTTATAAAACTTACTAAAAATATAAACATAGGAGGTAATTTGTGAAACTCATTTTAAGTTCTTAAAAAAATTAGATTATTGAAGTAAAAATTTGTTAAAATTCTTAAAACTGATAGAATATAATAGAACTCATAAAAATGAAATTGAGAAATATTAGCAATATATTTTTTTAACAATTTTTTTTATTGACTAAAATTTATTAAAAATTACAAAAAAATGGATATATCTTCTTATTTAATTAACTCTACTCATAATTTTATAATTTCTAATAAATTTTAATCAATGACAAAAAGTGTGTTAAAAAAATATATTAGTATCACTTCTCAATAAAATTAAGCAACTCTAATGGTGTTGATAATTAAAGATGCTCTTATATTCGAATACACATCTCAACTATTTTTTTAAATTAAATTTAGAATCCGAAAGGAATGCCCACTGGCATTTTTTTAATAAAAAATTTATAATAGCATCGAAATTATTCAGCAGAAATATATAGGTCATAATGCTTTTGCATCCCTACTCCAAACAATATAACTTATTTAGTGGGCCTTGTTGGATCTCTACCATTGGCACTGGTTGTGGTTGAGGGTGCTATTCCTACTCCAATTTTTCCTCTTTTCACCCCATCTGTTATTTGCGCTATTTTTATTTCCAAAATATCCCCTGACAAAATCGTGTTTCCATTGTGATTTTGTATAATGGAAACTTGTTTCCGTTTTGATTGAGGGGATGCGCCCATCTATACATAATGGAAATGCGTTTTCATTATGTATTTGGGAATAAGACATAATAGAAACGTGTTTCCATTATGTATTTGAGAATTTCGTTATGTATTAATTTAATTGTTTATATCTATGAAATTAATTTTTTTAGGGACAGCTTTTAATGGTTCACTGACGTGTGAACAGGGCACGCGTTTGAATTGGTGCGATCTGGACCAATAAGTGTAATATATATAAAATCTAAAACATCTATAAAATCCAAAAATATATACAAAAATGTTCATACATAATGCATAAAATACTAAAAGAAATGATCTAATAGTTAAAAATAAGAGGAAAAAGTGAAGCATCAGAGGTGGTCGTTGTCTTCCTCTACTTCCTCCTTTGATAGGTACACTTGGAATCCATGCCTGACTGAGCAATAGCCAATGCCTCTCGGATTATCCTATCACCGTCAATGCCCTTTGGCACCACTCTTAGACGCAGCATGCACTCCATAAGGCCAACAACCCTATCCCATTATGCCTACAAAAAAAGAAATGGAAACTTTATTAAAAAATGTGTCATTGGCATCGTAAAATAACATTGTAAATAAATGGATACTTACCTAGCATGAATGGGTGTGGCTGGACGAAGACTGTTACGACATAGGAAGTTGTGGAGGGCCATGCGAAGGATCGCCTGTCACTAGAGGTATCAAATATGGATGAGAAATCTGGTGGAACCATTCAGGGTAGTCATCCGCGTAGGTCCATGGGGTCTCATGTAACACAGCCACTCCTTTGTCCACCACGTGTGCCTCCCAGCCTTCCCAGTCATCAAACTGGCTAGTAAACAATGGGAAGTGAACAGGTAGAGGGCGAGGGATCCCCTGGATATATCCAAACTGCCTAAGGACCCTCTTTGGTAGATGTGCGCACATGTGAATTGTAGTGGATGAAGCCTAAGTAGAACGAGATCGATTCTAATGGGCGGATGACCCTATATGAGTGATATGGTACCTACTCAACGTCGTCCAGCTGCAACTGGTCCAACGCCTACCTAGTCCTCAATGCAAGACCCGTGCCCCTTGTGGCATTCCACCGACAAAGGCCTAGAGTTGCTTTGAGTAATCGATGCTCGAAAATCTCTCCACGGTGGTAGGGAAGTGCTCATAGATCCACGCTTGTAATCGACAATTAATAAATTAAATTACATAAACAAAATAAACCCTAAACAAATATAAACTCTAAAATACAATATCATACCATCAGGAGGCTCATGTATCCTCCAAAGTGCGTTGTAGCTCAGAGGCTAGCAATGCTAAGCTGGTCATAGAGGAACGCTAACGTAGCTAAACCTTAGGAATATCCTACGCATGTCTACGCTGCTCCCTACCTGCAACAGCTTGTCTAGCTCGCTGTGTAGATGAAGTTAATGGTGGACACTTAGATGTGCCTGGTGCATCATTTGGCAGAGGGCCTCGACCACAACGAGGGGCACCGAATCTCGTGCGTGGCATAATGAACCTGAAAATTAATTATTAAATAATTAATAATCAAATTTAATTAATATTATTAATTAGAAATATTCTAAAAATAATTAATTTAATTATTAAATTACTTATGTTAGCAAAAACAAATAATTTAAATTATTAAATTCATTTAAATAATTAAAATAAAAATTTAATTTAAAAACACATAACTGAAATTATTTATTTCATTCAAATAAAAACTATTTAAAACACAAATAATTCAAATCATTAAAATCATATAAATAATTAAATAAAAATTTAATTTAAAAACAAATAACTTAAATTATTTAATTCATTAAAATAAAAAAACCTATTTAAAAAACAAATAATTTAAATCATTAAAATCATATAAAAAATAGTTAAATAAAAAAATTTAAAATTCATTGAATACATAAAGGAATCGAAATTCTGTTCAATCTAGAAGTCCAAAAAAATAAACAGACCTCACTTTCGATGACGGCACGACGGGATTGTCAACAGTTGTAGAGGCTTGTGCCAAGCTTATTGGAGTAAGGTGGCGCGAATGAGGCAGAGTCACGTTCTTCCGGTAACTAGGGGCAGCAGTTGGGGGGGGGGGGCATGGGTGAGAAGAGAAGAGAGAGGAGGGACAGAGGTGAGGAGTGTCAGAAGGGAAGAAGGAATGGTGAATTTAAAATTCTAAGGAGACAAAAATGAAATTTCATGTATTTTGGAAAAGGAAGGGGGTGAAAAAAGAAAAAAAGGGGTGGGAATAGCATCCCCCACTTGAGGGGTTGCTATTGGTGTGCACGAGAATCCTGGAATTGAATGTCCTATTCCTAGCATGAGGAACACTAGTAAACCTATTCATAGTTGGGGTGTGCAAATGTGTCCCTCATTTTGATAAAAATTATAAATAAATATCTTGATTTTTTGTATTTTGCTCCTTCTACTTTTGTATATTTGAACCCACTGTTTGCCCATTTTTATATTTTAATTATAAGTTATGTAATTTATTTGATTAGATATATTAAAATTTTATAATTTTAATATTTATGTCTTTATTTTTATATATATGATAATAATTATTAATAATTTTATTTTGTTAAAAAAATTGTTCACACTAATTCAGGGTCCTAGATCCTCCATTGACGAGGAAGATATTCAACATGCTCATCATCATCCCTCTTCCCATACCATATTGCACGGTTGAACACTGATCGCAAATGTACTGCTAGAAGCATAGCAACAACCTGACGGTCATGAGAGAATAAAAAGAATCAAGGAACATTAAATTGAGATTTCAATAGTGTCTGAAATTGTATAAAACATTAAATTGCATCTCTTGTAACCTTCAACAGAAACCAAGTGCTACCCATTCACCTGATGACTTTCCAATTGTCATTCAAAAAATGATACACTGTGAAAAGCTACCACTTCTATCTGGCATAACCTGTGGAGCGGTTTTGCGATTGTTTAGAAAATTAAGAGTTATTTAATTTGAAAAGAGTGAATAGTATATGCATATAAATATTTATACTGTCATTATTCAATCACAAATAGTTTTTTGATAGTTATTTTTAGGTTAAATTATTTTTTTTTGTCCATCTTTTTATTTAGATTATTTAATTTGTTTTTTTTTATTTTTAAAATATTTAATTTGGTTATCTAATTTTTTAAAAATGTTTAATATTGTCTTTTTGTCTACTTGACAGTAACTGTGTTAGTGTAGTTGAACACGTTTCCATTTTTACATGTTGTCACTTCACGTGACACGTCAATCTTTCTTAATATTGTTAGTGTCAATTTGGAGGAAAAAAACATTTTTTTTTAAATTAAATGCTTAAATTGAATATTTTTTAAAAATAGAGAGACCAAATTAAATAATTTAAATAAAAAGAGAGTTCAAAATAGTAATTTAACCATTGTTATGATAAAAGAGAATGAAGTGATGTCACCTCCTTCCAGTTGGGTTGAAAAAATATGAAAGCAGCAGTTCCCAATTCGACTGTGACAAGTGCAACCGATAACACACAATACTAAAACATCTTAAGGAGAGACAAGAAGATTGGTTATGATACACATATTTAAAAAGTAAACTAACAAATGATAACTACCGATTAAACAATATTAATAACAACAAATTTGTAGTTTGTTATCAATTATTTACTATATGAATACTTCAGAGAATCTTAATCTTGAATTTGAGGATACTGAAAGTAAACAACAAGGGTTCCTGGATGTTGTTCTGACATATCCACAACAAGAGATAATGAATAGGATTTCACCAATAGCAATTATAAGGTAGATGAACCTGCCAAAATTAAATTATCACATAGTGAAAGTATATATATTTCCTACATCTAAACAAAGTATATAGTCTTCCTGAAAATTCATAATGATATAAAAATATTGTACAAATAAATTAGAACGGATGAAACATAACATAAATTTTATTTTATGTTTGGTACATTTTAAAAACAAAGCAAAATAAATCAGGAGATTAAAAATTGATATATTTTAATTCTACTAAAAAAGAGTGAAATTAAAAAAATTAAAATAGAATGGAATTTTTCATTTCGTTTTATCCATATGCGCCAAATCTTAATCATGTCTAGATAAACATTAAACTTATAACTTAGATAATAATAACGTCAATTATGTAATCTGAACCTGAATTAATTCAATACTTAATTGAAACATTTTTTTCACTTTATTAATTAGATATCGATTAATTTTAAAATTGTGAGGCAGGATATAGGTGTATGTATTAATATTATTCTTAATTATAAGGGTTTTTAGAATTTGTTCCCTCTAGATTGATGGGATAAATTTTAGGAAAAACTTTTTAATACTTTTATGTTGTGTTTGGATCAATGGAGAGAAAATGGAAAGGGATAAAAAAGTTTAAAATTTCAATTGGAAAGAAAATAGAAAGAAAAAAAATTAAATTTTTATTTTTAGAAGTCAACATTTTTATTTCTTTTCTTTTCAATTTCTCTTCAAACCAAAACAAAAACTATATTGTTATTCATATTTTTTCCTTCTATTTTCTTTCCTTCCATCTAATTAGAGTATGCAATATCTTCCCTTTAAAGCAAGATACCTATATTATGTAAGGTTATTTTTTCCTAATTTATTTATTTTTTAAAATAAAAACAAGAAAAAAATGCTTGTTGTGTGGTGAACACAAGGAAAAAGCTTCGACGAGCTTCGACGGTGGTTGCAGACGTCTTCGGTGGTGGCACTTGCAAGGACTTCGAAGTCAGTAGGAGCATAAGAGAGTGAGTGAGAATGAGAGAGTGTGTACTCGATGAGTGTGAAACCATTTATATAGAGTATTTTGGAGGGAAAAATCGTTAAGGTGAGGTGCCACGTGGTAGCATGTATTTGGGTGTCTCATTAAGCATTTTCCTTACCATGCCGAGGTAAGCATAAAACTCTGATCGGGATGAAACAGACAATACCATCCGGCTTATGAGGTTGTGCTAACCGAGGTAGGCGAAGCTATCGACTTGTATGTCAGCGAGGGAGCAAGCCGACTTAAGGGGTTAGCGTCTAGGTAACCCCTAGAATAGTTGTCCCAAAGTTGGTGATGCTTGGAAAAGCATCGTTGGCTTAAGAGTTTGAAGTGACTTCTGAGATGGTGCTGCGCCTAAGCTGGTAATGTTTTGGCGGAAGCATTGTCAGCTTATAAGTTATCTGAGATCGAATAATTCAACCTATGTCTTTTCATCTTCTTTAGATAGTTTCGCTGCATTTTCGAGGGGATCAAGACGCATTAAATGCATAATGATTCAAGATCTTGAATTTCATGGCTCCTTGAATTCCAAGAGATTTAGGCAGTTACGTAAAATTTTAAACTTGTTTTTTAAATATTTGTGGATTTGGGCCCAATAAGAGTATAGGCTTGCTTATTTTGTACTGTTATTTTATCTGTTTGTTTTAACTTTTACTGTTACTTTCACTATCTTCCTTCATAAGAACCTTGTGTCTCCCTTACAATTTTTCTCCGGTGAAAGTTCGGTGCTCTCTAGCGACTTCATCCTAGCTTCAAGTATTTGCTTATATTTCCGCTTAAGGTAGTGTCTTTTTCTTAATTTTTGCCTTTGTTTGGAGTTTTCTATTGTTGCATTGTGCATATTCAGTCTTGCTTTGCTTTTTTCGAAGATGGATTCGCACAGACAAAACACTCCATCTTCTAGGCGTAGCAGCTATGGCAGTCACCCAGTGGGTTTTGTTGCCAACTGGCTGTTCAGGTCTTCGAGTCTCCCCTTATCTTCGTCTGCTAGTCAGGATAGGTCTTTGGGGGGTCGTGGAGATGCTAGAGGCCGTGTCTATTCTTTGGTTCTTCTTGCGACTCCTCGTGGGAGGATAATTATCCCTACAGATGCGTCTAGCAGGGGTGATTTGCCCTTTGTCCGAAGTAGTCAGAGTAGGATGAGGGAGGGAGGAGGAGGGATGAGCGTCCGATGATGGTTGATCTAAAGAACCACCTTCACCAGAAATCACAATATGTCTTGAGGTTCTTGAAAAATGCTGTCATCTAAAGTCGGTGGGAATGTCATACAGCCCTAACAAAGTCCTAGAGTACGCTAAGGCCTGGGTGTAGTTTCCTAATTTGATGAAGATTCCATTTAGTCCGGGAAGCACGTCCGGGATGGTTACGTTGGCTAGAGGCAGCACCGGAGTTTTTTTTAACCGGGTTACTAAACTGGCAGCATTTAACCATTCTTTTGGTGTTTTTGACAAGGATATGGGAAAGTTTGTGAGGAACGTTGAGAGTACTCTAGAGGCATACTATGAAGCGGTGGATCTCGACGTGGATTGGGTAGACATAAATGTGGCTGGAACTCGATCTTGCTTCAACTAGGAGGCGTTGGATACGTTGGCAAGTTGTTTGGAGTTAGCCTAAGATGATCATGGTATGGTTTGGGGTATAGTGGCGTTGGGAGATGATGGCAGGATATGCTCTCAAGGGCCAAAGGAAAATATGGGGACCTATTTGGACGAGACTACGGTCGCAGAAGTTGATTACTTATACTATGATTTTCTACCAATGTATCTGGCATTCTTCAAACATCTCACAGTTAGGCTTCCCTTTTTTTACTTTTAGGTGTCGATTTTAAATTTTCTCAACGTTGCCCCCTCACAACTTTATCCAATTTCTTTGGCCTTTATCATAGCCTTCGAGAACTTGTGTAATAGAGAAAGGGTTGTTTGTACTTGTAACCTATTTTTCTACTATTTCATCCCCATCTGCCAGTCTTATGAGAAGAAGTATTCTTTTATCTCCTTTCGCGGCGTCAGGGAGAAAGCACTATTAAGGCCTTTGGAGGATTCTTACATGGATTATAAAGACAAATTCTTCTTTCTTCACCCCTGAGTTGAAAGCTGGGAGGCTTTGTTCATCGTTTGAGGGACCAAGGAGAGTGTAAATGAACCTCAGTTTCCTTTGTACTGGTCATATGGCCATTACTGCTTGGAATATAGTCGATTCATAGTCAGGCAAAAAGATCTTACCTTAGATGAGTTGAGAGCCCAGGATCACTTTTTCGACCTAATTAAAAATCTTCAAGGTTGGATCCTTTGTAAATGGCTTATCAGGACCATTCTTGTAGAGTTCCAAGGCAGTTTTAGTTAACACGTTCGTGCATGCATCTTCTTTTACTCCACTTTTGCTACTGTTCTCGGAAATGAATTTTCTTTCTCTTATGGCCTTTTGATGAGCCTTCTTTTCTTTGTAAAGATGGTAAAGTCAAATATGGCTGATTTTTCTCTGGCTTTTCAACAAGACAAAGCGGCAAAGCCAAAGGAGTCGCAAAGGTCCAAGGGCAAGCAAAAAATTGCTATTCTAGAGAAATCCAAGGTCCCTACTTCTCTTACTCCTCCTCTTAGTAAAGGAATAATGATCCAGGAGGTCGACGCTAGGCCTTCGTCAGCACTTGTTGAAAGATTTCCTTTTAGAGAGACTGTGGAAACCGGGATTCCTCACTCTGCTCTGGCCCCTGAGAAAAGAATTGCAAGTGACAAGTTGCAGGAGGAGATGCCTTTTAAAAAGCAACGGGTTACTCACTCTACTTCCACTATGGTTGAAGAGGTCGAAAGGCAAATCTTAGCCGACCATTCTTTTGTCATTGAGGCAGCCGTGCTAGATGAAATTAAAGATATGTAGGGTGGATTAAGTGGATTGGCCTCATTGTTTCAACATATGTTTTTGGGGTATTCCCAATATGTTTTAATAAAAGAAGCTTTTGGTGACAAGAACCCACTGGACATGCTGACGAAGAAAGATGCCGTAATAAATTAGTTGAAGCAAGAAAAGGAGAGGGCTCGCCGAGCTAAGGAGGAATCCGGCAAGAGAATAGCCGAGCTTGAGGAGCAGCTTGCAGCGGAGCAACTAGAAAAAAGGTGACTAAAGAAGGTTGAAGTTGATTTACAAGCGAAATTGACTACCACCAACGCTAAATATATGTAGTTAGAGTTAAACCTTTCCTCCTAGGTTGAAACATCCGAGATCAAGGCGCAAAAGCTTGAAGGTAAGGTGAAAGAGCTCAAGGCCAATGTGGCATATTCCCAGGTAGAGTATCGGTAGATGCGCCAACGTTGGATGGAGTTTGTTCAACTTTCCTTTGAAAACACTATAAAGCAAGTTCGATATCTCTTGCAGTAGAACTTGAATATAGAATGCGCCTAAGTGGATTGTGAAATTATTGATGGCGTGTGGCATGCTAATGTTGATGGTGAGATGGTCCTGACAGATCCCACTGTCACCAATGCTGGGTCCAAATTAGAGGATGATGATGATGAAAAGTCTAGAGCTGGAAGACTTGGGGTAGATCCTTTCGCACATGTTGAGAAACAAGTTGAAGAAACCCTTGAAGATGTTGAGAGACAACTTGCAAATAGCTTCACATCGACCCCACAGGTGACATCGACAATCCCTCCTCAAATCAAGGTGGTTGTTTTGGGTGATGATCTTGATGCTGGGACTATTAGCACCTCTCATGCAGATGGTGCCAATGCCAATGTTGCCAACACTAGATCTTGAAGGGCTAGAATGCCGGTTTTACTTGTACGCCATTGTAGCTGTGATTTATCTTTAAGCTATTTACACAATTTATATCTTTAAATGATCTAAATAGTTTATATATATATATATTTTCAAATGACTTGATTAGTTTATACCTTTTGATTTATTCCTTCGTGAATATTTGTAAATGTTTGGTGCTTTGTTGCTTTATCATGCTTTTCTTTGGTTGTTTTTCTTTTCTACTTGTGATTTTTGGTTTTGCATTCTCTTTGTTCGTTAGCCTGAGCATAGGATTTTTTCTTTTATTGTTTCCGTTATCTCGATAAACTTTTGCTTCTTCATCTTAAACCCTGAATGGATCAAATCTACATCCAAGAGGTGATAACCTTCTTGCCTTATTTTCGTTTTCTCAATGAACTTTTGCTTGTTCATCTTAAACCCTGGTTGAATTAAATCCATGTACACGAGGTGATAACCTTCTTGCCTTATTTTCGTTATCTCGATGAATTTTTGCTTGTTCATCTCAAACCCCGGCTGGATTAAATCCATGCATATGAGGTGATAACCTTCCTGCCTTATTTTCATTATCTCGATGAACTTTTGCTTGTTCATCTCAAACCTTGGTTGGATTAAATCCACGTACACGAGGTGATAACCTTCTTGCGTTAATGTCGTCTTGATAACCCTGACAATCTTTTGCTTATGCTTTAATTCTTTGTCCTGCGCTTTACTTTTTAAGACCACAAAACTCTCATTTTATTAATCACGTAGGTCAAAAAATAGTACAAGAGCTACAAATTATAATATGTAACTCGGCCAACACTACTCCAATAAAATTCTACTTACTCTATAAAAGAAAAGAATATACTTAACCTTCTTTACTGAGATGTCTTAGCTATAATATCATTTGAGGTTGCTCATATTCCATGTCTGCGGGATGGTAATCCCAGATAGTGTCTCAAGCATATATGCTCCTGTGCTAGTCTTCGAGGTAACCCGATAAGGGCCTTCCTATTTTTTAATAGCTTTCCCTATCTGGCATTCTTTCCTCCAAAGTCGACTTGCCTTGATATCAAGTCGCCAAGCTCAAACATATAAGGAACAACCTTTTTGTTGTACCTTGTTGCAACTTGTCTCTTCAGGGCTGCTTCTCTTATTGCAGCGATCTCCCTTCTTTCTTCAGTGACGTCTAATTTGGTTCAGAGCAGCCCATCATTATCTTCTAATCTCATGTTAGTCACTCTTCATGTTGGCTCTCCAATCTCTGCCGGGATCATTGCCTCCATGCCATAAGTAAGGCAGAAAGGAGACTCTCCAGTGGTAGAGTGGGGGTTGTGTGATATGCCTAGAAGACATGTGGTAATTACTCAACGCAACATCATTTTGCTTCGTCCAAATGCCTTCTGAGTCTGTGGAGGATGACTCAGTTTGCAGCTTCTACTTGCCTGTTTGTCTGAGGATGCTTAATTGAAGTGAAATGCTGCTTTATTTTCAATCCAGCTAAGAATTTTTGAAAACTTCTGTCTCTAAATTGTGTGTCATTGTCTGACACTACAACATCTGGTATCCCATGCCTACAAATAATCTGTCGGAATACAAAGTTTTCTACATTCTTAGCCATGATGGTGGCCAATGCCTTTGCTTCAATCCATGTAGTAAAGTAATTGATCACCACCGCCAATTATTTCACTTAGCTAGGCATATTGGGGAAAGGGCCAAGTATGTCGATCCCCCACCAAATGAATGGCTAAGGAGAAGTAAGCGTGCCTAGATCCTCGAGGGAAGCGAGGTGAATGTCGGAGCATTTTTGGCATCTATCACATTTTTTGTTAAAGTCCATGGCATCACTTTCCAACGTCAACCAGTAGTAGCCTTTTCTGTGTATCTTCTTGGCCAAGGCTCTGCCCCTAAATATTTCCCACAACATCCTTCATGAATTTTTGCCATTACGTACTCGGACTCTGATTTTCCCAAGCACCTGAGTAAAGGTTGGGAAAAACCACGATGGTAGAGCTTATCGTTTACGATACAGAAATGTGCAGTCGATCTTTCCAGTCTCCTTGCTTCCTTCTTGTCCTCAAGAACAGTGCCTTCAAGTAAATAGTTGATAATGGGAATTATCCAGTTTGGCTCTGCTTCTACTGCCATGACAAGATTGGGCTCATGGATTGTCTGCTAGATGATCGACCTATTATTGTCGGAAGATTTTGTGCTTGCAAGCTTGGATATAATATCAACTTTCAAATTGTTTTCCCGAGGTATGTGGACAAATTCTATCTTGTCGAAGTTTGTGACAAGAGTTTTGACCTTTGCCAAGTATTTTTGCAACATCGGTTCCTTGGCCTGATATACCCCATTGATCTGCGATACCATTAACTGTGAGTCGTTACACACCCTCACCCAGGCTACACCTATGTTGGACACCATCGTCAGTCCAGCTATACACGCTTCATATTCTATTTGGTTATTTGAGATGGGGAACGTGAAGGTTAGAGACTGTTCTAGAATAACCCCACTTGATGATTCTAATAGTATGCTAGCTCCGCCACCTTTTTCATTGGATGATTTATCGACGAAAAGAGTCCAAGTCGAATCCTAGGATGTCGGATCTGACGGGGTTAGTTTAGCAACAAAGTTAGCCAATGCTTAGGCCTTTAATGCTTCTCTCGGCTTGTATCGCATCCCATGCTCGGATAATTTGGTGGCCCAGGTTGTCATCCTGCTAGCTAACTCTGGCCGGTGCAAAATATGCAAGATTGGTTGATCTGTTCATACTACAATCTGATGTGATTGAAAATATGGTCTAAGTTGCCTCGTCGCCATAACAAGTACGAATACCACTTTCTCCATTTTTGGGTATCTCAGCTCGGCCCCTTGAAAGGCCCTACTTACGAAGTAAACTGGCCTTTTCCCTTCTAGAGTCTCCCTTACCAGTGCTGTGCTCATGGCCTCATCAGCAACAACGAGATACAGGTATAGTATCTCGCCTGGCTCAGGTTTAGCGACTAGTGGGGAGATGACAAAGTCTTTTTTAGCCTTTCAAATGTAGCCTTGCACTCTTCGGTCCATTCAAATGGTTTGCTTTACTTAAAATATGGAAAAAAGGAATAGCATTCTTTGCTACTTGGCCATGAACCTTGTTAACACAGCCAATCACCCGGTCAACTTCTAGACTTTTTTTACATTTTGGGGATTTTTCATCTCCAATATTGCCCAGCATTTTTTCGGGTTCAACTCAATTCCCCTTTTAGATAGTATATACCCCAAAAACTTTGTTGCTAAGACTCCGAATGTGCATTTATTAGGGTTCAACCTCATGTTATACTTTCTTAGCTGCCCAAAAATCCTGTTTAGGTCTTGAAGGTTCATTTTAGGAGTAGCACTCTTTACAATCATATTGTCAACATATAGTTCTAGGTTTTGACCAATTTGTTTCTCAAATACCTTATTCATCATTCTTTGGTATGTAGCCTCGACATTCTTTAGCCTAAATGACATTACATCATAGTCGTAATTGGTCTTCTTAGTCATGAAGGCAGTTTTCTCCTGATCCTCTAAGTGGAATGGAATCTGGTTATATCCAGAGTATGCGTCCATGAAAGACAAATATTGATACTTGGATGAAACATCCACCAATCTATTAATGTCAAGGAGGGGATATGTGTCCATTGGGCAGTGCTTGTTAAGGTCAGTATAATCTACACACATCCTCCATTTTCCATTTTACTTCTCAACAAGGACTATGTTGGCAAGCCAAGTAGTGTATTTCACCTCTCGAATAAATCTGGCATTCAACAATTCAGCAACCTACCTCTCGATTTCCTACAAACGCTTCGGGGCTATCTTTGTTCTTCGTTGGCATACTGGTTTCACAGAAGGATCCATTTCCAACCGATGGCAGATGAAATTAAGGGCTATCCCTAACATATCTGCCGGCTTCCAGGAAAATAAGCTAGAGTTGCTTTTTAACAAGTTCAATATGTCAACCTTCATCTTATCATTAAGATCAGCCCCAATTTTCACAATCTGCCCAACCTCTTTTCCCAATTCAATTGGGATGCACTCTTATTCCAGCTCTGGACGAAGTATGCAAGAGTCCTTCTTTATATCACCTCGATAATCTAGCTCTATTAGCAGCACTTCTCCTTTTTCGACATTGGGTTTGTATTCTAACTCAGGTTTGGGACCAACTTTGAGAGACTCCTTGTAACACTCTCTAGCCTTTCTCTGATCACCTCGTAAGGTGACTACCTGCATGTCGTCATTAACGAACTTCATTGCTAGGTGTGATACCAAGATGATGGCCCCTAATGCGTTCAAAGTCGGTCTCCTGAGGATAGCGTGATATGAAGATTTAATGTTTACCATGATAAACCGGGTCATCATGCTTTTTGTGCCAAGTGGCTTATCAAAGGTTACATGGAGCTTTATATAGCCAACCGGCGTAATATGATGTTCGGAGAATTTGATCAAATCTTCATTATACAACATTAACTTGGATTTTCGTATTTTGAGCTTCTCAAAAAGCTCGTAAAACATGATGTCGGTTGAACTTCCAATGTCCACTAAAAGCTAGTGAACCTCCTTATTTGCCATAAGTGCATTCACCACGAGGGGATCGTCGAGTTTGTAATGACTTACTATTGCTACTACACCACAACTACATACTCTATCGTCTTATGTAAGCAAAAAGGTATGTGAATGCACAAGTAATCATCATATGAGACCTATCCGTCTCTACCAACTTACATCACATCATACATGTCTTTACAACCCCTTAAGAATAAAAGAACGAGGGGTATGACACCAACACCAAAATACATATATACATCAACAAGGGGAAAGGGGTACCAAACACACTCCTTATGGCTGGTCACACTATACACCCCATCAAAGGTATGAGATAGAAAACAAAACATCAAAAAAGCAAATGAGTGACTCATCGCGTCACACTATCTCTTGCTAGCGGCTCCACCTTTAGCTCTGAATAGCCGGATCCAATGAGGGCTCACCATCTACTCCTATGCCCAATGATGTGATCATCACAATCACACTAACACATCAATGGCAACAACAACAAATACAACATAACAGCAAGGCAAGGGTAAGATTACTTTGAAAAAAACAACATAATACACCATCAATAATTCATAGTATCACCCACATGTAATAAACTTATAAATCACAACAACCTAGTTCTCATGACATCAATGCACATCACACAACAATTTCACCACTACCATGTCGATGTATGAAGACACGACTCTTGAGAGATTTACAACACTTCGGGCGATTAGCTAGGTCTCACCCCCTAAGCATGGCCTCAACAACACCCAATTTCGTGTCTCTCACCATTCAGGGATTGCCAAACTCTGATCTACGAAAAGGATTATGTGGTTTGTCAAGATAAGTGTATGTGGGTAGTGGCCTATTGCGACTTAAGGTTTGCACCACCTTGCCCCTTGCGGAATTGCCCATCCACTCATCCCTGAAAGCCTATCTTTAAGACCCCAAGTCTTATCTAGGTACTAGGTTAGAGGCTCGTCTGAGCCGCAACTCCTGTCAACTAGCCAACTTATGTGCCTACCCGTACCACGATATGAGGTATACCAACCACAATCTCAGCCAACAACATATGCATAAAATGCATGTACCACATTACAACATTAACTCATTAGCAACAAGTCAACATATACAAAGCAACATCAATGTGGGGCTTAATCGAGCACCATACATATCCAGACAACTACTATTAACCCCATGCAGGCCCAAATCCAACCCCATGCATGGCCAACAAGTGAGGCCCTATCCAAGTAGCCCGCACCCCATAAGAGAAGTCTCATAACAACAACATTGTTTAGGTGAAGTCCTATCTAAGTAGCCCACACCCTATGAAAGAAGTCTCACAACAATAATATTATTCACAACAAGTGGAGGCCCTATCCAAGCAACCTTCCACTCATACATTTCCAACAATTCTTACATTACATACAAGTCAATGGTGGCGCTATCTTTTTATTAAGATTATTAATAGTACAAAAATTAGACGAGGTTGTTAATAGTTCCCTAGCATGTCTCTTCCTCGCATTGTTGGATGGACCTCTACTAGAAAATTTGCTTGCTATTACATAGATAACCTCATGACTTCGCGCTAGAGAATGAGTGTGACATCTTGTCGGTCGTCGGGATGATGACCGACGTGGTGACATGTGTCGTATGGCCTGGACCTTGGCTTTGTCTCACATATGCCGAGATGCAGTATGAGTTCTATGTATCTATGTCTACGCGGCGACCTACCCCTCATTAGGGAATAACGTTCCCTACTAGGACTTCGAGTTCTTTCCCTCTTCATAGGTGGGGAACGTCGGTTCTTAATGTGATTCCCTTTGCATTGCTTCATAAACCGGCTTAGCCTTCCCCGCCTTATCAAAACCTCAATTGCGTCTTTCAATTGGTAGCATTCTTTAGTATCATGCCCTGACACCCTCTGATATCAACAAAACTTTGATGATCACCACCTTCTTTGTTTTTCAATGATTTTTAGGGCTTTATCAATTTCTCTACGAACTCCACATTGAGTACCTTGTTCAAGATCTTCTATCTTGAGGTATTCAATGGAGTAAACTCTTCAAATCGTGGCCCCTTTTTATATAGACCTTAGTCTTCATGATGCGACAATTTGTCTGCTTTTGGCATGGGATTCTTTTCCTGAGTCATAACCTCAATTGATTTTTCTTTTCCCCCTTCAAGCACATTCTTGTAATTAATGTATTTTTTCACCTTCTTTAGGAATTCCTCCATTGATATCGAAGGCATCTTAGCGATCGACGTGAAGAAAGGCGAACCTTCCCTCAATCTGTCTTTGACTAACATTGATACTACTTTGGCCAGCAAGTTCTCTACCGCTCTTGCTTCTTGATTAAATCTGTTAATGTAGTCTCTCAACAGCTCGTCTGAACCCTGTTGATCCTTCTCAAATCTGCCTCGCTTTTAGGTTTGACTTTGCTGATCGTAAAAGCCATCCTAAACTTCTCCCTTAACATCATCCACGAATCAACAGATCTCAGTTCGAGAGACTGGAACCATTTCAACAGAGTTCCCTTCAACGATAGCGGGAACACTGTGTATGTGAGCGAAATGGAAGCTCCCTTGTACAACATTGTCGATTCAAACACCAAGAGGTGATCGTTTGGATTTGTAGATTCGTAGTACAATTCCAGAGAAGGCAATTGTTGTAATTGCTTCAAAACCTACAAATTCAAAATCCTTGTTGAAAAAGGAAGGTTAAAAGGAATCATCTCATCATCTTCATTTGTCTCAACTTCTATGTGTGCATTATGCACCTCATGCACAACGTGACTTGGCTGCAACATTGATGTTGTTAACCTCTTAGTGTGATTATAACTGTTCTCCATGATTTTCTTATTCTCTCTCTCAGCTTGAAGTTCCATAATGATCTTTTCCTACTCTTTTAGTGTATCTTTCTACTGCTGTAGCAATGTAGTAAAATCAACCAAGTGACTAACAGTACAGGAACACTATTCGCCTCAAGAACTGCCTCAAGAGTGACGGAAGCTGCTTCGCCATCCATAAGCAGTGGTAGCAAAAGCTTCGGTGGCGATGATGCCACAACAGACTTACAATTTCTCGTGCTAACATCACGAATGAATCTCCAAACAATGAGGAGTGAAAAGAGAATCATTCGATTCCCACAGATGGCGCCAATGTTATGTGGTGAACACGAGGAAAGAGCTCCGATCATCTTCCACGGTGGTCGCGGACTTCTCTGGTGGTGGCACTTGCAAGGACTCCGATGCTTAAGTCAGTAAGAGCGTAAAAGAGTGAGTGAGAATAAGAGGGTGTGTACGTGATGAGTGTGGAGCCTTTTATATAAAGTATTTTGCAGGGAAAAACCATTACGGTGAGGTGCCATGTGGCAACGTGTGTTTGGATGCCTCATTAAGCATTTTCCTTACCATACTGGGATAAGCATAAAACTCTGATCGGGATGAGCAAGACAATACCGTCCTAGTTATGAGGCTATGCTAACTGAGGTAGGTGAAGCTGTTGACTTGTATGTCGACGAGGGAGCAAGTTGACTTAAGGGGGTAGCGTCCGGGTAACCCCCAAAACACTACTAAACAAAGAAAATTTGCTGATATGAAAAAAACTTCAATATAAAGTATCGAAAATATACTTATACTTTAAAGGATAAAATGCACTTCACTACTAAAAAATTCGCCTTTTAGATCAAGATTTTAAATCGGTTTTTACTGAACCAATTTAAAAAACTAAGTTTCTAAGTGAACTGATTTAAAAACATACACCCGGTGGCAAATTTGAAATTTTTTACAACTTTTTAAAATCGGTTCTGGTGAACTGATTTAAAAGCGTTGATGCAGGTTCAATTTCAAAATTTTTAGCTAGTTTTTTAACTTAGTTCCGTTTGAACTGATTTAGAAACTTAGTTTTTAAATCAGTTGTATCCTTAATCGAGTTAAAAGCTTATATTTTTTTAACTCCTTGGTTTGAGCTAGCAGAACGACACCCACCTCCCCCACTCTACCTTATTTTCCTTCTCCACCTACCACCTCATCAACACTTGCACTCGTTCCTCAACCTTAATGCGCACATCTTTCTTTGGGCTCCACCTTTGAGTCATCATTAGCATCTTCGTCGTACCCCTTATCATCATCGTCCTGTTCCTCCTCCCCCTCTGTCTCACCTCTAGCCACCGCCACCACCACCACCACCACTAACATAAACACCCCCTTTGCCGCCCTTTCATCGCCACACCCGTAGTCTCCAAAGAGATCCTCGAGATCATCCATGTCCCCCTGCTGCCAAAGATCTGCGGGGAGCCCGTGAAGCCGGTGGTGACGGCGAGGTTTGGTTGACAGTTTGTTGATAAGTCCTTTTCTCTTTGACATTTTGTTGAGCACTTGGTGAAGTTCTTGAAAGCGCTTTGTTTTGTCAAGGATGTCGAGTATCTTGTTGCAGACATTGGAACTAGGTTGGTACTAAAGTGTTTTGGGGGCCTAATTGAAGAACACGTGTGCAGGTTGCGAATCGGAATGGTGTTATCGTAGCACGGAGAGAAAGAGGTCATGGTTGAGGTCGAGCCCACATTAGTCGATGGCTCGCTCCAATTGCTCCGTGGACTTGTCTCTTCAAAACTTGAGAAGGTTCTAGATCAACGCGGCTGGACATGAATGCACAAAGCATGGGCTTTAGCTTTTGACATGGAACAAGATTTGGAAGATTGCTTCGTAAACTCTTCTTCTTACTCTATGGTGTATGCCATGCTTGAATAATAATTTGATTTGTGAAAAAAATGTCATAAAAATTCCAACTACTTGTTAGTTTAGCTCTTGTAACCGGTCGATTCGAGGCCATCAAATAGTTCACGAAATTAATATTATGTCTTAATTTAAGCAATACATACATAAATTCATTTTGGTTGCTTAAGAATGGAAAATTCATTTTCTTAATTTGGTTCTTTGAATGCTTTTCTTACTGGCTTGTCACAGAATGGGAAGGTGGACACTGCAAAAGTGGAGGTAATGGAAATTGGAGGCTTTGGAGCTTTTTAGAGATGTGCAGGTTGACGGGGGAGCTTGATTTTAACTCGGTTATGTCAAAAACACTTGGAGAATTTCCATTACAAATGACATTGATATTCTACGAAAAAGTGTTATTGAAGTAAGAGACCTTTGGGAAGTTTTGTATTTGGATTCATTCAATCTTTTGTTTTGCAACCTTGCATGCTTTGTTTTCATCACAATTTTTTTGGATAATTGGGTTATAATAAACTATCTGCTAATGCATGCAACATAAGATAGTGATGAGACCCTTCATGGATAAATTGACTACCATAGTAGATCCATATGCATGTAAAATGTATATGTTGAAGCTAGTGGTTTGAGTTCTGAAACACATTCACTAGTGGAAAATTCAAGTGGGCCTTTTTTACATCAGACTAAAAAATCAATGTAAAAAAGACTTTCTACATTAGTTCAAGTTTGAATTGATGTAGTTTAACCGATGTAGAAAGATATGACTTTCTACATTGATTCAAGCTATAACCAATGTAGAAAGGCGACTTTCTACATTAGTGATATCTTGAACTGATGTAGAAAGTCAATTTTTATATGTAGAACTTGACACATTTCTACATCGGTTGAGGCTTTAATCGATAAGGAAAGTGACTTTCTATATTGTTTAGAGCCTTAACCGATGTACAAAGTCATGTTGTTTTAATATTTTTTCTATTTTATAAATTTTGCAACCTACAAATTATAAACAGACCTAGGCAAGCAATTCAATCACGAGTGGCGCATACATCGTCCATTTCGTTTTCCTTAATGATAGTAGGTATCCATGTTGAGAAAGAGGAGCCTCAAAAAGATCAAGTGTCGAATCTTGATTTTCATGAGTATCGTGCATGCTTATTCCTTGGAGAATCACTGACCACCTTTCATTACAAGTATCATTGATGTAAAACACTTGTTTTGCTTAGTATACCATGATGAAAGGCTCGTCCTTATAAGATACCTTACAAAGGTCTACCAAAGTAAATCCTAACTCATCTGTTTGCATACCAGTGTTATTGTCAACCTAATTAAACTTAAAAACAAGCACTCTAAATGTAATGTAATTAACCTCCCAAATCTCTTCAATGACTCCAAAGTAACTTATGGATGTCATAACGTGGGTTTTATCTTTTGAACTAGAGAAGTGCTTAGACTGAGCCTAAAATGTAACCCCATTGTTTTTCATGGTACTCATGTCACTTTGTGTAGAAGGAATACTTATTGATATTGTATCCAATCCAAGTTATGAAATCAAGGTTAGGCTCACATGCTAACCATTTTAACGTATTAGAAGCATTATCATCATGATCAATTTGGTTTTTAAACTAGTTTAAGAAAGTCTTGTTATGCTTATTCAACAACCATTTTTCGTTCATTTGAAGGTTATTTGTCTTGACAAGGGTTTTACGAGCAGATAAGTAAGGGAGAACCTCATTAGTGTTATTCAATATATACAAATGCGCTTGAAGAACTTCTTCCTGACCCTTGGTTTCAACTTTTACACCTCTTGTACCATGACCTCCACATCTTCCCTCATGACGAGACTTAGGAAGCCCTACAGCTAAACAAAACTCAATAGCTTCTTTTGTAATGTACCTTTCAATAATAGATGCTTTTGAATAGTATGGATTTCTCACATACTCATTCAAGATCTTCATGTATCACTCAACTGGGTACATCCACCTTAAATAAATAAGGCCACACAATCTAGTCTCCCTTACTAAATGAACTATTAAGTGAACCATGATGTCAAAAAATGAAGGAGGAAAATAAATCTCCAATTGGCACAAGATAATGGTAGTCTCATTTTCTAACTCATTCAAATTTTGAGATTCAATTACTTTGCTACATGTAGCATTAAAGAATAAGCACAACCGCATTATGACATGTCTAACATTTTTAAGCAAGATATCATGAATAGCCATTGGTAGGAGTTGTTGCATCAAGGCGTGGCAATGATAGGACTTTAAGCCAACTAATTTGGGATCTTTTATTGACATAAGGCTTTTGACATTTGAAGAGATCCTTGTGGCATTTTCATGCCATTTAGACACTAGAAATTTGTTTTCTCTTTTTTTAACAAAGTATGACATGTTGAGAGCAAATATGTCCGCTTACCTACTAATTGTGGACTTAATTGTAAGCGTATACCTATCTCAACCAGATCTTGATGAGCATACACACTATCATTTGTTTTGCCTTTAATGTTTAGAAGCTTGTTGATTACACTATCAAAGATATTTTTCTCCACATGCATAACATCTATACAAAGTTTAACATCTAGATGGAACCAATATGGAAGATCAAAGAATATCGACCTCTTCTATATGTTTTTCTTAGTAGCCTTCTTCGTGGTCTTTCCAAATTCAACATTGATATTCTTCACCCGTTCATTAACCTGCTTCCCAGTTAAGGCCTTTAGTGCAATATCATCTTCTTGACATCTATTAAAAGCTTTTTTCAATCTATGATATGGGTGATTAGGTTTGAGAAATTTCTGATGCATAGTGTAAATTTTTTTTTTCATGTTTCAATTGTAGGTATCATGTGTATTCCTCACAGATAGGGCATGCATGATGCCCCTTAACACTATATTTGCTCAAGTTCCCATATGCTGAAAAGTCATTAATGGTACAAAATAACATTGCACGCAGCATGAAATTGATACTTGTTAAACACATCAACACCTTCCTCTCACAACATTCTCAAGTCTTCAATCTTGGGACTTAGATAATTAGTTATGTCATTTCTTGGCTGTGTTGGGCTTGAAATCATCATAGATAACATAATGTATTTTTGCTTCATGCACAACCAAGGAGGCAAGTTGTAAATTACCAGGAGAACAGGCAATGAACTGTGCTTACTGCTTTACTTACCATAGGGATTCATTCCATCCTTAGCAAGTCCAAGCCTAATGTTTCTTGGTTTAGTCCTAAAAGTTGGAAACAAATGATCAATTTTCTTCCATTACGGAGCATTAGCCGGATGGCAAAGTTGTCCATCACAATTTCTCCCATCTGTATGCCACGTAAGGTTCTTTATGTCTTCTGCATTAGCAAACAATCACTTAAACCTTGGAATTATTAGGAAATACCATAACACCTTCGTAGAGGCCCCTCCTTTGTGCTTTTATCACTATTACAATCACTATCCTTCACTTTGTAGTGTAATACCCCACACCTAGGGCACTTATGCACCCCTTTGTACTCTTTTCTGTACAACATGCAATTATTAGGGCACGTGTATATTTCTTGTACTCCATACCCATCAAACATAGCTTTTTCTTCGCCTCATAATTACAGTTCGACAACGTGTTACCTTCTAGAAGCATGTCCTTTAACAACTTAAGCAATTCAGTGAAGCTATTATCACTCCACCTATTTCTTGCCTTAACATTGACCAATCTTAACACTACTAACAACCGTGTGAATTTAGTGCATCTTGGATACAAGGGCTTCTCAACATCATTGGACAAAGTGTTGTACACATGTGCTCATTAAAAAAACTCTTATCCAACATCTCGAATCATATCCTCTAATCAATCGTCCATATTTACATCAACCTGCTCTGTTTGAGACACACTTGAAATGTCTACCAATTCATCATGCCATGTCCATATTGTATAACTTTTAAGAAACTCATCACAGAGAAAATGTTCTTGTATTAACTTAACTTCTAATTGTCTCCCGTTCAAACAGTTAACACAAGGACAATAATAGCTTCCATTACTATTAGCAACATTTTGTTTAGCAAATTCCAGAAACTCTTTAATTCCATTCCTATATTCATCACTTATGCAACTTGCATTCATCAAACTTTGATCCATAACTACGATCTATGATACACACAAACATATATTCATGCATGTAAATCTCACTTTTTTTTAAAGGTATGCCTTATCTCATTTAGGAAGACATTTTTTTATACTTGATTAGTATGCACATGATAAGTCTCATATCTTAAATTTGACAAAATTTTGGTAGCATTTTGCATTGGTCTCCAAGTATATGAAATGAAGGTGGTGACATTAAATCGACCACAATCAAGTTTGCACTAGAGACACAACACGAAATGCACTAAATTGAAATTTTGTCAAATTTAAGATATAAGACTTAACATCTACATATTAATCAAGTATAAAAAAATGAATCTTCCCAAACTATCCAACTAGACAATTCAAGATTCAATACAATAATTAGCATTTTAATCATTATATTGAATCTCAAATGGAAAACTAAGGTTCATCATAATGCATAACTTGAATATAAAGCATATAATTAAACGCACAATTAACCCGCATATAATTAAACACACAAAACCTCTAGCAGAAATTGTTTACATTACAAATGAGGACTGACAAACTCTAGTTCCTCTCTTAAGATTTCTTTTGACCATTGTTACTAATATCATCAATCCACAAAAAAGCTCATAATCACCCTCACATAATTAGCCCAAGTAAGAACAAGGAAAAAAGAGAAAGAAAACATATTGTGGTGGCTGTTGTTGGGCGTGTGAGGGTTGGTGGTTGAGGACAGTGGTGAGCACGAGTGTGATCGATGGTTCGTGTGATTCTCGATGAGTTGGAGCGGAGGTTGGTCGCCGCTGGTGGTGGATGTCATTGGTGACGGTGGTAGGATCAGTGGTGGGCTTTGTTGGTGGTGAGCATCATCGAGGTGGGCAGTGTTTTATTTGCTCGTAGCGGTTCGCGAATGGAGGGAGCTGGGTTACAATTTTCGAGGGGGGATTTTATATTGGTTGTTGATTTAAAAAAGGATTTTTTACATCGGTTAATATTTCATTTGATGTAAAAAGTCCTTTTTTACATCGGTTGTTTAACAACAGATGTAAACTTTTGTAGTTATTTATAAAATTGTCACCACATTTTTTTTTACATCAGTTGTTAAACAACTGACGTTAAATGGCTTCATAAAAAATGCATTTTCCACTAGTGATTTTTGGATTGTAGCTTTTGGAGTCATTGATGTTAGTATTTGTTTCTCTTGTTGAATGGTAACTTGTATACAAGCTTCACTTTAATAAACATCTGCTTTTATTGGTAGAAGCTTGCTACATTATTTAGTGTACTTGCTCAATGGATTGGAATCAGTCACTAAGATAATATAAAATAAAGTTGTTGACATGCAAATTGATTTTAATGTTTTACTTTCTTTCAATCCTAAAATCTTCTATTTCACATGGAAAATAACAGACAAATATCTATGTTGTGAATTATGCAAGAGTGATATAAACGACTATGGATAATTTAGTTGTTTCTTTGGTAAAATTTTCCTTGTTTTTGAACACAACACATGTGTTAATTTTAATGTGTGTTTTGTTGCAAGACAAGTTGAGGTTCATTATTATTTTTTATTATTTTAAAGAGATCATTTACAATAATTGTTTGATGTTCCTATTACTAAAACATGATAGTTTACCAGCTTCATATAAATCCTTCAATATAAAAAATAAGCTAAATAGAAGAGGTGTTTTTACAGAGGTTGTAAAAACCTTCTTAAATTAATGAAAATATAGTACTTCCGCATAACATATCAAATCGAGGTAAAAAAATGCCAAATTTTATTTAATCTATGGAGTTTTATAACATCCTCTAATTAAAATATCAATTTCTTCATAATTTTTTTGTTTCCCCCTTTGCCTCCCCTCCCGCCTATCCCAAAACCCTTTTCCTGCAAAACCAAAAATAAAGCCAAATTTCTCCCTCATACGCTCTCAACCAAAACCCTAAGTCTAAGTTTCAAACTCGTTTGAATCCTCTTAACTTATACGCTCTCTCAACCTTCGTTTGCAATGCTCTCAACCAATTTGTGTGCTATTTGTTATCTGCCTAACTTATACGCTCTTTCAACTAGTGCTCTCAACTTGTACGCTCCTCAAGGACTTTCAACTCATATGCTCCCTCCTTTTTCCCGTGATTCACACCCTACATTTTATGTTCCTGCCATTGTTTTAAGAGTTGCAGGTTGCGGATGTTTTAATTTGCTACGGTTTACTATTTTGAATGTGGAGGTTTGGGCTTTTTTTTCTTTTTTCTTTTTCTTTTATCAATTAATCATTGATTTTATTAGAATTATCTTTGGGTGATAATTACTCTTCGCTAATTGGTATGCATTAGGATTAGTTATTACGTTAGGGTATTTCTAGTATTCTTTATTGTTATCTTGGCCTTATCATGTGGGTGAGGTAGTAGACAAATTGCGGATGGTGGAATGTTATTTTTAAACTCTACAATCTATGAAGTATATGGCAAAGTGATATAAGAACTGCATTTTATGTGTAGACTTTAGAACTATGTTTTCTTGTGGGTTATTTGATAGAGGTGTAATCTTGCTTGTCATATAAATCCTTAAATTGGTCCTTGAGAATGAATGGTCAAACGTTTTAGTCCGTGAAATTTTAGAAACTATCCATTAGTCTTTGACTTTGCAAAACATCATTCACTTTAGTCATTTTTTATGCAAAATGACCAAAAAAAAGAGACTAAATGAAAGGAAAGATTTTTAAAATCTTAAGGACTATAATACTCGGCCTATACAATTTCAAGAGGACTAATTTAGGAATTTACGTTTTATTATATATATTGGTGCTTATCATACCTTAATCTAAATGAACCTGTCCTTTCGGAGACTAAATCAAGTATGTTATAACCAAAGTTGCTCCTAATGGATGTATTGTGGAGTATGAGTCCGCTGGATCTTTGTTTATGAAGATTGGATCACCAGTCTCAATACTATAGTGATGGAACTGATCTGATGTGAATTAGAAACATGATAACGTAGCTTATAATTGGCAATATATATTTATTTCATGCTCCAAGGTTAATTGTTGTATTAGGGATAGATTAGGCATTTGACAGTTCCTAGTTTCATTATTGCAAAGATGGGTACAATTTATTCTTGTTTAAAAGTTGTATATTGTTTAATGAGTGAAACATTCACCTTATACAAAGTGGCAAGAACACGGGAACATTGAGGTCATGCAGCTACCAATATTGTGCATTTAATAGCAGCAGATAAAGCTTGTTCAAGTACTTTCTCATTAATCTCCCTATAATATTATAAATAAAGCACATGTGATAACTTCCTAAGAGCCATAGTTCTAGATATAATTATATGTAATATAGGATAAACACAAACCACATTGGACACTAAAAGTTATTATAAATATTGGTTTATTCCTGACCAAGAACCAGCCAAGTTGAAGACCAAGGCTCATGTCATGTATGACGATTATCATCATTAAGCCCTCATTCACATTTTAAGTTATTCTATTGGTTCAATAAATGCTGAGATACCACACTTGAAACATAAAATGTGAATTACAAGATGTAGGTATTGCCTCCCAATGGACTGAGGAAGTAATACTGTTTGTGGACCAAACGAGAACGTAATTTTGAAATTAGATTCATTATGGACCTACAAAAAAAATGTGATTGTTATATTAAGAATTAAGGCCACAACTAACTAATTTCCATGAATGGAAATTATATAACATTTTTTTTTATCACTATCATATTTTTTGTCTTATTGTGTGTGTGTTTATTATATCAAGCTTGAACTATTAATGATGAGACTTGTCTACCTAGTCATTAAATTGTTGTATAGTTGTCCTACATAATGCCCCATGGTAGAGTCCTATATCCTATGCCTTCTTTTGGAATATATTTTCCAAACACAAGGGTTATTGGACTTTGGAGTTTGATTTGTAAATTGTCTAGGCTTTAGAAATCAATACAAGAAAGTGCTTATCTTAACACATTTTTTTTTCGTGTATTTCCATGATAAGTTTGATTAGACCGGTAATCAACACCTTTTGCTATGCCTATTGATGAGAAACATTTACTTTTATACCAATTGTAACGACCCAACTTCATTATAGGAAAACTCGATTAACACAGCAAAGAATTCAATTTTAAATATCTATTATGAAAACTCTCTTGTTAATTTATTATGAAAAAGAGTGGAAAATTTTCACGACTCCATACTTCTCTAATACTAATGCCGACTTAAAATAGGAATCCCAATCTACATCAATGAGCATGAAATAAAGAGATCTCATAAACATGAAAACATCAATGCTACATGTATACAAGAAATCAAACTACTTTAAGGTGAAGTGTGTGTCAATACAGGTGACCAACCTATGAATGCAGCTTGAGAAGGGGAGGAGGATTGTACATATGAAAACTCCTTAATCTAAGCTGGTCATAAAGACTGACTCACATAACAAAACAAGAATAACCCGATATGAATTGCATCCCTGAGACTAAAGCTCTAGGTACATGGTTAGTGGTATAGCTCGAGTTGCCTTTTCCACCTCCATATACGTAGGCCTCTCGCCTCTAGGGGTGTCAGACGGTGCTAGGCCGAAGAAACTATAGGGTCGCTGAAAGGATTGGAACATAACTCCTCCAAGCCTCGCAGAGGTGTTGGGGTTTGACATGTACACGAAGATGATACTTCTTTCTTGTTGTCTGTTAACTGTAGTAAGATCCAGAAGACACCGTCCTTCAGTACAAATGTACACTCCCAAGAGGCGGAAGAGTACTCGAGGTCTAGGTAGATTGCCATCCATCTGCTCCCTCAACAACGAATCATCACAATCATCACAGTCTCACACACAAAACACACAAGCAAGGATAAGGTACCCAAAAGAGCGGATATAGTGAAACAGGCATGTAACATATTAAGCCTGAAGGCAAATAAATACTTAATCACAACATGTAAGTATAGCACAGAGCTTCCATCTCATTCATCATTCCAAATCAAATTATAACCAAGCATGCAGATGCAAACCATGATCCTAGACTCTCCATGGAAATCTAAAAACTTGAGTAACCAGCCCAGATATTCCTTAATCATGGTATAATAAATAAAGATACCCTAATCAGGGTTCTTAAGGCGGCACATGCCTAAACCATTTGGGGAATACCAGCCACTGATCATGGAAACCAGTGCACTTTGTTAGGATTTCCATATAGGGGAACCGCCACCACAACCCAGGGTTTGCAAGGCCCTAGTCTCCTGTGGAATCGCCCCATCTGTAGTCCTTAAGCTTTCACACCCGGCTAGCAGCACGATCCCATGAATACTGACACCTTCGATACCGCTTGCTCATTCACCAATGCATGTATGCATGGCAACCAATTCATCATAAACAGACAATGATGGCAATATGCATTAATAACCACCTATCGTTCACACTCGGATAGGCTTTTTTTTATCAATAAACACTTATTGTTCACACTCGGATAAGCTTTTTATCATTAATCACTTATCATTCACACCCGGATAAGCTTTTTATCAATAATTTTAAAATATAGTCAACATGCCATGAAGTCATAAACATTCACCAAGTCATGCCTTTAACAATATTTACTAGGAAACTCATTCAATTAAACACTTACCAAGCCTTATATAGTTAATACAAATTATGTAGTTAGAATAACAAAGTACGAGAATTTAATAGGAAAATACATTTATAGAATTATTGAGTCAAAACTTAGGTCTTAGGTTTTTCGAAAAACATAGTTTTTAGCAAGCCTTACTAAAATTTTTCTTTATTAAATTACCAATATATTTTTAATTTATGTAGAATTGTAAAAATTACATTTTTATCAAATTTCATATTTAACTTTCATTTTAAAGGATCCACCATTGAATTTTTTTATTACAAAAGATAGAGTGTTATAAGGTTATACATAAGTTATAAAGAAAAGCTTATTTTCTAAAACAGTTTCCAGTAGCTTCTAGATTTTAGCCTCTGTTTTGAAAATCATTTTGGAATAGTAAAAGATTTTTTATTAACATTATCTATACATGGTTACAAAGGAAATTTTGTCTATTTTGTTAAAAAATAAATATCACCTCAAGAAAAAATTTACAAAAAGGATACAAAAATAACAAGCCAGCAGGGTCAGGGTGACCCGCTGGAGGACCAGTGAGTGTGTGTTGCCATTTTTCATATACAAGGGAAACTTTTCAAGAACCAATACTTGATTTTCTGAAAGTAAACTTAAAAAACTTTTCAAAAAGTCCAAGAACATCAAACCCCAAGCTCCAGACAATTTAATATGATTTTTGTAAGTTCACAGATCTCAAAACTTCTTCTAGTCAGAAAGCAAGTACAACCTTCAGTTTCCAAAAATCATTGAAAATAGAAAACCAAACCAAATATAGGCAAACCATATATGCTTGGAAATATTTTGTGTCTACTTTTAGGGTGTCAAAAGTGTTTCTTCAAATACACAACAAAATTTTCTAAACTCACGTTTTTCTTCCCACTGTTGAGTCAGCGTTTCAGAAAGTACACACAACTTTCAAAAAGATTAAAATTTTTATTTATTAATATTTTGATGCGTTTCTTGAGTTCACTTTGGAAAATTTTTTTCTAGTTTACAACAAAACAACAAGCACTCAAAAATATTCATCACAGCTCCAGATATCATAGAAATAATGTATCATGTTCAGACAAGAAAACCAAACAGCATCAAGAACATGTTATATATTTGCACAAAAATGTGATCTTTCATCAAGTTTACCACTTTTAAAAATAGCAACAACATTTTTAACAACAAACCACATCCAAACATGTCAACCACATATTCAAACACATAGGAAAAAGGGTTAGCTTTCCTTACAATGTGCTAAGATTTCTTTAAGCTTGCAAGGGTTTTGAAGCAATAGGGGATCTCTTTCCAATTTTGAGAGGGTGAACCATCAACCAACACCCAAAATGGTTGATGTAGGACATGAACATGAGAAGAAACAAACTTTAGAATCAAGAAGGTAAAGAAAACTAAGACCACTTTGGTCTTGGTAGAAAAAGAAAAGATGAAGGAAGAAGAAGATGAAAGGGATGGGGTTTCGTACCTAGCACCTCTTCTTTGGATGCCCTAGTCCCTTCCTACGCTCCAAACACTCAAGAAACTTGAACCAAGCTCTCCCTTTTCTCTCAATGTCTCACGGCCACAAGGAGGAGAAAATAGGAATATTATTGTGTTTTTAAGACTTAATATAAGACACTTTCAAGAAGGGCAATTTGGTAACTAGCAAAATTGGAAGTGTATTTGAATTTAAATGAAGAAAAAATCCTCCTCACTTTCTCCAAGGAGGTGGACAGCCATGGGAAGAAAAAACCATGGGTGTAAGTGGTTTTTATGTGTTTAAGTACACTTGACATGACTAAGTGTAGGATTTTGTGAAAAGATATTTAGTTAAGTTGTAATTAAATTAGCTGGCCTAGGACTAATGGTCATATTTAGTTAGGTTGGGCTTGGGGGGCGTGCACTTGGTTCTAGACAAAGAATACTGTAAATTTCTCACACTGTTAGTGAAGAATGTGCTCAAATACCAAGTTTCGTGAAATTAGATTTTGGGTTTCTATCGCTTGAGTCAATTAAAACAATTTAATTGATATTAGAGTCTAAATGAGTATATGACTCTTTAGAATTTCTCTGGTTAGGATTGAACTGACTCTATCCAATCAGACAGCTGAATTCACTTTATCTAACATGATTCTAGACAGACTTTTTAACAGATCGATTCCTCCGGAAAAGAATTTAGCTTAGTAGTAAGGAAAGCTACTAACTTAACTAGAATTCAATCATAATTAAATGTAATTAGTTATAATTAAATTCCCTAACCCTACACTGCCCATCAAAATTCCACAGATACATCACTGCTTATCTAATAGCAGTGTAGATCCAATTTCTCGCAGAATCCTCTGCAAAAACTTACACAGACACCAAGCAAAATCTTTAATTAATTCTTTGCAAGGGAAATTAAATTAAATTTTCTCTTTTGAATTATCAACCACTTATGCACAGATTATAAAAGACAAGTCTTACACCAATAGCACTTACATTTCATTTTATGTGGTATGACCTTATACTCATCTAGTTGTCCATTACATTTGTCCCAATGTTTTGTTATATTAATATGATCAGCAGAGCATTCAAAAAATTATATATTTGGATTGATACATAACTTGTTATTGTTACCTTACATGACATGTTAGTGTAATAAACAATAAAAAACCACATTTGTTATTCTTTCACTCTAGAATGCAGTGCACACATTCTCTCACACATATAGACACTTGCTCAATCATGACTGACACACATTGTAATTCCCTCTTGGGTTCACACCCCATTCACACACCCTAATTCTCTTTTTTCTCTTATTCACTAATAGTATTAATGTAGTCTTGTTCATTAAATCATAACATTTAATGAACATGACTACATACTTAGTCAATAATAAGTCCAAACTTCCATCCAACTCACTTGTGAAAAACTTCAACAAGAGCTGGTAATATTTGTTCATTGTTCATGTGTTTGAATCTTTGCAAACATTGCTCAACATGCAACAAAAAAAAAAAATGTAAATATGGGGGTGAAGTTAGACTTACATGGCCTGTACACTAAATTTTGATTGTTGTACATTTTCATTTACTTTTTATGACGATCTCTGCCAACGTGGTTCTTACGTATAACTTTTATTGTGATTTAGTTGGTTTATTTAACAGTTGTCTCAAGAAGTAAAAAAAATATACAGTAGGTCTCCATCATATTGGTTGTGTTCGTTTTGGCTTCTTTACAAGTATGTGCAAGTTGCTACAAAATGCAGCTTTCCACTTATGTTAAACTAGGTGTCACTTGATTAAGGCTTGCTGGTGAAATTGTGTTCTTTTACCCATCTAATTTTCTGTTATACTATTTAATGTACCATAGACATTTCTTTGTTTTTATTTTTTAAATTTATTTGTCATATAGATTAAAACTATTTAATGAAGAGCCTTACCTTTGAAATTTCAGAGAATATGACTTTCTATAGAATCATTAGAATGCTTTATTATTATATTTGAGGTTTTACTTATTAAATTGTACTTTTGATTATTCTAACAAAATGTTTTGTTTTCTTATTTCAGCCAAATGATGCTTCAAGTGCTCCTACTACACCTTTGGATGCCAGTGGATCATCTAATTCTAGCAACCCTTAGTTTGCTTGTTATGTATTTTGATTTTTAAAGTTTAGTATGAAATTGTTTATAGATTGTTTTGGATTTTAAGTTGTATCTGGATTTATAATAGATATTTGAATTATAAATCTTTGAACTATGTTACATTATTTTGGTTATTGGCAATATAAAACTTCTTCATTTATGATATGTGAGTATTTTTTATTAAAATGTCTATAACTATTGCAAATGAAGATGAAAATTTTGTAATACATGTAAATTATCAAATTAAAATGAGTATAAAATTAAGAGAAAAATTGTTCTATATAAAAAAGGTTTTCTACCTTACAAATTGTCAAATTAGGGGAGGTTTAAAACCTCACAAAAAAAAAAAAACTAAAATTAGGGAGGTTTAGAAACTCTACAAAAAAAAACCCTCTACTAACTACGTAGGTTTTAAAACCTCCATTAAAAAACCTTTGTTGTTATCGTAGGTTTAAAACCTCCATTAAAAAACCTCCACCGTTAACGTAGGTTTAAAACTTCTACAACAAAACTGCCTCAATATAATAATCACAATATCGAAGGTTCTTCAAAAAACTCTATAAATTAATTATGGCAAATATTATTGTGGAGGTTTTTAAAAACCTCCACAATTTAATTTGTAGATGTCAAAAACCTCCACTAAACGCAAAAAAAAAAAAAAAAAAAACTCTTCTAATTAGCACAATTCTTGTAGTTTAAAACTCAAACTAAAACAAATGACCCCCTTAGCTTCATATAGCTAACAAACAAAAAAAGGATTAGCATCAGGTTTTTGATTTTTATCATGGAATCCAAAATGGTCATTTACTTAAGTTTATTTATGCTATTGCTTCTTTTCTCAAATATAATCATAGTAAATGCTACATTTTCCAAAAGTAAAGTGTTTCATGTTCTACCTAAAGGGCATGTTCCTCCTTCTGGACCTTCACATGATTGCAGTCATCCACCTTGTGGACCTCCACAAGGCCTGAATCCACCAACTAGCTTTGATAATGATGTTAGAGAACTTGCTCACAAAAATGTTGTTAACAACATCAAAATGAAAAAGTTCTATGTTCTACCTAAAGGGCATGTTCCTCCTTCTGGACCTTCACATGGTTGCAGTGATCCACCTTGTGGACCTCCACATGGCCTGAATCCACCAACTGGATTTAATAATGATGTTAGAGAACTTGCTCACAAAAATGTTGTTAGCAACATCAAAATGAAAGAGTTCCATGTTCTACCTAAAGGGCATGTTCCTCCTTCTGGACCTTCACATGGTTGTAGTGATCCACCCTGTGGACCTCCACATGGCCTGAGTCCACCAATTGGATTTAATAATGATGTTAGAGATCTTGCTCACAAAAATGTTGTTAGCATTAAAACAAAAGAGTTCCATGTTCTACCTAAAGGGCAAGTTCCTCCTTCTGGACCTTCACATGGTTGTAGTGATCCACCTTGTGGACCTCCACATGACCCTTTTGTAACAACCCTATTTAATTAGAAAATGTACGTGTGTATGTGTGTGTGTGTCTCGTTCTCTATATATATGGGTGGAGATCAAGTTACTCTAGAAGTATAATTTTAATAATCCAACCATTGAACAATTTGATATCTTCTTAGTGATCATGAAAACAAGATTTTAGATGAATTAAAGATTTATAATTATGTAATTTTATAGTTGACATTTACTTATTTTTTTCTTAAAAATATATTATAATTAGTGAGAAATTCAATTTAGTAGTTTATTAAAATTTAATACACACTATTCTTACAAGCTTTTTGAAGGGCCTAAACCTAGCTACTAACCCAAGTCAAGACCCTTGTGGTGGTGTCTTACATGAAGATAAGTTTCCTATGCATTCTAGGTCTTCATATAGCATTGTTGACTACTCAATCTTGGCCTTTATTTCGAGATTGCAACTTGAATGGCAGAAGAGGCGAATCTAGAGTTTCCTTTATTGGTTGGCACTTAATTTGTTGTTTCCTTTTCTTGAGTGGTAAGTGGTGTTTGTGACCAACCGAGCTCTTTAAGGGTCTGGATCGATCGAGTTCTAGTACCTAACACAGTCCCGAAAGCCGTAAGCAACAAAGTTCGAAGTGGCTTAAGCGAGGATGTTGGGTCGACAAAGGTCTAGTACCTAACACAGTCTTAGAAGTCGCGAGCAACAAAGTGCGAGGTGGCTTAAGCAAGGATGTTGGGCTAACCAAGGTCCAAGACACAATACTTATGGTGTAAATAATCATGTTTCTTCTTCTTTTTAAATTTTGGAATCGTATGTTGTATGTTTTTGTTTTTTAAAATAGTGAACATTTTTCGTAGAGAGCTTGTGTCAAACATTTTTTTATTGTTTAAAAAGGAAGAGAGAGAAATTTACTTTAGTTATTCTTCGTTTGCATCGTTTTATGTAATTGGTTCCTTTCAGTGGAAGCTTCTTCTCACTCAGGTACCTTTTGCCCTTCTTTACTATTTTAGTTTTTGTTTGCTCTCGTCTTATTGCTGCCATGGACGGTGAGGGTTTGTCGGGGAGTAAGGGGAGTGTTGGTGGTTCTGTTGGAAAATTCGACAAAGAAGAAGTAGTTGTAGGTTATAATACTTTGAGATAAGTTCCCGCCGTTTTGTTTGATGAGGGTGGTTCCTCCTCAGTGCTTGGGCAAAAAAGAATAAGAGGGAAAGTATTGCCTAGTAGAGGAAAGGTTTGTTATTAAAGAATTCTACCAGCGATCTGAGTAAAAAAGAATGTGGGTTCATTCTTTATGCTTGGGTTGGCGACGTTGTGAAGAAGATGTGCTTTGTTTATAATTATGATGAGAGCTTGTCATCATTGAGAAAGGGTAGGGATATGTGTATGGTTGATGAAGATAAATTAGAGTGCATTCCCAGTGGTCTTGATGACCAAGTGTTTGACCGGCTATAGGGTTCAGAGGGTGTAGA